>CM039471.1:31351335-31448303 GCA_022433065.1 Begonia loranthoides | reverse complement strand
TTATGGAGAATCATTGAAACGGGAATAACAATTCCAAGATCATGTTGTGAATTCAAAGATATAGATAAATATAATTGGAATTTGAATACTAAAGCTATAAATATTTTGTATAGTGGACTAAGTAAAAATGAATTTGATAAGATACAATCATGTGTTAGTGTCTTCGATATATGGAAAACTCTTGAACTAACACATGCAGGCACAAATCAAAGCACTAAAGATGAAGAGAGCTCATCCTCCGAAAAAGAAGAGGAAGTGGCCAACATATGCTTCATGGCCAATGAAGATAAAATTGAAGTAACAAACTACTATAGCGATTCCAATTCTAATAATGATGATGATGATAGTTATTTAGTAAGTGAATTGCTAGATAGTTTGAATGAGCTTAAAGATAAATATAAAGTATTGAAAAAGAAACATAGCAATTTGATCAAAAAACGTGCTAATTTAGATAAATCTTTTGATGATCAAATTGTTGAATTAAAGGGAATGATTGATGAGTCTAATGCTTCCCTTGAAGCTCTTGAGCATGACAGTAGTAACTTAAAATTGATGAATGATGGATTGACCTCTACTATCAAACGTAATGAGCTTGAAATTTGTGATTTGAAATTGTTGAATGATGAATTGAATATTTCGATCAAATCATGTGAAAATGAAATTGATTCATTAAATTGTAAAAATTGTGAATTGATTACTATTAGTGAATGTCATAAGCATGAGATTTGTGATTTGAGAATTATGAATGATAAATTGAATGGTTGTATCAAATCACGTGAAAATGAGATTAGCCTTTTGGATGCTAAATCTAAATCTATTTTTGATCCTAAGGCTAAAATTGAATCGCTTGAGGTTGATATTTGTGAACTGAAAACAAAGAATAATGATTAGAACTCTATTGTGTTTAAATTCACAAATGGGAGCAAAAATTTAAATATGCTCTTAAATTCGCAAAGGGTTACATTTGATAAAGTCGGAATTGGCTATGAACCCTTTGCAAAGAAAAAGAATTACACTAATCTATTTGTTAGTTCATCTATTTGTAATTCTTGCAATTGTGTTGGATATAAATCTTTTTGTTATCCTTTAAAATTGAATGCTAAATTGGATTCAAATGCTAGATCTAAATTTGCCTATCCTTTGCATTTGAACTTTAAATTTAAATCAAATGCTAATTCAAAATTTTCTTATCCCTTGGATGGGAATTCTAGATTTAAGTCTAGGTTAAATTCGAAACCTAATTTGAATTCAAAATTTGTGTGGGTTCCTAAAGGAACCAAGCCTATAACAAATGGACCCAAAATGGTTTGGGTACCAAAGAAATCAACTTAATTGTGTTTGTAGGTTGGAGATTCTCCCAAGGAGCTTGAAAGGGAATTGGATATATGAATATCCAATTAAAAAAAAAGGGTTGAAGCTTCAAAGAATGCATTCAATGCTTTAAAAATGGAAATTATCTTGGAGGTACACAACTTCTTTGTTTTGATTAAAATTGGTTGTGAAATTTGATTTGGATTATTATTTAGACTTTGATTGGTTGAAATTCCTTTGGGAATCAATACTATAGATTTTGATTAGGAATTGAATTGGATTAAATTGCTTTTGATTCTTGATTTGATCTAACTTTTATTAGTAGAATATTTTCCTTGGATTCATTGTTAGCTTTAATCTTTTTGTATGTATAGGTTGAAATATGCTTTATCTCTTCAACTTATATTTAGATAATTGGTTCCAACAATTGGATTCTAAATTGCATATCTTTGAAAGAGTGTTGGATGTTTAATTTTGTTGATTTAGAATTGCATTGAGATAAATACTCTTTCAGTCTATATTTTGATGGTTTACATTCCAACAACTTAGTCTCTAAATTGAACATGCTAGTGCAAATATTGAATTGTTGGATGCTAAGTTAGATGATTGTTTGGAATAAATTGTTTTGTCTCTTTTTGAGAATGTACTTCTCCCATGAATTAAAATTAACTTGATATAAGGGGAGAAGAGTAGGAAATTTGTTAATTATGATGTTTTGTTGATTTCTCCCTCGAATTGAATGTGAATAACAAAATAGGGGGAGAAAATAGAATTGTGTTGAGATCATTGACTTACCTTGAAATGTTGTTTTTAATTATGGTCTTTGATAGAACTTGCTTCCGCTAAGCCACACTTTGATGAATCTATCTTGCTTTTAAATTTATTAATACTAAGAGGGAGAAAAGTAATTTTGTATAGAAATTATTAATTTGTTTTCAACTGTTGATTTTATATTAATAAACATAAAAACCCCAATAGTTTCCTTGATCTTAAAATTGGTTAGTCATCTATTAGGTTTGTTTTTCGGCAATCTATCTTAATTGTCGATTCATTAATAGCTTAGATTTTTGACATCATAAGAATGAATCTCTATTCACTTAATGGATTGTGATTGCTTGGAGCATGATTCATGATGTTTTCATTTTGATGATTGAAGATTGTATTCCAACAATGTGATCTCTAGATTACAAATATTGCTTTGAATTGGATGTAAATCTTCAATTGATATTTTTGAGTTTGAAAATTGTATTCCAACAAGTGAACTTCTACTTTGAATATATTGAATTGCTTAGATTGTTGGATACTCAATTTTTGACTTGTGTATTTCTCTCTTGAACTAAAATTAACTATTGTTATAGGGAGAGAAAAATACAAATGTTTTAATTTTGCTAAGTTGGCTTCCACTCTTGATTTAAACTTTGAAAGTCTCCATAGATTTTATTTTAATTATTGAATTATGGGGGAGAAATTAAATTTGTTTGTGTTTTAATTTGAATTAAAGTGAATAGATTAGATTTGAAAATAGACTTAATTTGCCTTTCTATTTTGGATTAAAATTGAATTGACTCAAAATTTGTTTATCATCAAACAGAGGAAAAATTTGTTTTTCAATTGCTATTATATTCTAAAGATTTTAATGTGGTTCCCTTTATTCCTCAAATGCTTTTGATTTCTTGATTTAAAAAGGGAAAATAACTTTTGTAATTGATTTTCACTTGATATCAATAATTGTTTTGTTTTAAACTTCTACAATTGGTATCTATCTTGAATTTCCATCCCCAATGTGTTGATTATGTGCAATGATTTAGAGGGAGAGGAATGAATTTTAACTTAAATATCTTTGAAAGATAGATTATATCAATTAGTATTTTTAAAATTGGATTTCATTTCCTCAATTGGTATCATCCATTTCTCTATGCTTTGACATTTTTAAATTGGTGTCATGTATGAAACTCTTTTTGTTTTGGTATCAATTAAATCATTTTTTCTCTAGAATTGGTATAATCTTTTAAGGATTTTCATTTGGTATCATATTTCGATTCCCCAACTATTTGATTATGCATAATGATAGGGGGAGAAAAGTTTGTTTTGGTCTGACTTGAATTCATCCCTGGATTGTATTTCAATTGATATATATATTTTGGTAAAACTTGGATGTTTCATAATTTGTTGTTTGTATTCTCTCATATTTGCTAGTTGATAAATTTATAGGGGGAGCAATTTATGAAGTTGTTTTATCGTTGATCAAAGGGGGAGAGCAAATACTCTAAAATGGATTATCTCCCCAATCGATTTTTGTGATAACATAGTGGGAGAGATAACTTCATTGATAATTTGACTTTGAAATTGGTATCTCTCATAGATATGTGTTTAGCATTTTCTTTTTGACCTTACAATTGGTATCATACTGGACAAAAATGATTTGATCTTAACCTTGGATTTACAATTGATATTAATCTGTGACAAACTTGTTTTGCATCCAATTGTGAATTATCAATTGTTATCTTTTGTTAATTTCTTAACTCTTAAATTGGTATCACTTGTAGAAATTGAAATTTTGTTTTCAATTCTTGCTCTTTAAATGGTTTCTTATTCCTTAATTTAGTATCATGTTCGAAAGTTAAAATTGGCTTACTATTGATAGTCTTAAATTAATATCTATCTTTTGGATCCTAAAATGGCTTTTATCTCCTACATTAGGTATCGATTTCTTGCATCTCATTTTTTTGTATCTATTACTTGGAGTGAAATGCTTATACTATCCCTCACATATGTTTAGGTTTTATGATAAAATGGGGAGCCTATTCTTGATTGAATATTTCCTTGTGGTGGTTTTTCAAATTAGTATCATATTTTATATCACAAATTGAAATTGAATGTATATTTTTCTCCATAGTTTGCTTCTTGGTTAGATTTATTGATTAAGGAGAGAGATAGTTTTAATTTGTTGATAATTGCTCTTTGATGATTAATGCTAGTTCCCTCAATTGTTTGATTTGTGGATAGATTACTTGAAAAATGGAGAGATTTTGTTTCAAATAATACTTTTGAATATTTTGTTAGAATTTTGCCTTGGATGTGGTGTTGTGAACTTAGTATTGTATCTTTGACCACATATTGGCTTATAATGTCATTCCCTCCATTGCTTGATTTTTGCTTTAATTTTTTGATTAAGGGGGAGAAATGTTTTAGGTAGAATTAACTGTTGAGATTGTCTTTTGGATTCTAATGCTTATTCCCTACATTTATTCATGTTGTTAATGTTCAAGAGGGAGAATTTCTTAGATGAATCTTTTTTATAACATTTACTCATGTTAGGACTCCCTTCCCCTAGAAATTCTTTTTTATTATGACAAAAAGGGAGAGAAAGGCATAAGTTGTGATCTATGTTAAGGGGAGAAATTTGTTTAAGGTGTAAGTATATTTTAGGGGGAGAAAGAGTTTAATAGCATGTTGCATGAATTAATTGGTTGATAAATTACATAACTTAGTTGGAGAAATCTAATATGCAATATTTGTATGCAAATGCTTAGTTTTAGGGTAAACAACTTATTGGATTTTGTCATCATAAAAAAATGGGAGATTATTAGTCTTTTTGTTAGGCTAAGTTTTATTTTGATGATGACTAAAATGTTGTATAATTTAATAAACCAATAAGTTGTATTTTGTGTTGTATTTTGTATTTTTCAGATATTATTCTTATCGTTTTTATCATAATATTTATATCCGGTGATTATTGGAAATATCCTCTAAATGGGTATTATTTATGTGCTAACATGTTTATTTGAGTCCATGTAGTGTTGGATATCTTTTAGGGAACTCAATATAGTTCAAGGGTAAATTTGAAGTGAAGTGGGGATGTGCTGCGGATGGAGAAAACTCGTCCCAAACTGTTCTGTGGTCTTGCAGACGACTGCGGACGATAGCGGACGAAGAACAACAACGTCCGCTTTGAATCTGTTCAATTTTATGGACAATTCGGACGACAGTGCAGACGATGAATTGTCGTTTGCAAATGCGCAGATTTGTGCAACGGCTATATTTTTTCAACGGACAATTTTTTCAACGGCTACTAAGGTCGTCCAAAACTGGTGAGGTTATCCGAAAGTCCTGTGTTTATAAATACAAGTTCATTCCAAGCTCTCCATACCGAACCGAGAATCATGGCGAAGCCCTGCCGAAATTTATACATGATTCAATCACTGTGAGCATTGTAAATCCAATTCTCCCAAACACATAAACTTGCAAGTTATATTCAGGAGAATTCGGATTAGTTAAATTGTGCTTTAATTTCCGATTCATTATTATTGTGCTTAATTGTCAAGGGTGATTCCCTAAGAATTCATCACACGAGAGTGACAACCCAAAATACTCATAGGCTCGATTGAACGCCCGTAAGTTCAATTATTGGGTGACGCTCCGCAATAGTCAAATTTAGGGTGACGCCCCATAAGAGTCAAAGGTTGACGACCTTAGAATTAGTCAAGGGTAACGCCCATTGTAAGAGTCAATTTGTAAACGATTTAATTGGCACCCGTAAACCAATTGCTTAGTGTATCTCCAAGTGGAACTTGGAGCGCGGACGTAGACGAGTTTGCCGAACCGCGTAAACAAATATTGTGTGGACTTCTCTAACCCTTACTCTTTAATTTACGCATTTAATGTGATTGCATATTTAATCGTATTCAATAAATCACTTTGGAATTTAGATAATTTAAATATCGCACAAAAAAATTAATACACTATATTAAACTCCCCCCCCCCCCCTCCTCTATAGGCGTATATCGATCCTACAAAAAGCTCGCTAAAGCCCAAGTTGGAGTGCCTTCACCACTAGAGGTCAATGAAGTCGGTAAGCATGGTTAGATGTCTATTCAAATCAGCTTGTACCTTTTCGTGCACAGTTTCTGTTCTAGGTTGTTTCTGCCTTCGATTTTTGGAGGAGAACCTCTTTACTTACAAAGTGATTTGTGGTCAAAATTTCACATTATTTGAAAGATTTACGACTTGTGTCATTTGGGCTCTGATTCTGCCATTTGGTATCTCTTCGGGTTAATAGCACCTGTCCGTGCTTAACTTCCGCTTTCGAACGAGATTTCTTTTGATTTTTAGAGGGTCCCCTATTGATTCACAGAGAAGGGTATGGTCCAAATTTTACTCCATTTGGACGTCTCTAGACCGAGTTGTGATATTTTCAAATTCAGGTATGCGCTTGCCTTTTATAACCACCCGCATCAAGGGGTTGTCTTCTTTCTCACGCTCGTAGTGCATCAATAGTCATATACACATGTGATTGAGTGTGACCACCTCTAACTGAGTCAACCTGTAGAACAATGATTTAGAGAAAGACCCTGAGTCAACCTATAGAACAATGTTTCAGAGAAAAACTTTGCAAAAACGTTGTTCTTAAGAAGTCTCAAGAGAGTCCGGCCAACTCTATAAAAGCTTAGATCGAATCGCCTCAAGGTGGAGAGATAAATTAGCGTAGAAGGGAGAGAGCAGAACCGGTATGAGGAATCTAGATTCATGAAGTCAACAATGGCTAAATCAATGAAGCCAGAGAAGAAGATGGATCAAAAAGGCAGGATCTAGAGGTTAGACACAGAAGGAATTAAAGAGGGAATCGAACCAAAGGAGTTAGCAGATAGGCTAAAATTGGTGAGCTTATGGAGTTGAAAAACTAGAGGAGAATGAGGGTGAGCTACGTACGTAACCTTGGTCATTGGATTTATGTTTAAAACCAGAGTAGAATTAAATTGAGAAATGAGAGGGAACACCTATTTGTCTCGTTAAGTATTTTGGAAGCTCTTGTATAATTTCTCTCATTCTAATTCCTCCCATTTTTGCTTTCTCATTCTACTTTCCCTTGTGCCCTCTAAACCTCTATTTTGTCATTTAAAATCAGTCATCCATGCCACAAAAGATTGCTTCGTTTGTATTAATTGTAATAATGCATTAAGCATGGCTTTTAACATTAATGACAATATATTTACTTCATAACAAACTGTAATTTATGTAATAAATTATAAATCATTAATTACATTGATCCTTATTTATCCCATCAAAAAATAAAAGGTGACACTACTCCAAAAACTATCTATGACTTGGTAAAGTTACATGACAAATGCGCAAAGAAAGCGGCTTGGCGTAAGAACATGAAAGTGGCCGGGCCCATAAGAACATGAAGTCAGATTGCTTAGCCCCACCTTTTCAGCCAGGTTTTGTTTTTAAACAAGCACATCGGAGGGGGTCAACAGCCAACGACTATTACGAGTTCCAATCCCAAATCTCTTGCATCTACAAACCCTATATTCTTCCACCACCGTCGCATTTCAAACAAACTAGACTACATCCAACCTAAAACACTGCACATCACCACCGCCACTCCCTCTAACACCCCTTCAGAAGTACAAGCGCCTCACGTCTCATTCTCATTCAGATCAGAGAGAGCGAGAGAGAGAGAGATAGAGTTAGAGGTACCCCTCTAATTCTATATTATCTATAACTTTCTCACAAAATAATTGATCACAACATTACTCAAAAGATGATAAAACTAGCACGCTAGTGTGTAACTTAACGAATGTAAAACTCTTAATCTTGCCCCCATTTATATTTAACAATGCATCATCTACACTAGTCTATTTACAGCTTCATCTACTCAGCAATGAGATCAATGTGTTTTGCGAATAGCAAGGTTATCCCCATTAACCTAAGTCATCAATCAAAACCTATCAAATACTTAAGCCAACATCTTCCACAATACAAAAACATTCAATAAAATTCAAACTCCACTTGATGAAAATGTCATTAAGGTGGCATATAAGGAAGTAAAAGACCTCGTACATTGAATTGAAAATACAGTAGCTTGTGAAATTTAAAGGTAAATAGACATTCAAAACATCGCCATACCATCTTTGACGTAATCCACCGACAATGTAACAGACAAATCCGAGTTTCATTAGGCACCACAGTCTTTAGCTGTCAGATCCAGGTTCAAATTCATTCTTCTGCAGCACTTGCAGCACTTAGATCCACACTGAGGTCAACCACCTGGCAGAAATATAACAGCAGATATCATATTATACCTCCGTAAAATATAAATGAACTGAACAGGAAAAATCATTCACTCCTAGACTAATGACATTGTAAAGGTGAGTTCCCCAAAACTTCATCAAAACAATCTAACCCCTAACTGTTTAAATTAACTCCAATGAAGGGTTCAATTTCCACAGCCTCCCCTTGATGTGGATACAATCCATAGCATTAATATATGTAACATCCCCCAATGATTCTAGTACAATATTGTCCGTTTTTTACCAAAGTTTGCACCTTTTTTTCTTGGGATTAGCCCAAAACGCATTGTACTAAGTTGAGAGGAAAATCATAATTATAAACTATGCATTTTCTACTTTCCTAAGCAATGTGGCATTGTGTGATAGTCAACCCTGTGAAAACCATGAATGACCTAGATGTGGGTATGGTCCATATCAGTAGATGCGCACAATCTCACATCGTTTAGAAGAGTATAAAATACATGGTTTATAAAGAAGATTTCTCTCCCTACCTAGTACAATGCGTTTTGCGCTAACCAAAATAACAAAACTGTGTAGGCTTCGGCCCAAAACGGACAATATTGTACTATGAGCACTAAGGGATGTTACGAATGGTATCAGAGTACAATCTCAACTGGAAGTGTGGCCGAAGAGGACGTCGGGTCCTCCAAGGGGAGAGATTGTGACAGCCCGTCCTGTTAAGGCCAGGAATGACCTAGGTGTGAATCCAGCCCATATCAGTGAGGGTGGACAATCTCACATCGCTTAGAAAAGTAAAAAATGTATGGTTTATAAGTAGGATTCCTCTCCCTACCTAGTACAATGCGGTTTGGGGTAACCCCAAGAACAAAAACATGTGGGCTTCAGCTCAAAGCAGACAATATTGTATTAAGAGTACTGGGGGACATTACAGTATCACCATCACAATTATATTTGACGATAATATGCTTCGATTATACAAACACTATTCAATATTAGTCAATAAATAACTTCTGGACATGGAAACTCTAGGAAAAAAAGAATAGCACTATACACAGAAGCGCCCCGAATTAATGGGAAGGTAAACAACAAAAGATGAATAACACTTGAAAGGCCAATCTTGTGTAAGGGAATCACGAAAATTAGAAATTCAAAATAGATAAAAAGAAATAAATCTCTCCGGGTATGAAAATCCTCGTGACAAATCCTTTTTTACCAGAAGTGATGGAATCATCCCCTATGACGTATAAAAACAATCAATTATAAAATGTGACAAGAAATGAATTGCGACAATATTTATTTATACAGGTAAGCACGACGAAAAATGAGTTTAGGTTCGAACTCCACACCTAGTATGGATAGCATTATAAACAATAATAGGCAAATGAAAATCTTTCTTACACAATGTATTCTGCCACTTCATATAATTTGAAAATTTACTCCTTGAAATGGGATGAAAATCACAACCTCCAAGTAACTCATATATCATAGTATTAAGCTCTACTAAAACAACTCTTAATTTATAATAGGCAACCACTAAAGAAATCCCAATCCTCTTTGTAATAAAGCTTCCCAATTAAGACATAGAAGGGAATGAAATATATTTAATCTGCAAAGTCTCACCTTCCCAGTTATCATTGTATACATGTTGAGCACATCAATGACAGTTGACTCAAAGTGTGTTGTAGCATCATAACTCTGTTGGACAAAAAATTTATCCAGAAATCATATACAGTACTGCATCTACAAATGATCACAAGTAAAAGTCACAAACACAGAAATAAGCCAAAAGGACTTTGGACATACCATTGATATAAAGCAATTGTCCAATGAGGGTTCATTGACCGGTTCATATCTATCATAAATATCAAAGAATATCTCGTCAACAACACCCAAAAGATCTATTCCTGGCTTTAGTTCAGACTCGGGATGATCAGTCTCTGCCTCTGTCGAAACAAATGCAATAAATTTTCCTTTTGGCGCAACATTGTGTGAGTAAGAGCAACAAAATAGGTACCTGCTCAATCACAAAACCAAGCCAAAACAATTTCATGAACAGAAGAAGTATTTCGTTCGTTTCAAAATATAAGGAAGAAAACTAACTAGTTCAACGTCAACCATTGGGAGACTAGTGCAAGAAAGATAACTAACTAGTTCAATCATTGGCAGACTATAATGCCTCAAAAAACCAAGAGAGCACCTGTTCTGGTAAGTAGTAGATGATATTAACAAAAAGGAAATTGCACTAACATTAATTTTCCATTGTATTTCCCAGTTACGGATGCACATGGCAGATTTTGATTATCATAAAAAGGTTTGATGAAAAACCTAGGTATGTTAAAAACTAACACGATCAGATCATTGATGATGTCTCACGTTCTTTACCATTCACAATCATATAAAAAGTAGCTATTCCCAACTCTCATGTTCAGATCAAACAATAAATGCGAACAAGTTTTCAGCATAAATCAATAAATTTAAATTGTTACTCATTAGAGAAAATCTAGATCTCACATGTCTGATCTACGTCCCAGCTGTTTCTGCGGGAGAATAACCTGCACTGACTGAGACTCATCTGTATTCGGGATAGGGTGACTCATTATTGCAATAGCTCTGGCAACCCTCCCAACTTTTCTAACCTGTTCAAGAATTTTTACATCTCTTTGCATCAAGTGGAATAATTTTTATCATAGGAAAAAAAAAAGGAGAAAGAGAGTAACATAAGCATATCTTATATGCATTAAAATAAGTATAGGATCATGCAGAAAAAAAAAAAAAAAAAGACATCGTACAACCCAGACACACTATTAAGGGCATACTGGCACAAAAAGAATCCTCAAAACTACCACCAGCCATATGACCAACAACATTTCTACATTAATCATGTCTATCACACCTTATGCACCATGGAGACAGAATCTCCAAGGTAAAGAAATTGTAGTCCCAAAAGTTTTCCTTATACCTCTCCAAGTAAACAAAAAAAATTGTCAAGCTAAACATATGAACAAATAAAAAAAAAAGAAAAGAAATGGCTACCCCACAACAAATGAGAAAGTGACTATGTACATCCAACGATCAGAAGGATCAGATGTATGTAGGTTTTGATATAACTACAGAACAGGGTGATGGTTTTTCTGAGACAAAAAGAATTGTTTCACAAGATTGCTCTATGAAAAGAGATGATGTTTGTATGTACTTGATGCATATTTCAGCATAGGAGGATAAATTGTTTGAAAAAACATATATTAGATGAAGGGATAGGGAAGGTATTTAAAATGGAATTGCCAGTACAGTTACATGTTGTGCAGTTGGTGAGAGAGGAAGGAAAGTATAAAAAAGTTGAGAATAACAGAAGGGAGGTTATGTTATAGTTTTCTTAAAATAAAAGCAATTGTTTTCCTCTTCTGAATCGGAGTTTGTAAACCAAATTTGTGGTATTTACAAGTGTTTATGTTGTTCTTGGGTTAGTCTGTGTTCACGCAACAATTTGGTATCAAAGCCAATGGCGAACCCCACAACCCGTGGAGATCGAATAGAGGACTTTGAACAAGAAATTGGAGTCTTGAAGACAGATCATGCAGATGGGAAACCAGAATTCCAAGTTAGAGGAGGCCATTAGCATCTTACCAAAAATGTTGAACAAGTTGAAACTCCTTCGCGAAAAGACCCATGGTAACCTAGAAGAAGGAACGAGTGGGGGTTGTTCAAATTACAAGGGCAAAGGGGTAAGACCTCCATTTGAATACACCAATTAATGGAAGGAGCGCACCAAACCAAAGACGTTGCAAACCTTTACAATAAACTATTATCGACCTCCCGATCATCCTACTGCGCGTCAATTTGGACGAAATTTCCGAGAACCACTAGGAAGTTGGCGAGGACTGGGAAGGTGCTCTTCGCTCGCTATGGATAACAGAAGTCCCAAGCAACAATGGGAAGGTTACAATCTGCCTCAAGTGGACATCACTGTTTTTGAAGGAGAAGGCTAGTCTTCTTAGATAAAGAAAGTCAAATTTTTTTCGAGTGATCAGGGTGCACCCTGAACAGCACATTTCTACCCTAGCTGATTTTTTGGTAGGTAGAGCTTGGGATTTCTATGACTAGATATTGGAGGAAGAACCAGAGATTAATTGGAATGAATTGAAGTATGCTTTGGGCCAACATTTTGGTCCCAAGGAATGGGAATCTGTACAAGAACAGTTGATGGGCCTAAAACAAGTGGACAATGTTACAGATTATGGGAATCAATTTCAAAATTTGGCAACCCAAATTCGGGGAATGGTCAGAGAGGCTATACTTGGAGCCATCTTAAATGGATTGTCACCAGATTTGCAAGATGATGTACGCATTTTACAACCCAACAATGTGTATAAAGCTCTTATGCTAGATTTGAAGTATGATGCCAAATTACAAGCTCAATACAAGGGAAAGGAAAATTGAACCAATAACCTAACTTCCAAGTCCAATAGATCTATCTCTTCCATTCAAATTAATAAACCAATTTCTAAAGATTTCTCTGAAACTTCTTGTCAGTTTCGACTAGCTCTGGCATCAATGCAATATTCGACTTCCACTACTAAAATTAATCATTCGAATCCAACTTAGATCGAACAGAACTGACGAAGGAAGGCTAATCTCTGTTTTCGTTGTGAAGATAAATGGAAGGCTAGGTATCATGGACCTACTTTCAAGAGAATTCAGATGGGTCGTGCGATACCCGTTGTTAAGGGGAACAACGAGTTAACCTACGAGGTGAACCAACGGCACCAATTGCCCACGACGTTAGAGCGAACCTTTGTGTCTAACGAGCGAGCAATAAGAGAGCAAGATTAATCGAAAAGAACATCATTGAACATAGTGAGCATAGTTTGTATGTAAAAAGCTTGTTCATTGATTGACAGCAAATTACATTGGATAGGGGGGTCAACGTGCAGTGATGCATCTCCCCCTAAAGAGCAATCCACACCATTTCCACCATGGCAGGAGTAGACATGCTATGGTGGCGAGGAGTCACTTGCCCAAAATAGAAAGAAAAAAATACAAAGGAATTATTATAAATAAAAAGGAATCTACTCTAACAGCATGGGCAGCCATGAACAACACATCCTGGACAAGCCCGGATTCTTACACCAGGCATCGTTATAAATCCAGTCTAAAGCTACTAGATAGTCAGGCATCTGAGAATACCATTTTGCAAGCTAAATCGTTAAGTGAAGAAGAGATAGCTGAAGAGGAGGTTATGATGGTTCAATTGGATGTGTCTCCCCTGTCTATGGCAAGCATTAACGCTAATCAGACACTGAAGTTATTGGATTTTATTGGAGGGCAGCAAGTTACGGTTCTAATTGATTCGAGAGCAAATTCCTCGTTCATCTATTGGACGGTGGTGCATCAAGAAGGACAATGTCTTGCAGAAATTCCAGAGATTATCGTCCAGGTTGGGGATGGGTATAGTATTCATCTTAATGGCATATGTCGTGAGGTATCTCTCCAATTACAAAGTGTGCAGTTTCATATTGATTTATTGTCGTTTAATATTCCGAGAGTGAATGTGGTATTGGGCCTTGCCTGGCTTAAATCGTTGGGTACTATTAAATCTAACTTTGAACAGTTGTTGTTGAGTTTTGAAAGAAAGGGTACTAAAGTCATTTTCCATGGGGAGCCCAATTTAACTATAAGGCAAATTTCACTTAAACAAACAACTAAATTAATTGAAGCAAAAGAAGATTGTTATTGGATTGAGCTACAGTATATGTATGAAACCAAGACATGGCCATCCGAGGCAGAATTTTACATGACTGAACTTCAAGGTAAATTTCCTTTTGTGGTTGATGAGCAGATAGGTCTTCCTTCTAACAAGACTATTGATCATGTTATCTGATTACAACACCGGGTTGTCCCTCTCCACATTCGGCCCAATCGATATTCACACGCATTAAAAATGAAATTGAGAAATTAGTATCAGACATGGTCCTGCCAGTATCATTCGACCAAGTTAAGGTCCATATTCTAGTCTTGTTATTTTGGTTAAAAAGAAAACTAGTGGATGGCGGTTCCGTATGGATTATAGAGAGTTGAACAAACTCACAATTCCCAACAAATTTCCAATTCCAATAATTGAAGAGTTGATTGATGAATTACATGGGCCACTTGTTATTCAAAATTGGATCTCAAGAGCGGATATCATCAAATACGAATGTGCAATGATGATGTAGAGAAGACAGCATTTCCCACCCATGAATGTCATTATGAATTCCTTATAATGCCGTTTGGATTGACAAATGTATCGGCTACCTTCCAAGCTACCATGACCGCCTTATTCCGACCTTTTTTCCGTACTAGTCTTTTTGGATGATATTCTCATTTTTAGCAAAACAGTGGGGGAACATAATCAACATTTACATTCAGTTTTGAAGTTACTTTCAGATGGTAAATTTGTTTTGAATCAAAAGTGTTTTTTCTTCCAAGAATCGATACATTATTTGGGCCATATAATTAGTGCTAAGGGGGTTCAAGCAGAAGAAAAGACTCTTAGTATGACAAATTGGCCACGTCCTTCTTCAGTCAAAGAGGTTTAAGGGTTTCTCGGGTTAACGGGTTACAACCGACAGTTTGTCAAGCATTATGGCCATCTTGCTCGCCCATTTACATCGTTGTTAAAAAAAAGAACTTTTATGTGGACCAACAAATCTCAAGAGGCTTTTACAGTGTTGAAAGATCAACTGAAGCAATTACCGACTTTGGTATTGCCAAACTTTTCTGAACCCTTCGTGTTGCAGGTGGATGCATCCGAAGGGAGTATTGGGGTTGTTCTTAGTCAAGATGGACGTCCTATTGCTTATTTCAGTAAAGGGATTTTCGAAAAATGGTCACTTCCAATCGGTTTATGAACGAGAACTTATGCCCCTTGTTTTAGCATTTCAAAAGTGGCGTTCTTATTAATTGGGGTGAAGATTTACCATTTTTACAGACCAACAATCTCTAAAATATCTCTTGAAGCAAAGATTATCCACTTCCGCACAGCAAAAATGGTTGGGATATGAGATTGATATCGTTTATAAAGCTAGGAAAGAAAACAAGGCAGCGGATGCATTATCTCGTCGAGGTGGATGGACTATAGAAGAGATAATATTAGCTTTTTGGGTCTGCAACTTTCAGATATGAACATATTAAAACAAGATATACTCCATGATGAAAAGTTATCTATGATCAAGATGAATATTCTAGCTAGTACCAATTTAGATCAACATTATTCGATCCAATGGGTGGACATTCGGGAATTTGGCGGACTTATAAGCGCATAAATGCTAATGTATTTTGGGAAGACCTTTATAAAGATGTTCAGAATATGGTTTACAGTGTGCAGCACGTCAGCAAAACAGAATCTTCAAATCCAGCAGGTTTGCTTCAACTATTACCTATTCTGTCATTGGTATGGGAAGATACATCTTCAGATTTCATTAAAGGTCTTCCGAAATCCAATGGGTTTGAAGTTATATTGGTCGCCATGGATCAGTTCACAAAATTCGCGCATTTTATTGCGCTTAAACATCCATATACAGCCAAAACCATAGCTGAAGTTTTTAGCAGAGAAGTGATGAGACTCCATGGCATGTCAAGAAGTATAGTCAGTGATCGTGATCAAATTTTTATCAACAACTTTTGACAGGAATTTTTTAGGTTACAACAAACCAAACTTCGAATGAATTCTGCCTATCATCCACAAACAGATGGACAAACAGAAATTTCAAATTATTGCTTGGAAGCTTATTTACGATGTTTTGTTTCAGATCGACCACGTACTTGGAGTCGTTAGTTAAATTGGGCTGAGTACTGGTACAACACTAATTTTCACAATTCGGCTAACATAACATCATTCCAAGTTGTCTATGGTCGAGTTCCCCCTACATTACTACGCTACTATGGTGGTAAGGCGGCAATGGGCTCAGTGAAGCAATAATTAAAAGAACATGATTAGCAATTAAAACTTTTGAAGTGGAATCTTGAACAAACTCAAGTACGCATGAAGAAATTAGCAGATTCTTCGAGACAAGATCACCAATATCAAGTAGGAGAATCAGCATGGGTAAAGTTAAGGTCATTGTTAGGAAGGAGAAACTCTTATTTCTTATTAATTGCTTGTGTTTTAGACATTATAGTAATTACTTAAGGGTGTTTTAGTAATATGTGTTAATTGTTTAAAGAATAAAAAGAAAGGGAAGTTAGAGAAGCAATTAGGAAAAAGTCATTTTGGAATTGGAAATGGATTGCAAACCCTTTATGTTTTGTTGTTGTTCTGTGTGAAATTGAGTGTGGAATTTGTGTGGTTTATTGTTCTATTATCGTTATTCTACAGATATATCCTAAAAGTCGTATCGTTAAATTTCCGTAAAACAGTGCTCAAATACTAAATTGGCTCCAAAGTTTTACAGTCATTTGGCGATGATGGAACGAATTGGTAACGTAGCATATAAATTGCAATTTCGGAAGGGTCTAAAGTTCATTCTGTTTTACATGTTTCCAAGCTTAAAAAAGTAGTGGGCAATCACCCTTTGTAGTCAATTCCTATCGCTTGGGACGGTGGGGACACAGATTCTCAACCATTATACCCGGACAAAATTCTTCAACGAAGGTTAGTGCACGATAAACCCAAAGTATTAGTGAAATAATTATTGGGCTCTGAGGAAAATACAACTTGGGAACCTATTTCGGCTTTACAATTTCGTTTTCCACATATTGACCTTGAGGACAAGATCTATTCCAGCGAGGAAAGTAATGATGCATATACAGCAGAAGAGGATAAATTGTTTGAAAAATCATTATATTAAACAGAGAGATAGGGAAGGTATTTGAAATGGAATTGCCACAACGGTTACATGTGCAGTTGTGAGAGAGGAATGGGAGTATAAAAGAGAAGAGAATAACAGAAGGGAGGTTATGTTATAATTTTCTTAAAATAAAAGCAGTTGTTTTCCTTTTCTGAGTTTGAGTTTGTAAACCAGATTTGCGGTATTTACTAGTGTTTATGTCATTCTTGTGTTAATCTGTGTTTACGCAACAGTACTTCATTAAGTCATGTCCAACTTCCACAAAAATTATACTTAGTTGGTCTAAGCTACAGTAATAGTAGGCGAGTATCTCAGACATACCTTATTGGGCAAGTAGGAAGGATCGCAGACAAGCTTTTTGCACTTGGCAGTTTCTCCTTCTGATGTGACACCAATAACTTGTCCTTCCTCATTAAACTCAACCTAACATAAAAAGATTACAAACAAACACCCAAACCAATAGTCTACAAAAAAGACAAATAACAAGACATAAGATAAGAGATTAACGAAATTAAACACATCAAAAGTTGGCGACTATATACCTTACACTCAGGCTTATTCAACATATAGGTCCCGCCATAGACAGCACTAAGACGTGCAAAAGCCTAAGTGGAAGAAACAAAAAACAATAAAACGAAATTCAACAGATATAGAAAGTAGGAGAAAGGAGGGAGAGGAACCTGGGGAAGCTCTCCTAACCCATACAAAGGATAAATGTACGGGGAACCTCCTTGAAAGCGTGCAAGAGATTCCGAATAAAGCTATTATTGGCAAAAGAAAACCCAAATTCCATAGAGTTCCAATTGAATATCAAATAAGAGAAAGTAAATATTGTGAAATCCTCACCTTCATTCGCTTCACTGTATCTAGTGCAGGCTCGTGTAAATAACGATCATCTCTATGAAGTGCTACTGCATGACCAATGAAGTCTATAGTGTTGTCATCAAGTCCATACTTTCTGTTAAACAATTAATTTCTAAGAAAAGCAATAGGGATGAGGAATAAGAAATATCAAACTGCTCTGCATTTACTTATTTCTAATCAAGAGAGCTATGAGTTTTTTAAGAATCAAGTGAGTTTGTTATTTTCAACAAATCAAGTTACGAAATAGAGGATGTATTTAATTTCTAGCATATAACCATCTGATCAAATTACTAAAATTCACAAAAGGTTACTCATGCTTAAATTCATTGGGTTGCAGATGGTCACAAATTATTTTTCATATATTATGTTGCAAAGAACTGACAAATAGATTATATTTTTTGAAAAATAAAAATATAACATGACTAAAGCAATAAGAACGACAATCCTCCACCAAAACTATTTTCTACTAAATAGATTTCCTTTAGTAAATATTGCAGTGTTCTGAATAGTATAACAATATATTATGATTATATATTCAATAACTTAAATAATGGACATCCCTAGCAAACTCTATCTATTTATAACAAGTGTCATCCTGCATACATAATTTAATAATTCATGCACAGAAAACAATGAATTCAGATCATAGTTCATATTTTCAACGAATCATATGACACTACAAAACAGATAATCAGGAATTGTGAAGATAACTTTGAGATCATGAATAATTAACTAATATTTGTTCGAGAGGTATTTCTTTTCATTTATATGTGGTACAGATAATCAGATTCTTCAGCAATAAGTAACATCAAATTTCTTTCAATTAAAAATTTGGGAATTATAAAAAGCAGGATATGGAAGGTGTGTGATATTGCTCAGAACATGTAAGCCATCTTACTATTTAACTTGCCAATTTCATAACCAGTTATTAGTTACCATATTATTCTAAATAATATTCAGAAATTGTAAAATCGTGAATAGCCTGTCCAAGACAGGCGTGTCCAAAAAATGTTACCCCAATAACTATACTCTTCAACATATGATACAATAGATAGTATGAGCACTAATGCAAATATGTAAGTAATCTACACAGAAACAAGAGATTTATTATAATTCTTTAAAAAATTCAAGACTGAATTCGAATATCTTTCAGATAAAAAAATTTTGCAATGAAGGAAGACCAAGAGCATACGCAATAAGTTCTTTTGTGGTGACTCTAGTCAAGTCCATTCCCTCGTGTGTCTTGGGGTCATTTTCATTATAATCCTGAACATATACGAAGAACTTTCGAGCACGACGCTTTTCAAATAAACCCATGAGTGGAGATTTAAGTGCTTCCATGTCAGTTGCAGGAACTTTATGGATCTATAGCATTTAAAAAAGATATAAGAATTTGATTTAAGATCAAAACATACACACCCCACATTAGCAAATGTAAACCTGAATTAGGCACAAAGAGTATAATTATATCTAAAACACAGATAACACTAGAGGTTATTCGAGCAAGTCATTCAACATCTTTCTAAAAAAAGGAATTAGAACCAGAAGCTATATTATACCTTCGCTTTGTTAAATACATAGCTCCCATCAACAGCTTTGAAATACAAATACTTTGTGACATCTGTGTGAATGAGAACACGCACTAGAGTGCCATTTGCCATCATAAACTATCAAATGTAATAGAATCAACACATAATGTCAAGTCAGGAAGTTAAATAAACCCATCACTGATGAAGAAAGCAGGCTAAAAGATTTAGTAAGAGAGAAAACTAAGACAAAACCTTAGGGACCATATCCACATTGTAATCTCTACTAGAGCCCAAATGTGCTGGTGGCCTGTCACTTCCCCGGAACCGCTTCCAGAGCTTTAAATAAATAAACAAAATTTAATTAATGGAAGTTAATACACTAGATACAATTCAAAGTGAAACTTGAAAAGAAAGAAACCTGAATAAGGTTAAGTGATGTTGATTCTCCTCCATAATAATCATTTCTATCCATATGCAGGACCTGAATCACATGATACTATCTTCAGAGCAATTAACATTGAACTATAACAAACAAAATCATCATCTAATTAATATATAGATATCAATAATATATTGTCAAATTCAAGATTTAATTAACTCAATTCCTCTTTTTCTCCCATTTTTCAAAGTTGAAAATTTAGAAATTATCGACACTCGGTCTTTCTTTCTTAATACAGAAAGAAACCCCCACACAAACTATAGCACTGACTTCAAAGGATTCCGCAAACCCTCAAGCCTCAGAAAATATTTAGATGGAGAAATGCCGGAGGCTAATTTGGAAAAAACATCAACAGTCAACTAAATTTCTTTACTAACTAGACTTATTGAGGTCTGACTTATGCGTCATAGAGGGTAAAAACAAAAAAAAAAGATGCTTCAGCTGGTGTAAGCTGAAAGGGAAACTTTTGCACGAGCGGTCAAAAACCAATCTAATTTACAGGATTTTTTCTATGCGAGAGAAATGCAGTCTCCAAATTCTTCAAGTTTGTGGATCACCACTTGGGAGTGGAAAAAAGGATCTACAGGATCCGACACCAATCCTCAGTGAAGCATCAAAAGAGAAAGAATTAAGTCCGAAAATCGTGATCAATAGAATATAGGCACGAAAAAGAAAAACGAAGATACTAACCCATCCCGATCGTGGATAAGTTCTCTTAAACAAATTACAAATCAAACAAATTCAGGCAATTAAAAAAAAGGAATCTTATGATCGAAATCATTCGAAGATGAGATTTAGCGAAAGAGAACCTTGAGGCGATCGACGGAGAGAAGACCGCTGAGGATGCACTCCTTGAGACCTGTGCCGAGAACGATCACATCATATTCTTCATCCATGGGGATTCAACGACCGAGATAATCAACCGATAACGTCCGATTTGGCTTGGAAGAAGTAGTAAGGAGTATTGAGATTTACAGTGCGACGTGGGAGAGAGTTCCTCCTCCGTCTAGGGTTTGGAGAAATGATGAGAGCAATAGCCAAGATCTATCTCTCTCTACCTATCCAAATTTGGGTGCAAGCTTAGCTCCGTCTTTGATGCGAAATATAGCAGGGAAAGCAATCTAAAAATAATAGTAATGATTAATATTAGTGCTGTTTTTTTTCATGGTTGGCCCTTCGAGTATTGATAGGGATAGCCGGACCAGCTCGGACCCACGATTATAAACAACTCGGAGAGTTGGTTCGAGCTTTTCTCACTCCTATGGGGCCCGGATTTGGTTATAAATGAAATAGACCGTAGGTCACTGTTTACTTCTTGGTTTTTGGTGTCTAAAACTCCAACCCAAATCCAATTTAAACCTTGCCCAAAATCCAAAAATGATTTATAATTGAAAAATTAACAAAAAAAAATTCTATAGCTTGGAGTAAGAAATAGGGTAAACCTTAAATAATTTTTGCAAATAATTAAAACCTAAAAATATGAAAAATGAACGACACAAACCTTCCGATCATGTTTTTCATCAAAAATTGCAAAGACAAATGCCGCAGTTACTCTAACGTCAAAGTCCGTCCAAATTCATCCTTAAAATTTGGTTTTTCCTTATTTGAAAAGTTTTTTTCTCACCGTCAATCTCATATGTCGACGTTGACCTTCAAAATCGATGTTAAATTCTTAGTCATTTAAGAAAAATGAATTTCACTATTTAATTCTATATTGTGATTGAATTTAAAATCGAACATTCAAGAATTTCGAAATTTACCACGGTAAAGGATGTTCATCGAAGACCTTCACCCTCCTCTGTGTTGTCGGGCCACTGGAGAGAAAACAGGGTTTATCCAGATTGCCAAAGGGACGTCCATCTTAAGCGATAGACGTTTGTTTTGAACTGGGGGACTTCCATTTAAGTTGAAACGACGTCGTCTTTGTCAGTTTTAAGCGATTGTCATTCATTGTTAGCTAAGGGACGTCTGTTTTAAGCTGAAAACGATGTCATTTTTGTCTATTTTAAGTTATAGACGTCTGTCATAAGGACATCCCTTGCTTATAACGGACGTCTCTCAACCTATGACGGATGTCCCTCAACTTTTAACAGACAACCCTTGCTTAAAACTGACTAAAATGACATCGTTCCCAACTTAAAATGGATGTCACTTAGCTAACAACTGACGTCTTTCGCTTAAAACAGACAAAAACAACGTTGTTTCAGCTTTAAACAGATGTCCTTCAATTCAAAATGAAATATCAATCGCTTAAGATGGATGATCCTCCGACAATCTGGATCAATCTTGTTTTCTCTCCGGCTGGCCGACAGCACAGAGGAGATTGAAGGTCTACGACAAATGTCCTTCATCGTGGTAAACTTTGAAATTCTTGAATGTTTGATTTTAAATTCAATCGCAATGTAGAATTTACTAGTTAAATTCATTTTTCTTGGAGGACTAAAAATTTAACATAGACTTTGGAGGTAGACACCTACGAACGAGATCGACTATTAGGGGAAAACTTTTCAGGTAAGGAAAAATAAAATTTTAGAATGGATTTGGACGGACTTTGACGTTAGAGTGGCTGCGGCATTTGTCTATGTAATTTTTAACGAAAAACATGATAAGAAAATTTATGTAGTTTATTTTTTTTATAATTTAAGGTTTTAGTTATTTGCGAAAATTTTTTAAAGTTTACAATATTTCTTATCCCAAACTATAAAATTTGTTTTATTAATTTTCTTTTATAATGCAGTTCAAATCCGACCCAAAACTTGAAAAATCAACCATAAATATAACTATTTTTAAATAATAATTTTTATTTTAATTCTAGAAACTCGCCCTAAAAACTGGTTTAGTTGCAGTTTGGTTGGAACCCAATGGTTGGGTGCCGATTCCAAATTTTAAGAATAATTAGACCACGATTTTGGCCCGTGGAACAACTCGGACTGTGCGAGAGAGAGACAGGTCTAGGGTACATATTATTTATTTATTTATATAAATAATATATTATTCTTATTTATTTATTTTACTAATAAAGTAAAATTTAAATCTACATCCAACTTTAAAAATAAAATATTTATGTTTGAAAAGAGGAACAAGTAAAATGAGACTTTAGTGTTGCCAAACGGGTACACCATCTCCCTCCCCCATGACTTGGGCTTGGCATCCCATGCCTACAAGTGAGGCCGACTCGTTACTTCTTTTGTACTCAACTAATTTAGTTTATTCATCACATTTACCTCACTCACCACATTTAACTTGCACTTTGTGAGCCAGTTCTATTTGATTTTTTTCTTTTCTTTTTTAATCTCCTCAAGCTTGACTTATTATACCTACTAAGCTCAACTTCTTTAACTCATTAGATTCAATGAACTAATTTTTTTTTTCCATTTTGGCTTGAATCATTAATTTTGTTTGATGCCTCCAATAAACTAGGTATAGTTCTTTACTCTCGTGGTGGTTCTTTGGTTGCCTTATGTGTATCATCTTATTGAAGGACAAAGCAAAGTGAAGCTTCAAATATCTAAGCTTTGTCCAAGGCCAATTACATTGGTTCCTAAAGTCTACTCTTCTAATTTTAATCATTTGTGTTCAAATATTTTTATCCTACCTTAAATACCCACTTGAAGAACTCATTAAATCCAACTACACTAATTTTTTTAATAAATTAATCATTAAATCCAACTACACTAATTTTTTAAGTCCACATGAATACATATAATAATCAATTTGTTATACTAGTCTACTTTGACCTTTTTATTTTAGTCCAAGTAAATTAACTATGTCTAATACATCTTAGATTATAATTAATTTTTAATCAAGGAATTACAAATGTAACATCCCATTTTTGTTTATGCATTTTCACATATTCATAAAAATTTGAACATTTTTAAACTCATTTAAAATATACTTAAAACAAAAATATGAGAGTACGTTACGCGGAATAATAAAAACATTTAAACTATTTTTGTGAAAATGACATAATTTAAAATACTTAAGAACCATAAATAGAGTCTTTATGCAATTTAAACAACTTTTATTCTTTTGAGTCATAACCCTCGAGGTCGATCCGCGCATGGTAACACAAACTTACATCGTATCATACTTTCTCCACGTTCACGTCACTTAGATCACAATCGATACCTACATCACAGGAGGAATAATGAGTTTATTGCCCAGTAAGGAATATTAATGAAATGCAATGCAATACCTATGATACTCTACATGCATAGATCTGATAGATCCGTAAGCTAGGTGAGAGCAACCTCTTCAGTCTCCTAACTCACTAAAAACAAATCCACTTACATTTACGTTTATTTACTTTTGGATGAGACTAACCTCTTTAGTCTCCGAACTCACCCACCCATTGAGTGAAAGTAATCTCTTAAGTCTCCGAACCCACTCAAATGAGTTATTTTCTACGTGTGAGCAACTTCTCAAGTTTCCGAACCGAAGTAGAAAATGCCTATTTATTATCTTTATTACTATTTCATGCAATGCATGATGCAACTGTAACACCCTAACTTTTTCAGTTGGACAATTATCGGGGTGTTACCGAGGACGTTCTAAAGTGTTAAGTCTAGGGATATTTTCGTTACATTTTTTCCCATTTATGCGATATAATTAGACGAAGGGGTGATAAAGATATTACATTGCGTATTATTACGTGTTAATTTATGACATGTACTTATGGGAAAAAGTGTTATGTGGTAGGAGCTAAATGAGAAAATGTTGTCCAGGGCATTGACGGATGCCTACGGACGACACTACGAACGAGTTGTCTCATCCGCAAACGCATTACGCACAAGAGGAATGTGTTGGGTCGACTCAGGACATGATTCTGCGTTCTGACCGCATTGTGTCACAGACTTTCAGACAAGTCCAGATGAGTGCAGATGTGGACTAGCCTTGTTTGATTTGAATCTGTCCAAATCCTGGACAGTTTTGGACGACTGCGAACGTGGAGTAACCTCGTCTGATTTGCCTCTGTCCAATTTTGAGACACTTTCGAATGCCTGTGAACGCTACGTGCGGACGCCATAACGTGTCCGTACCTCGTCTACGGACGGTACAGACAGAATGGAACGCCTTTTCCCATATGAAGCCACAATTTAGCCTTAAGGATTTCAGCCTTGTGGATGAATATAGACGAGACCAGTGCGTCCACACTCATCCAAAATAACCTAGTTCAGTGATAATTTAGGGATTTAAAATCAGGTTTCTTGTCGTGTAGTCCACAACTACACGCGTGGGAGACATGAGGCGACTCTCCCCCACCCTCTGCATAGGACGCCGCCCTCCAGCTCATAGAACACCTCCCTCTCTGTCTCCCTTATGAGTACGGTGTCTCCTTCCTCTCTCAGGTAAAGCCTTCCCTCCCTTCCTTTCCATTTGTCTTCTGCTGTGTTTCCTTCTATGAGAGAGAAATTCCAGAGAGCGAGAGAGAGACCTGCGAGGGAGCTCCTGCATGTGAGCTCCTGTGTGTGAGCTTCTAAGTGTATGTGAGTTGTGTGGTTGAGTGGTGGAGCTAGAAGCTGCTCCCTACTGTTGTGAGTGTGAGCTACTGCTTGCTGTGGAATGGCTGTTAGAACCATGAGCTGCTGCTTGCTGGGGAGTGACAGCTATCCCTGTTCGTGTTCTTCAGCTTAGGTAAGGAGATAGGGTGTCTTGGCCTATGGAGGCCCTACACCACAAGTAGAGTGCGTGAGTTGTGTTTTCTAGCTGTATATGTGCTTGATTGATAGTGTAGATGGTTTTGTAGATTGTTTTGCACTCTGTGGATTTTATTAGTTCTGTTATGAAGTTTATTGACTTGCTTTGTGATTTGCTTAGACTGATAAATTGTTGTGATAAATGCTTAAGGTTTGAAGGTGATAAGCGTAGAACGATGAGTGTGTAAATGATGAGTAACATAAATGAGCTAAGGATTTTCGTAACTGTGATGTCCCTTGTTAAATACTTGATGTCTTTAATTCTCTGCATTAATTCAACTATCATTTCATTAATTCGGGGTATAGTATGTTAAATTAACCCAATTATGTTTAGATTAATTAACTAGTATGTTTATTTGCTAATATATGTAGTTGATCGTTAATCAATTGAGCATGTTAATTAATCTAATTAATTAACTAGCTGTGGAATGACTAAATTGAGCATGTTAATAACTAGACTATCATGTTAATTAATTAGTTGATCACATTGAATTCACTTGATTATTTTCGAATGCTTGTCAATATTAACTAACCATCTGAGCATGTGCTGAACATGTAATTAATGAGGATGAACACGTAATTAACTATGATAAATAACTAGATTAATAATTGTAATTCGACTCAAGTATGTTAGTTAAGTAGGATATCTAACTAGGATAATAAATGTAATTATTCCCTGAGCATGTAAATCATAACTATTATGTTCAAGCAACTAGACTTATAATTCTGCATAGGATAGTAAGCATGTAAATCATTAATCTTTCTTGAACATATAGATTAATTAGAACACCCTTGAGCATGTTTAATGACTAATTGACTAGAATCCTAAACTAGTAATTATAATGACTTCCATAAGCATGTTAATTAACTAGGTTAATTAACTAAATGTGATTACTAGTAAGCATATTAATTATAATTAGTAAGCATGTTAATTAACTAGGTTAATTAGTGAGTATGTTAATTTAATAATTAATTATAAATGGTTACCTTGAATAATAAATGTATGAAGCATATAAATGAGCTAGGAAATTAACTAGGATAATTAGCATGTTAATTAATCCGAGCATGTTTTTCCTTGTTTCAACTCATTGTAGATTGTTATGATATGGATGTTCAATTTCTGTAATGCCTTATTGAGTGTGTTCATTATTTGATTCCCCTATGTGCTTCGCTGCTTACAGCTCCATATTTTCATTGTTCTTTAATATGTGCTTTCAATTTATGTTATTTATTATATGCACATTTTCAATTACAGTTATTTTCTTTTATATCCGCACTTCAATTATTATTAATGTTATGTTATAAAGCATTATGCATCATGTTAGGATGAGAATGTATGATCATGCATCATATTAATAGAAATTAATAGGGAGTGCCATTTGGTGGTACTCACACATGCATATGTGAGGTAAAATGTTGAGAAAATGAAGGAAACGCGGAGTTGGGGGGCGGATGGGTAGCGTATCTAGTTTCCAGTTAGGCAAAGCCCCCTACCATGTTGGGAACGGGGACCTAACCACAAGTAAAATGTTAGATACGGTCAACTATTCCATCCCTTATGAACCCTCCAATCTTCCGCTCGATGTACGAGTAATGAATGAATGAATGAATGTAAAGTAATGAACGAACGAATGACGTAATGAAATGATTGGTTTGGGTGGCCCTCATTCCAACAAGGACTAAAGAGAGACATTTCATAATTGCATTAAAACTCTTTTCCTTACTAAGTCGTTGGGCTTACAGTTACTTGTGGTATAGGTATAGGTACTTGTACGCGAAAATGACGATAACGATGAATAGATAATAAAGCAGGGATGAATGATTTGCACGAGCGAGATTGTAGCTGGTCAGGCTAAGTAAGTAGACAAGAGAAAACGATTATAATTAAGTGTATTTAATTATTTAATTCTTTCATTAAATTATTTAGGTTTCTGCTATGTTTTAAATAAACGATTTCATAACACTTTCGCATTTCATTAATTGGGTTTTCATAATGAGTTTAACGAAAAGTTAGTAGCGGTTCGGTTTTGCGTCGCACTCTGATATTTGTTTAAAAGAGGTTTTAAAAGTTCAAATTTTAGTGCATTTTAAAGGATTTACAAAAAACCGGGTTGTTACAGCAACCATATGACATGCCTATACGAATGTCACACAACAATTCATATATCACAAACAATATTACAAACAATTATCTAATAATGAGCAAGAATAATGCTTCGACTATAAATTTATTACTAAGCATGTTTTTACTAATATGTTAACAAAGCAGAACCTAAGCTTAACAATCAATGTAACATAACGTAACCATAAATGAATTCTATAAGTACACTAAATATCAATAAGGGTGAAAATCATCATATTATTCTCTAATTCTCACAGCTTTTATTAATCGACATTCATTGGTTATATGCGCTTAATCCTTTTTACAATGTTAACAATATAATTATTAACAACCTAACAATAAAACTATAACACCTATTCTAATATTCTATATTCACATATTAACGTTCATAAAAAACAATTTCTATATGGTGATATATAATTTATCTATACGTTTAATACCTAAAAGAAACACATAGAGAGCATAAAAGGAATGACCCACTACGAACACACCCACAGTGGTAAAGATGCTAAAGAAATCATGTAAAACTCATTCTCTTCATTATTTGCTACTAACATATTAGTTTATTTATCACCCAGTATATTAACAACCAAGATAAATCAGAAACCCATGAACGAAAAACCACTTACGAAAGGAAACATCACAGAGAAAAATCATGCAGGAAAAAGCAATTGTAGAAGAACATGTTAACAACTATGTAAACTTATTTCCTCTTCACAAATAATTATCAACAAGTTTCGGTGAAGAAAATCAAGAGGGAATCTAACCAGTCCAACAAATTTGTTTATAGGTAAATGAGCAGACTTGAATTCTGAAATTTGAATTAGAAAAGAAGACAGAGAGATGCTAAAGGATTGCAAATAATTTTGTTGGTTTAGAAGACTAGAGAGAGGAGAATCTGGAGTTTGTTTGTGATTGGAAAAAAGTTAGATGATGGCTGCGATGGTTGTCAAGGTTGAGGAAACTTCGATAGTGGACAATACAGTGATTGACAAGGAAGTAGAATGTTTGACCAAGAAGGTGGTTTTATAGAAGAATTTCAAGAAAATTGAAGAGAATGAGGAGGAGAAAGAGAGAGAAAGCCTGAAACCTGCAGAAGACAAATTAGCAAGAGATGCTCAAAGGAGATAAAAATGGTGGAGTAATCTAAGTCAAAATTGGTCAGGAAATATCTCTATGGGGAGTTTCATTTTTACCGAGCAAAGGCGACGTCGGTACAAAGGCGATGTGGGTTCAAATGAAGGTTCAAATAGGTTTGTTAAACTTCATTTAAAAGAGCAAAGGACTCAAAAGATGACAAGGAAACTTGATAGTACCTCGTACAATCTCATCACACATGTTCCTTGGAAACCTCCTTGCGTTTGTAACAACAATTTTCAAATTTCAACTTGAGGACAAAATTATTTTTTGGGCCCAAGGTAATGATAAGACATCCATTCGTGAAACAAATAGGAGGAGAAGAGAAATAATGAAAGAAGGAGAAGGTGAAGAAGTTGTGAAATAACTTGCAACGACACGTAGCGTAAATTTTTTTTCATACCATATTTTTTTCATATCTTGAAAATAAGAGGAACAATACATGCCTTTGAAAAACAAACAGAGGAAGACTATCTTTAAAAACTAATTAAAATCAATGCGTAGTTATAATTCAACATAAATTATGCATGAGTCTTTTCTAGGCCTTCAAATGTTCAAAATACTTTATAAAAACACTTTAACTTAAAATTAGACATTCAAATGCATAATTTAAATAAAAGTCTTTCATATCATATTGTATTTCATGAGCCTTTACTCATGGGTCAACATCTCTCCAACAACGTCGTAACCTTGTCCATGGGAGCACCTCTTTAACTGCATCATTTACTCATTTTCCTCATCATAAGTGTGATAGACAACATCCTTACCTATATCACAAAGTTCACCTGTGAGCCTAAACCTCAGTAAGAGATGCAAAATGTCATGATTGTGATATGCATTTTCATAAAACAATGCATTTTGTTTTTTTTCTTTCTTTCATTTCTTTCGCTTTACAGTCCAGTCATTGGAGATAATTCAATCTAGGGGATAATTACACCGTTTGGTTCACTCATGCAGGACTGCCAACTCGAACTCTGCTCGACAAGCGACTATTTACGTATATTATTGAGTCTTTTAGTCAAAATATGTATAAAAATCTTTCACATCCTTTCTTAATGAAAACATTTTCATGATGCATATAGTACACATGATCATACCATATAAAACATAACAACATGACATATATCAAGTCTACCTCCATATGGAAATAACATAACAACACATCACTATAGTGTATCATGTTATTCTATCATTAGTCTAACTATTAATATGAAGATAAATTTGATAACACATCCTTGAATTCGTTGCCCTAAAACATCACATCATTCTATCATCAATATATATGCACTAACATATCAAGACAACAATTAATAGCATAGCATATTTTTAATCAATGTTGTCGCAAACAAAATAGTATAAAAATAATGAAAGATACCCTAGCACTTTATGATGTAGACCAAAAGGTTAACCACATGCAAATATCACTTATCTTGATGTCTTATTGTAATTACTATCACTTAAGTCAATTACCCTTTTTGCTTTGGGTCAACCTCCAATTGCTTCGATTCCAAAACCCTTAGTTTTCTTAAAACACTCATTAGAATACACCAAAGTAGTGTTGAAATGGAAAAATCCATTGAAATAGGCCATTTGCTGAAAAATCACAATAGCCAAAAATCTCTGAATTTTAACCTAATCATGTGATTATGTGTTCAACTATAAAATTAACAAATTTATTTCTTCTCCTGCCATTAGCATGTCCTTGAAACATAAATAAATGGCGTGCAAAACCTCCATGAATAAACCCTAACAACAATTTTTAATAGATACACCCATATATCCTTATAAAAAATCAAGATTCCAAATCTACTCAATCTTAACTAAATTAAACTTACCTCCAAAAAGCTTGAGAAAAAAAAAAAGGAAAGGCTCGTGGTTTCAATGCAAAATGGTTACGATTTTTTGCTAAATTTTCTCTTATAATCGCACTTCATTGTGATTGCAGTCAACAACTCACTAAACACCAGTCGAAGGCATGTCTACCCGGGGGTTTAAATTTTGAGTTTTAGTGGACTTGTCTACCGCCCCTTGTGTTCGGTCAACTGCTTAAACACCCAAGAGCAAAATACGTAAATTCTTCATTTACTCGTTTGTAAAATCTGAGATTTTAAAAATAATTTTAAAATTCCAAGCGTAATTTTTTTGTTTTTTTTTTTGTCAAATATGAAAGAGTTGACCAGTTTTGTCGTATAGCGACAATGCGTGCATTTATAGTTCAAGTGGCCAAATTGGGTTTTTTCCGAGCTGGAATTTATTTTTGAAAATGTTTTCGGTAAATTATTTTAGCTAAGTAATTATTTTTAATTGACATTTTAAATAAATCAAATTTTAAATCTGGATAACGTAATATATAATCTATGTTTTTATTAAATATTATTTTATATATATTTATTTTATTTTTAATAGGAAGAAGAAGAAGAAGAAGATAGAATATCTTTTTCTTCATGGGAGAGAGAGGGAGGCCAGGAGAGGGGGAAGGAGAAACCGCTCGGATCGGTTCTGACTTCCAACAATAGTTTTGCATGCCCGTCATCTGCGAGAGTACTTTTGTGAAAGCGATTTGCGTTTCGGTAAGTTTTTCATCTCTGATTTGGGGTTTGAAATTTCTAATTTTCATGGCTTTGGATTCCAGCTTGGAAACTCAAATCTGAAAGAAACTTTTGGTTGTTTGGGGTTGCATTGGAGTTTATGCAGGGTTATTTGTTGTTAGGAGCTGAAATCGGGCGGAAAAGTGAAGGAATCACATTTTCCAGCGATTATTGATAGATCGGTGGTTGATCGGGAGGGACTCTTGTCTGACATCAATCGACCAGAGTGGGATGTGGTTGATTAACCAAGGGATTGTGGTCGATCGACCAAGCAGGGGGATCAATCTGTAATTCCCCAATCGATCGCAACTGCTTGACCAAGGATTTGCATTTGATTGACCTAGCAATGGTCGATCGACCGAAAATCCCTTAATCGACTACTCCTGTCTAGAATGGATAGATTGCCCTACAATCAGGTTGCTGTCTAGAATGGATAGATTGCCCTACAATCAGGTTGCTATCATTATTTTGGGATGCGTGTTTTTGATCCACTCTTGTATTAGTTGGGTTCCTAAACTTGGCGTAGAACCTTCCCACTTGTTTGTCACTCATTTTTGGGAAATTTTTGTCCATTGACAAGGTTTTAGACTCAATTTGGGTTATAGTTTTTGAGCCAACTTCTCCACCAAAGTCATAAATGATTGACTTTAGTTGAGTCCCTTCAACTTTCGAGTCTTGCTTGGTTACAGGTGTGTCGTATGGACTACTGTGAAGCCTCGGTTGACCGTCGATGTGTCTCGTCGACACTAAGTGGTTTGTGTTGACTGTTTTGAGTTTATCAAGGTTACGAGGTCTCAGTTGACCCTCACATGGTATTGGTTGACCACTGTGATGTCTTGTGGACCATGGGTAGTTCGAATGACTTCAGTTATGTCTTCTCAATGGCTGAGTGAATCAAGTTGGGTGTGTTGTGTTCTGTCTTCCATCACTGTGTCTTGCCAACCGGTTGGATTATCGAGTGGTCTGTTGAGGTGCTGGGTTGACTGTCGCAACCCGGAGGGGGGTCGGACAGAAATGCCGGGCCAAACGACCCAATCTTCGTAGAAGACCTGATCGCCCAACCCAAGGCTAGTTGAAATTAGCGAAAGACTTGTAAAAATTATCCAGCCGCAACCCATAAGTGATGGGTCACGGTCCAAGTAGTGATTGCAAAAGTTAAATTAATAATAATTGCGAATAATAAACTTAATTGTCCAAACAAACTGTGCATCTATGTCCATACATCCAAAATCCTAAACCATAAAATATTACAGAAACCATTTGTCCTTACCAGCGGAAAATATAATTAAGCTCAAAAAAACGATACAAGTCTGTTGCAACCCAAAGTTAGAACTCCACAAGTCTAATGTGTCCAAGCTCTAAGTATTCCTATCTCTATCTGGGAAAAATAGTCGAAAGGATAAGTGACTAGCTCAGTAGGAAACTTATACTCACCGCCAAACGCGTGAGAAAACTTGTTTTTCCTTTTCTTTGTCAAAACTCTTATTCGTTTTAGGGGTAATGCATTTTTATCAAAACGTTTTCAAATTCACTTACATCCTTTTTAAGGAAAACCAGCCTCGAAAGGTCCCGATGAGATATCGTAGAAAACACCGCTGCATACATAGACAGCTATACTCAAAATTACTCTTGTCGGTTTCACACTGAAATCATCCCCAGTGAAAAGGGAGGTTGCTCATGAACTCCTCCGGTCAATCGTACAGAGAAAAGCAACGATAGTCTGTAGACCTGGCTCGTCACCTCAGGTTTTGGCGACGAGCAAAGCTTAGGGCTGATCCAACCCGTTTCGTCACCCAAGTCCTGCCGACGAGCCAAAGCCCAACGCCGACACAACTCAAATCACGTCCCGAGTTTGCCGATGAGCCAAAGCTCAGCACCAACAACTCGTATTGAGATAAACCCTAGTCCTACTGACGAGCCAAAGCTCAGCGCCGACACAACTCGAATCACCTCTCGAGTTTGCTAACGAGCATAGCTCAGCGCTAACAAACTCGTATTGAGATAAACCCTAGTCCTGTCGACGAGCCAAAGCTCAGTGCCAACACAACTCGAATCACCTCGTTGAGTTTACCGACGAGCCAAAGCTCAGCGCCAATAACTCAATCTCAAGTTTGCCGACGAGCATAGCTCAGCGCCGACAACTTGAATAAAAGTACACCCTGGCCAGGTTGAGGGGTTCAAACCCAAGGAAGCGTCATCACCTTCCCAATTTAATAATTGTCAGATATTGCGTACAAGCATTCGTCTCTTCATAGCACGAGACGTACCGGGGATGCCTCATGATACTCTGACGCCGCGGTCGTCTAGAGTGACAAGAGGATTCATCGCCCCAAAACAGATATCACATACAAGAAAACTATGCACAGAATCTAAACATATAAAACTCGCATACATAGATATAATAAAATCAGACGTGCTGTCGAGCAGTCCCCGTCGGTTTTTACGCATATGTGGTAAACCACAAAATATTAGTTTTTGAAAAGATAGATGGTATGGGATATGTAAAGCAAGTAGGTATAAAACCCCTACCTTGATGGCAATCCTTCCTCGTACGCGAAGGAGCAGCTATCTCAAGTGTCGGCTCGAAATCCTCAAACCCGTCCGAGCCTAGAACATGTTAAACATGGAGAAAATCCCATAAATAAATCTCGAGGAACAATCAAAAGGTCCACTACCACCAGGTTTAAGCTTAACGTATATCCTCATACTTATCATCGTAAACAGACCCATCTAAAACTCAATTCAGAACCCTCTAATTTCATCACTTAATAAACCATCGACCTAAAGATCAATATGCAAATTATCCAATATAGTCATGTCAGCTTCTAAAACAGAATCCAAACAAGCATTTGAGACAAACTTCCCAGATTTCACAACGAAACTATAGCGTCAGTTGATTTCATTAATATGGTTAATCTACCACCCAAAGAATGAACATCAACCCGTAACTCAATTCGTCAAGGTCTCAACCCATGCAACAACTAAATCAAATAATTTCCTCAAGTCAACTGCAGTTATCAAACAAAACAGGAATGAATTATTGGATTTCAATCATTGAACCATGGGCATCAATTGAAGCAACTAATAGGGCAGAGTACACTAACACAACAAATATGCCCTTATTTTAATGTCATACTATGTGGGAGTTCGCCCTATAACAAAACTAATCCAAATAAGTTAACAGTTCCCTTAATGTCCATCCAACAGACTATGTTAAACCACAGTAACATTCAGAAGTTTATCACTCAAGGCAGAGTCCAAAATGGGAGCCAATTAATGACTTAAAGCCACGACAAGAAACAGGGAACCGTAACAAAACAAACAGACGCACAACCAATATGTAGAATCCATTATCGAGATCCAACAGAAACACATCAGACTTATCAGTGCATAACATAGAGAACATGGCATTTTCTTTCCAAAACAGCAACAAAATGGAACTCATAAACCAAGCAAAATCAGAGTAATATCATCGGCATTTTCCTCATCCAGAACTGTAAAGACATGGACGAAATGCAAGAAATCCTCACCTAAATCGGAGAATGGAGAGAGTTGATTTTCCCCCGCTGCTTAGCCTCCCTCTCTCGTCCAATACAGAGTTTGAGAATCGGCGAAGTGGAGCTCCTCGGCTCTGTCCTCGTCGTCCAGAAGCATCGGCGGTCCTGTCCTCTGCGATCGACAGCCTTTCCTCGCTCGCTGCTGTCGACTCTCGCTCAAACAGAGTCGCTTGCCGCTCACCTTCTCGCTGGAATCGCCAGCTCATTCTCGTCACTTTTCTCCAGCGAACGATGAAGCCCCTCTCTCGGCCGAATGGCTTCTCTTTTGCGAAAGCTCTCTGGCGGCTAGCGTCTCTATCCTTCAATAGAATGAGGGGAAATGGGGAGAAAGCCCTACTTTCCTTCTTTGCAAAAAATGTAATTCGTAGCTGGAGGTAAAAATGGAGAGGAATTCACTTTAATTATTCTTTTTTTTTTTTTCCTTTAAATTTCTCTCTCCTTTTTTTAAATTCATTTCTTTTCTCTTAATTCCTCCACATCCTTCCAATGTACGTGTCCTTCCAGCACTTATTCCTTAAATGGTTTCTTCCACTTTTTATTTTCATTCCTGAATTCCAAACCCCCCACTGTTTATTTCCTTAATTTCAAATCTCCTTTCTATTTTAATTTCACTTTGCGGCTTACCGCCAAGATTTTCCTTTTTCCCATTTTCCTTCTTCATCTATCCAACTCGTTCTTATATATATATATATATACATCTTTCTTCATTTGTTTTGCTACCACTATTCCTTAACCTTCCACTTAATCAATTTCCTTTGTATTTTGTTTACTCTAATTAATCTTTCATTCGTAAATTTTCAATTCAATCAATTTGATTAATAGACAAAAATTTGTATATGTGACCGCTACATGACAATTAGAATCAATTTTCCAACATTATGGTCCAACTTTAACGCAAAAAATTTACACGTAAAATTTATTCTTTTGAAAATTCTCGGGTTTTACATCGACCACAGTTATATCTTGGTCAACCATACTATTTATTTCTCGAAGTTGGGTTTAGAGAACTCCATTCAGCTTTGTCAGCCATACTATGTTCTAAATTGTGTAGGTTCTCGACTCGGGGTATAGGGGATTCATCGATCCTCATTTGAGTCTAGAAGTCTGGTGTTGATCCTTTCGATCGGAGTTGGTTTCTAGTTTGGGATCCTTGTTGTATTTTTGGATTTTGGTTTCTGGTTTGAGACTCGTGGTTGTCCCTAGAAACCATCTTGGATTCTAATTTTGTTTAAGACTTGTCTATTATCCATTGTATGTTTGTTGGGATGTTGACATCAGCCTGATTATAGGTTCTAGAGATGTTAGTGGTTTGACTTTTCGCTTAGGACAACGCGTGGAGCTAATTTATCGGTAAACATGTTGTGGTCGTCATCGAGGTAGGTATTTTTATACTTCCTACAATACATTGCATCATGTTTTCCAAAACTGATATTTTGTGGGGTATCACACTCGAAAACCCGACGAAGACTATTTCGACAGCACTTGAGTTTTTATGTATATGTATGTTTTCTCACATTTATATTTTGTACATGGCTTGATTTATATAGTTGTGCATATATGTTGGGAGGATGAATCCTCTTGATGCTTTAGGCACTCTGGCGCTAAAGAATCATGAGGCTATCCTGCGAAATCTTTAACTACGAGAAGATTGGTTATCTGTTATGTACATTGGGAGGATAAATCCTCTTGATGGTTTAGGCACTCTATCGCTAAAGCATCACGAGGCTATCCCACTAAATCTTCTACTGTGAGAAGATTTGTTATCTGTTATGTACATTGGGAGGATGAATCCTCTTGATGCTTTAGGCACTCTGCTACTCAAGCCATCACGAGGCTATGCTGTGAAATCTTCTACTGCGAGAAGATCTGGTTATTTTTTACATACATTGGGAGGATGAACTCTCTTGATGCTTTAGGTACTCTGACACTAAAGCATCACGAGGCTATCCCGTAAAATCTTCTATGGCGAGAAGATTGGTTATTTGTTGCGTACATTAGGAGAATGAATCATCTTGATGCTTTAGACATTCTGGTGCTAAAGCATCACGAGATTATTCTGTGCAATCTTCTGCTACGAGATGATTGGTTGCTTGTGTGTGAAATGATGATGGGGCATTGATGACATGTCCTTAAGTTTCGAGCCCCAGAAGTGAAGATGAGGATGAGGAATTGGTGACATGTCCTTGGGTTTCAAGCCTCAAAAGTGGAAATGGATAGGGCGGTGATGATGCGCCCATTGGGTTTCGAGTCTCAAAACTTGCCTAAGGTATTAGTCACATGGAGATGGTAGGTTGTTTATTGCTGAGTTTTGCATATCCTAGTACTGTTTCATTTGATGGGTGGAATGACGGCTTGTAGCTCTGCTCTTCAGAAACCCTCGTCAACTTGGAACCTAGAGGTATTTTAGTTGAGAAGCAATCCATCGCCAACAACCTCATTTGTTTATTTGATCGTACGAGTTGGGTCGTCGTAGAGCTTGCTCGCTGACAACTCGGGTGACGTGTTAGATCCTCGGATCGCTATCATTGGTATTTTCTCTTCCTCATGTTATTTGATTGTATGAGTTGGTTGTGGAGCTTACTCGCCGACAACTTGGGTGACGTGTTGGATCCTCGGATCGTCATCATTAGTATTTTCTCTGCTTTATGTATTTTGATCTTATGAGTTAGGTCGTCGTGGAGCTTGCTCACCGACAACTCGAGTGACATGCTGGATCCTCGGATCGCCATCATTGATATTTTCTCAACCTCATGTTATTTGATCTTACGAGTTGGGTGATCGTGGAGCTTGCTTACTGACAACTTAGGTGACGTGTTAGATCCTCAAATTGCCATCATTGGTATTTTCTCTACCTCATGTTATTTGATCTTACGAGTTAGGTCGTCGTGGAGTTTGCTCGTCGATAACTTGGGTGATGTGCTGGATCCTCGAATCGCCATCATTGGTATTTCTTCTACCTCATGTTATTTGATCTTATGAGTTAGGTCGTCATGGAGCTTGCTGGCCGACAACTTGAGTGATGTGCTGGATCTTCGGGTGACCGTCATTGGTATTCTCTCCTGCCTTATGAGGTGCTGGTCTGGCAGATGGCCACCTTTCTGTGGTGTGTGCCGGATGGGTCCTTATGTGACCATCCCTTTTCACAGATGAAGTTTTCATACGAAAAACAATGTTGGCATATTTTTGTGGTATAGCTGTCTATGTATACAACGAGTTTTGATAAAGTCACATCGAGGGTCATGGACCAGTTTGGTAAATCCATGTATACAACAAGTTTTGAATGTTTTAAATCCATGTTCTATAAGTGAGATGCATGAAATGATTTTCAAAAGATGAGGAAAACAGTTTTGGCATGCATTGCATTTAGTATCGATTTCCCTACGAAGTTTGTCACTCACCCCTTATACTATATTTTTCCCAAGTTAGGGTGTAGGTTCAGTGCTTTGGGGTTTGTATGTGTTGTTATGGGTGTTGCCGATACCCCTCTTGTGGATTTATCGATCTTCCCGTGGATGGGTGGATGTTCGTCAGTCTCATCCCTTCATATCGGGTACGTTTGAGGTTTTTAGTTTTGGTGTTGTTTGATTTAGTTCCTACACAGTATATTTCTTTATTTATACAATCATGTTCTTAGCTGATTACTCTATGAACCCCAACCCATGTGATTTGGGTTTGAGCTTAATTTTCCCATTAAAACTTTCGATTCTTTTATGCATTAGGCTGGGTAACTACGTCCTCTATGAAAACCGGGTCGTCTGACCCTGCGGTTTTGTTAGACCCACTGTAACGACCCAGATTTTCATAATTCCTTGAAAATGCGAGAAATTTAAAATGTAACACCCCGACTTTTTAAGTTGGATAGTTATTGGGGTATTACCAAGGGCGTGCTAGAGTGTTAAGTCTAGTGGTATTTCCGTCATGTTTTCCCCGTATACGCGATGTAATTAAGGGACGAAGGGGTAAGTAGGACATTACGTTGCGTATTTATACGTGTTATTTTATGACGGGTATTCATGGGAAAATTGTTATGTAATAGGAGTTAAGTGAGGACTAAGCGAGGAAAGGTTGTCCAGGGCATTTACGGACGCCTACGTATGACACTGCGAATGCATTATGTCGTCTGCAAGTGCATTACGTAACGTCCCAGACGCTTGGGATGCCTCAAGGACGAGGATTCGCGTCTTAATGTGTCTGGGAATCGACTTCTAGATGCATGAGGATGACTATGCGGATGAGAAGTGTCGTCCGCAAGAGCATTGCACGTCACCCTTAGCATGGGGATGACACAGGACGTGATTTTGCATCATGACTTCACTGTGCAGTGAAGTTGCGGATGAGGTCCGGACGATACAGACGAGAGGAACTGCGTTCACATGAAATTTGTTCTAAACCTGGATAGTTTCGGACGAGTCCATACGGCTGTGGACGAGTTGAGGCCTCATCCAATCTGCCTCTGTTCTATTTTAGGACACTTTCGGACGACACGCGGATGACGCATGCAGACGCGATTTGGCGTCTGAATGCCGCTTGCGAACGGTACAGACAGGACGAGGATGCATTCTCTCATCCAAAGCCTCATTTTAGCCTGCGATATTTTATCCTTGCGGACGAATGTGGGTGAGACCTATGCGTTCGCACCTATCCGAATTAGCCCATAACCTACAAACAAAATAGAGATAAAATGATGGAAAATCGTAGGAAATCATAGAATAGCTCGATTTCCCGACAGGAAGAGACCCTCCCCCCTCCCCAGGAGAGGAAAATTGCCTCCCTATGCCATAGTTGGCCTTCCCCCTTGCCTGGAGCCATCTCCCCTTCTACCCTTAGGCACTCATGGTGTTTACCTCCCCCAGGCAATATCTCCCTTCTCTTCCCTTCATCCTCCATTTTTACGCTTAGCTTTCCTGTTCCTGCGAGAAGTACTCTCTTACCCTACATGAGGACTTCTCTATGAATGAGTGAAAATAGTGGGTTAAGTGGGTGAAGTGAGGTATGTGAGGTAAGTTAGGAAGTTATAATTGTGAGCTGAAGAGGGAGTTGTGAAGAGCTACTATGTGCTGGGTGAGAAAGCGTGAGTAGTGGAGTGGAGAGTTGTCCCTGTTTTGAGTGCCTTCATTATTGGTAAGGAATTATGGGTGTCTTGGCCATGTGGAGGCCTTACATTGCAAGTAGAGTGTGTGGGTTTAGTGTTAATTCCCTGAAACGTTTACTGCAAATTGTTGTTAGTTAGTTTTAAGTGATAGTTCCTTAAATGAAATTCTACTGTGTTCCTTGTTGTTTTCCTCTGCTATAGATAGTGTAGCTCCTTGATTGTTAGTTTGTTTCCCTTACTATGAATGTGTTACTTGATAGAGATAAATGTTGTGACTGTGATAAATGCTTTGGTTGGTGATTAAATGCATTGTTTTAAAAAGAAAAGATGAATATTAAAAGAGTATTGAATGCTTAAAACGTGAAATGACGAATGGTCACTGCCTAAATTACTTGTTGTCGTTTAATTGTGTTGTTTCATGCTGTCTTTAATTGTTTTGCCATTCCCTTGTTGGATATCTATGTTAGATTAATAAGCATATTAATCAACTAGGCCAAACATGTTTAGATGTTAACCAATTAGAATCATAAATTAGTTAACCAAAAGATGTAAACTAATTAATGCTTGCTAGTTGTGCAATGCATAGTTGTTAATCACTTCGTCAGGCATGTTAGTTAATTAGGATAACGATATATTAACTAATTGAGCATGTTTAACTAGTCGCTTAAATAATAGTTGTTAACCACTTAGTTGAGCATGTTTAATTTAGTATATAACTGGCATGTTTAACTGCCAATCAATTTAGTTAATTGTTACTCAATTTAACATGTTAACTAATTAGCAAATCTAAGCATGTAGTGCTAATTAAATAATCAATGAGCGTGTTAATTAGCTAAGTGAAGTAATTAGATACTAAATAGGGTTTCTTATTGAGCATGATAATTAATTAGATATGCTATGAACTTAATTAGCATGTGTAATTAACTAAAACCAAAAGCGTCTAGGGTAAAAATCGTAATCTATCCTTAAGCATGTTTAGTAATTAAACGTTGAACATGCCAATGAACTAGCGTAATTAACTCAATAACTGATTGAGCATGTTAATTGACTAAAGTAGTGTTATAGTTGGAGCATGTAAATCACCTAGGATGACTAAGTAGAATAATCACCTACAATGATAAATGTAGGAAGCATGTAAATGGACTGGAAAATTAACTAGGATAATTAGCATACTTAATTAATAGTATTGTATTCTATCCAGTCGAGCATGGTCCTTGTTTAAATTCATGTACCTTGCTCTGCTCTTTTTGGTGCGTTATTCAATTATTGGTTGTTTACACGTCCAGTTGCTTTCAATTATTTAAATGTGCAATTTCAATTACAATGCTTTCAATTACTTATGCGCACTTCAATTGCTGTTAATGTTATGTTATGGAGCATCATGCATCATGCATCATGTTAGGTTGAGAATGTATGTTCATGCATTATGTTAATAGAAAAGAATATGACTCATGCATGAGTGAGGAAAATGTAAGAATAAATGATAGAATAATAGGGTGGACAGATCTAGTCTGGCAGCTAGTATGCACATAGGGGGCTAGTGTAGCCTGGCAGCTAGTATGCACACAGGAGACTAGTTTCTAGCCTGACAAATGGTATGCACACAGGAGGCTAGTTGTAGTCTGACATTGAGTATGCACACAATAGACTAACTCGATGAACGAATGAATGGCTAATAGGAATTCATAATCGAACGAATGACTTAATGAAAAGAACTAATGAGAGGCATGTCATAATTGCATTAATCCTTTTCCTTACTAACTCTTCAGGCTTATAGTTACTTGTAATGTAGATGTAGGTAATTGTACGCAGAAAGCAAACGCACAGACCTAGGAGTTAATGTGAAAGCAGGAGAACAAACAATAATAAGCAATGGATGATGGATTTGCAGGCGCGAGGGAGTTCGTGGTTGGCTAGGCATAAAAAGGGTAAAAAGGGAAATAGCTAATTAAGTTGAGTTTCTTAAGTTGTAATAACTAAGTTTGCCAATTTGTACTTAAATTATTTACGCTTCTGCAACACTTTAAATAAATGATTTCATAACGCTTTCGCATAGTTTTATTAACAAGATTTTCATATCAAGTTTTAAGGAACGGTTGGTAGTGGTCTGGTTTAGGCGCGCTCTGATTGGTTTCAAAAAGAAATTTCAAATTTTCACGCATTTTCAAGGATTTACGAAGAAACTGGGTTGTTACATAAAATTTTCAAAAGACTCCTTTATAAAACGATATTAGAGTGTGACACTAAAACCGGATCGCTACTATCCATTCTTTAAACTCGTTGTGAAAATCAAATGAAATGCAAAAATGTTTTAAAATTCATTTATTTCAAACATTGCGGAAGTGTAAATAATTTACTAAAAGAAACTAAACAATAAATTACAATATAATTACAACCGTGCTCGCTTTACTATCATCATGTCTGGCTAGCCCCAACCTCGCTTGTGCAAATCCTTCATCCCTGCTTTTTTATTTGTTTATTATCTGTTCATCGTTTGTACCTACACCACAAGTAATAAGTGAGCATAATGGTCTAGTAAGGAAAAGGGTTTAATGCAGTTATGAAATGCCTCTCTTTAACCCTTTTTGGAATGGGGCACCCAAACCAATCCTTTCATTACATACGTTCGTTCATTCGTTCATTACTCGTACATCGAGCGGGAGATTGGAGGACCTATATGGGGTGGTATAGTTGATCAGACTAGCCTCTTGTGTGCAAACCAGGTCCCTTTCCCGTCATGGTAGGGCTCTGCCTAACTGCCAGACTACTGGACTACCCACCAACCCCCAATTTCCCATTCATTCCATTATCGACTAGCCTCTTGTGTGCATACTAGATTCTACCTAGCTGCCAGACTAGACCCCATTATGGACTAGCCTCCTGCGTGCATACTAGGTTCTACCTAGCTACTAGACTAAACCCAATTACCCATTCATTTTATCATTCATTTTTAACATTTTCCTCACTCATGCATGTGAGTACCAACCCAAGGCGACACTTCCTATTGACTTCTATTAGCATGATGCATGATCACACATTCTCATCCTAACATGATGCGTGATACTTTATAATGTAACATTAATACAAATTGAAGTGCGCATTGAAATGAAAGTAACTGTAATTGAAATTGCGCATACAAGAAAGTAAACAACAATAATCAAATAACGGGAATTGAAAGCACACATAAGAGAACAACATTGAATTGAAACAAGGAAAACATGTTCGACTCAATAGGACACAATACTAATAATTAATATGCTAATTATCCTAGTTAATTTCCTAGTCATTTACATGCTTTCTACCTTTATTATTCCAGGTGGTCATTCTAATTAGTTATCCTAGGTGATTTACATGCTCAAGAAGGATACAATTAACATTCTAGTTAGTTATTCTAATTGATTTACACATGCTATGAAAATGCTATTTCGTTTAATTTAAACATGCCAATCGATTAATCTAACATGCTAGTAGTACTTATTGGTCAATTTACATGCTCGAGAGAGAATTTCAGTTATTATCCTAGATGATTAAATATACTTTTATGCTGGTTAGTTTATCAAACATGCGTAAGAGAATATAACCTAACCTAGTTAATAGTTAGGCATGGCATGACTAAGTTAATTAACATGTTAATATTATTCTAATTATTTACATGCTCAAGTTTAGTTTATTACTAGTTGATTACTCTAGTTAATTACATGTTTACGTCTAGTTAATTATTCTGGTTAGTTAATTGCTCTAATAAATTGACATGCATTAAGAAACGATCAATTCAATTAAGTCAATTAATCATGCTCAACTAATTAATTTACATGCTGAAGTATTAGTTACTAATTAAACAACTAGTTAACATGTAACACCCTGACTTTTTCAGTTGGACGATTATTGAGGTATTACCAATGACATTCTAGAGCGTTAAGTCTAGGGGTATTTCCGTTATATTTTTCCCATATACGTGATGAAATCAAGTGTTGGGATGTTGGGATATTACATTTCATATTTTTAAGTGTCATTTTATGATGGTGGAAAGTATTATGGGATAGGGGTTAAGTGAGAAAACGTGAGCAATAGCTGTCCTGGGTGTTTTCGGATGCCAGCGGATGACACTACGGACGGGTTGTATCCACCGCAAATGCATTGCCCAATGCTCCTTAGCCTTGGGACGACTTGGGATAAGACTTCATGTCCTGACTTCACTGTGTAGTGGAGTTGCGGACGAGGTCCTAGACGATGCAGACGCGAGTTGCTTCATCCCTCATCGAATCTATCCAAATCCTGGGTACTTTTGGACGCTATTGAGGACGACTGCGGACAAAGAGTGACCTCGTCTGATTTGTCTCTGCCCGAGTTTGGGACACCTTTGGACACCTGCGGACGTTACGTGCGGATGCCATGTCGCGTTCGAACCTCGTCTGCGGACGGTACAGACCGGATGGGGACGCCGTTTCCAGTCCGAAGCCATGTTTTTGCCTGTGAGATTTTTTCTTTGCGGATGAATGCGGATGAGAACAATGCATCTGCACTTGTTCGAAATAGTCCAGACTTACGATTAAAATAGAGATAAAATGATTAAAATCGATAGGGTAGCCTGATTTCTCGACAAGGAATGACCCTTCCCCACCCTACCTCCAGCTATGATTTTGCCTCCCCCTACCTGAAGCCATCATTGTGTTTCCCTCCCCTTCCCAGGTAAAGCCTTCCTCTCTTTTCCCATTCTGCATTTTCTTCCCTGCTGTGAGAGACGTTCCAGAAAGCGAGAAAGAGAGAGACCTCCGAGAGAGAGAGAGAGAGAGAGAGAGAGAGAGAGAGAGAGAGAGAGAGCATTGGGTGCTAAGTGTGTGAGTTAGTGGAGCTGTGAGCTGAGAGTTAAGGAGCTGGAGCTGCTTGGAGCTGGGGATGCTACTGCTATCCTTGCTGGAGCTACTGGAGTTGTTGAGGAATTGATGTCCCTGCTTAGTTCATCGTTAGAGGTAAGGAATTAGGGCTGTCTTGGCCATTTGAAGGCCCTGCACCACAAGTGTGTGTGAGTTACGTTGAGTTCACTGCAAATTTCCTTATACTTATTAGTTAAAATAGATTTATAATGATAATGCTTGTCGTTATTGATTTTGTTGATAGTTCATTCGATACATTTCTATTATTATTCCCTTGTTGATAGTATAGAATGCTAGTACTCTATGATTAACTGCAATGTGATATCTCCTTTGTTAATTTCCCTGGATGTTTCTTTGTTGTTAGCTTGTGATCAGTGTTCTGTAGATTTTGGTTAAGTCTGTGATATTCCCCTTTTATTGATTTGCTCTGTTTTAGTGCCTTTTGTGTGATACAAATGCCATGTTTGATAAGGGGACATTGAATGTAAAAAGGTGATGAATGGTTAACGTGTAAAATGAGGAATGTTTACCGTCTCTCTTTAATTATTGTTTAATTAAATACCCCTGTTGTTATTTCCTCATGCTTTTATCTCCTCATGCTTATATTACTCTGCTACCATTTATCCTACACGTTAATATCTTGTTAAGCATGTTTGATTAACTAGTAAGCATGTCAATCTTTAATCCTACTTGAACTTGTAATTTACTTAGAACTCTTGAGCATGTTTAGTTAACTAAAGTAACTAATTAACTAGAGAAATTAACTAGACGTGAATATGTTAATTAACTTAACTAGGATTTACTAGTTTATTAAGCAATTAGTCATTAAATAACTAACCAGAGCATGCTTAATTAGTGGCTTAATTAATAAGTGTTAATCACTTCATCGAGCATGTCAATTAATTAGAGTAATTAATTAGACATTGAGCATGTAATTAACTAGTCTTGAGCATGTTAACTCTTAATGATAGAGTCCAAGACTCTAGATGGATAATATCTCAAATCTGTAATTGGCTAGAGTCACAACCTGAGCTATAAATTTAGAATAGGGACAACTTCAAATGGATACGGACTTAAGGGCTCAAATTTATAGAACCAGTAGCCAGCAACTCAAATAGCAAAGTGTCTAAAAATCAGCAAGAAATACGTTAAGGTCAGCGAGATATGATCTAGAGAAGTCAAACTTGGATTAGGTCAAACTTGGATTAGGGTTTTGAAATCCTATCTCTGAGTAATGAAATTAGAACAAGAATATCTTCCCCTGCATACGCCCTTTTGGCCTCAAAATTATAGGACCAGTAATCAACAACTAAGGTGAGGACCCTCTTAAATCTTAGCATAAAAGGACACACACAAACAGAGTTGTGCGTGACATAATCTGAACTGCAAAACTGGATTCGTATATAACAAATTGGCGGTATAAATTGCTTTCCACTTTTAGCTTCAATGAATGATATCCACTCTACACAAAGCTATACCAAATCAACACCAACTAAGGGGTATCTCCAGAGGATCAAGAAACAAAAAATACTTTTTTTCTTATAAAAGCACCACGAACAAGAACAAAGAACCGGTTTGGTCCCCTAACCCTCCAACACCAAGGGGGCGATTTTTCGGTCACTCCAAGAAGTGGCTCTCCAATCTGGGGTTTGCTTAGTCTTCTACCTCCACTCCACAAACACAACAACACAAGGGAGTTGCTGGAAGAGATAGCACTTCACAACCTTCACAAGACTAAGCAAGGAAATGAAAGTTGATGGGAGAAGGCAAGATGGCCGAGAGGGAGAGAGAGCTCCACCGCGGTTCTTCAAGCACAAGCTTATAATTTTTCTTAGGGTTTTTCAAAAGTGCTTCCAAGGTTCCCTTAGAGTGCCCTAAATATCACTATAAGGTTACAACAAAAGAAATTACAACTTTGCCCTTGAAACATCAAAATTGGGCATGAGGGCTCGGTTTACATGCAAACCGAGCACCTCCAAACCTACAAGCACAAATTGAACTAAAATTCACAAAAATAATTTCCAACCAAGTAACCAGCAACAAAGATCCAAAAATGATAGACTTAATGTGGAGTAACATTAAATAGCTCTCAAATAACCTTGTGAACCTCGACTCGCGAAAACTCCTCCAAGTCGAAGCAAAACGGATCGAGTCGATTAGGGTTTGGATGGCTCCACGTGAGAACATGGCAAGGAGGTTCTTGATCTTCATGTGTTGGCTTCTCCATAAGGTCTAATGCAATATAGTCCTCTGCAAAATAAAAACGTGTTAGAAAAGCAACTAGCCTTTTAGCTCGGGAGCGGTTGATTGGTTCTTGGGGCATATCATCTTCCCCGAGTGATTGAGGATTTGACTTCAAATCCATGGTTTACCCCACTATTCCTTTTTACTCCTTCAAGAAACCCTTACATTCTTGTTTGGAAGCTAGAGCATGAATCCAATTCCATTTTGCACTGTGTTTTTGTTTCCATCAACCTAAATGAAACACCATGAAGCACATAATTGCACAAGGTAGAAACTAGGACTTGGTAGCAGTTGGTGCAATTTTGACAACAATAAAAATGGTGGAATTTGGTCTTGATTTTTGGAAAGTTCATCACCATATAAGTTAAAACAAACCCACAAAATTTCAAGGTCAAACTCCAAGGAAATACAAAGTTATGGTAGAAACAATGAAACCTATTCTGATTGGTAAGGCTGATTTCTCGGAATGGCAATTTTTAGAGTGAACTTGTAATAGCCATATCTTGGGCAATTCAAGAACTTCTCGCATGAAATTTAGACAGAACAAACCCTCCTAAGTGAAGAAACTCTCCACCAAAAATCACAATTAAATTCACACTGACATAGAAGTTACACTGAAAGAATCCCACTGCCCAAAATGGAGCAAGTAAAATTACAGTTTCGGATACTATCTTGACATTGACACACAATCATCCATCCGCGTCTAATTAAGCTCAAATTTCATACACTCTGCTTCAATCCAATAAAGAACAACATCCCAAATTTCTAGAGCAGAATTTTGATTACAAATATTAGAAAATTGCAGCAAACATACCAGCGTGTTCACCTTTCCACAATCTGGGAATAACTTTACATGTGCTCCTTGGAAACAACTCTTTTATAGGTTCACCAACACATTGTCCACCCGGGTCAAATGGGAAGCATTTGTTGACATTATGAGTTCACTCATTCATGTTAGAGTGTCTATATAAAAGAACAATAATAAAGTCTTCAATGACCATATAAAGATAATCTATTCTTCCTTGTCGGTCATTAAGGCTTTGTTCCCATGTACTCTCTTCTGCTTGTGTTGTCCAAAGAAAATTTCAAATGAAGTCTCACATAGCTTCTTTTCTCCAAAGAATTGTGTTAGGTTCCTACCTTGATTTATAATCACCGTGGGTTTTAGGAGTTCGCTCATTAGTGTATGAGGATTGCCATCTTTCAAGAAAACGTCTTCCATGGGGTTATACCCATCATTGAGCTCCTTAATGTTTAAATCACTCCAAGGACCATAATCTTTATCATCAACATACAGCCTTTTAATCCAACAAAATCCAAAAGGTTTAGCATTCAACTCAGACAAGAGGGAGTACCTTTATTTTGGTGTACCGGTCAACAATGTTGTCTTCCTCTTCTTGCATTTTAAGAATTTAAGAAATAATTCAAATACATCCTTGTCAATATTTGTCATCCCCTTGGATTGAGTAGACTTATCATTAGCAAAACCCTTGAGCCATCCTATTTTAAAAATCCAAGTAATCAAAGTGTTTGGTGGGGGATACCTCGAACAACTAGTTTTGGCTAGATTGTTTGTTTCTCCACTCTCTTAGACTAGTAAATCAGGACTCGAAGGTGGTAATGCATCCAAGCCCCAATCTTCATCCTTATACACGTCAGCAAAATTGATAGATCTTCTTTCATTTGTGAATAATGAATAGGCTTTGTCCATGTTCCAACAACGGTCATAACCATTTTGCTTCCTTTGAATTTTCTCTTCTCGGCATTCACTAGTTAGCGGCCCTTTTATTGTCAAGAAAAAAAATTCCTCTTGACCAAGATTTAGCTTCTTAAGATCATTGTCTCCTTCAAAGGTTGCTGCAAAATTCTTCTTCATGCTCCATTATGCTTGCTTTTTTCATTTTAGAAAAAACACCCTTGTTTGGTAAAGTGGAGGACTTTTTATCTTCCAAGAGCATTTCCTCCAAGGCCGTGAGTGCTTCCCCTTGAGGAGGAGCTTTTTCCTCATCCACCTTTAACTTTGGTAGCTCCTTATCAATATAACATTCTTGAAGATAAGATGATACACAAAAAAGACTCATTAGAAATACATGGATAAAGCAACTCTTGGAAACCGATATTAACTTCATCTAACCCGGTTTCATCCCTAACAACTTCTTCCTCAATTTCTCTCACTTCTTTTCATGGACATGGTGTTAGATGAGTCTTAACAAAGCTGGTCTTGCATCTCCTCCTTATATTCCTTCTCGGCCCCATTAGTTGTGGCCAAAAAACTATCTTCATTCTCTATATGATCAACTTTAAGGATTTGATCTTTCAAAAAATTCTCTTCATCTCCTTGATTCTCCATAACAAATAGTGGATCTTCGGGAGCATAAACAAGCTCTACTTCTATGTTTTCTTCTTTATTAGTGGCTGCCATGGAGTTAACTTAGCTTCTATCGTCAACCAAGCAATCCTTTAGTATAGTACTCATTTAAATTGGGTATTTTGAAGCATTGTGTCCGATTCCAAGATACTCGGAGTAATGGATGTCTTTAGTTCTTGGCCGAGAGGTATCAAATCTTTTTTTCATAAAATTTTTCATCATCTTCCAAGTAATAAGTTCATCTTCCCCTTCAATTAGCCGTTGAGTTTTCAAATTATTCCACCAAGATTTTGCATATTCCACAAATTCTGAGGAGACTAGTCTCACTTTACCTTTATCCGAAAATTCATGACAATCAAATATGCTCTCGACTTTTTCCAACCAATCAACACACTCAATATCGTTGCTGAATCCTATAAATGGAGGGATGGATAAATTCACAAGCTTCATATCATTATTGTCATGAGATGTTCTTCTCAAATTCGGAAGCCCTTCCATGTCACTTTCTCTCTCACCCTTATCATACAAGTTTTTATTTTGGCCCCCTGACTCGATGGATGTGTTGAATTTTTCCCATGGTTTAGGAGTCCCAGGGCCCCTCACATGCTCACTAGAATGATTCTCTTGACTTTGTTGTAATTTTAAAAGTATGTCCTTCATTTCATCAATTTGTTGCTGAAAATTTTTCTCGGATCTACTAGGTTCCCTCTCGGGAGGGGGTGAACTTGTACTTGGCATAACTGCTTTTCTTTGGTGGTAGTTCACACCACTTCTTGTACTCATTATAGGAACTTAATAGAATCACAATGCAACAGCAAAAGCAAGAGCTGGTGAGTTGGATTTCTTCCCTTGCTATCTGGATGTTCAATTTTTTGGTTATGTTAATGTGATATGGGATTTTGTGGATAATGCCTCTGTCGACTATTGTTGAGTTTGTATAAGTTGGATGTTGTTCCTTGTCCCTTTGGATTAATCCTCTTCTGTGGGAAATAGATCACTGCCTCCTTGATTGCTACTGTGTTGGATGGTCGGTTGATATTGTTGGTCTGGAACTTGTGAAGTTTAATATTTTGAATGGGTGATTGATGTTGGAATATATTGAGATGCCTCTATTAGTTACTATCCTAGCATTGATATGTTGAAATTGGTGCTGAAAATCAATTATTAACATGTTGTGCTTTTATGTATTGCCGAATGGACTACTAGTCGTGTTTGGATAATAAAGTTGAGGATAAAATATGTTGGTTTGATATTTCTAGTTATATTCTGTCGAAGCCATAGTCTGTTTGGAAATTGTTGAAAGTAATAGGTTTGCGAATACTATCAATGATAGATTATTGTTAAGGAATATTATTATGAGTTAGAAGAATATTGGAGGGATGGTTAATAATAATTAAATATTATTGATTTTGAAGGTGTTTGAAGAAAAGAGGATAACGTTAAATTCTGAAATATTTTAAGGACACCATGTAAGTTGATACTTACTGTGCTTTGGTCTTTGGACTCTACATCGTAAGAATTAGGGTTGTGTGCTGCGTGTTTACTGCTTTCATAGAATATTTAGATTGTTTACTGTTTTACCACAAATTGAGCATGTTCTGTATATTGTGCTATTGTTTTCGAGATGTTTACTAGATTTAGGTTCTTTTAACGATATGTTTCATAGGTGAGCATCGTTAGAGATTATTGAAATAATATGATAGAAGTGTATGCATTCACGAGCTTCATGCATCATTGTTTTCAAAAGATAGAAAAATGGTTTCTATGCATAGTTTTGAAAAAGAAACGAAGACGAAACAAAATGGTCATGAATTGTAAGGAAGGGAATTGAGAAAAAGGAAATGGAAATGAATCCGTAAAATGAAAAGAGAATGAAAATAGAAAACTGAAAGATAAAGGAAAACAGAAATAGAAAACGAAAATGCATACGATTTTGAAAAGGAAATGAAAAGTGATAGAATGAATACTCATACATACTAAGTGAATAACGTTCTCAAGGGCTGATCACCCGAGTGAACAACCATCACTTGGCAGTAGGAGTATCCATTGTTTCAGTGAATAAACGTAAATAGGCGTGTGGGGGTTTGAGAGATTTGGTGACTGTCCATCGGTGGGGACACTAAATGATGTATCCCCTCATCAGGGTGACGATTAACCACGTGAACTCTAGTGTTCATCATTGCTCTTGTATGGAAATCCCCAACGTCTTCAACAAAAAGAGAATGGTGACGGTCGTGGTAGCGAGACCATATGATGTATCACCATGAAGGGGTGACAGATAGCTACATGACTATATGATGTATCCATTCCCTTGGTATATGGAACGGATAGGTTCCTTTCCAGAAAATGAAATTAAAAGAGAAACAGAAAGGGAAAAAGAGAATGGTGACGGTTATGGTAGCGAGGCCATATGATATATCCCCATGTAGGGTTGACACATAGGTACATGACTATATGATGTATCCATTCTCTCAGTATATGGAATGGATAGGTTCCCTTCTAGAAAGTGAAATTAAATAATAATAAAGCATGAAACGGAAAGATAAAGTAAAGTTAAGATTAAAAAGACTGAAAAAGAAAAGGACGTGAAATGTGAAATGAAAACGAAAAGAAAAGGGAAAGAAATGGAAACGAAAAACGAAAAATGATTTCAAAGATGCATATCATGTTTATTTTATTTTATATCACTTACTGAGCATTAGACTCATTAGTTAAGTCTTGTTGATGTAGGTATATGCTTGGAAATAGATGATCAATACAAGGAGCAGTTAATGAGGAATTTGCATAGGTGGATCTTGTGCCTGGCTGGGCTAATGAGTAAATGACTTTGCAAATAAATAGTTGAGTTTAAATAACTGTTTTATTAAATATGTCTTTTATTTAATGCTTCCGCTATATATATTAAGAAGGATGATTTCTATAAATGAAAGTTATTCTACTGCTAAAAATGTTTTAAATGATTAGTATTGAAAATGACTTTAAGTAATGGATTTAACTCTCGGTTTTAAAAGAAAAGTCTTACTCTGATTTTACAAAAGAAAAATTTTAAATTTTACGCATTTTTCAAAGATAATAAAAATCGGCTCGTTACATGAAGTATTTTTTACATACTTTTATCCTAGTTAGCTAACCATACTTAGGTTTAGTAGGAAATAACATGCTAATATAATTTGGTTAATTAACATGCTACTAATTATTATAGTTAGTTAATTAAACATGCTAACTAGTCGTGTTCAAGTTTAGTAAATTACTAGTTACTTTATTCTTGTTAATTACATGCTCAATGTCTAGTTAATTAAACATGCTCGGATTGATTATAGTTAATTAGTTAATCCACATGCTAGTTAGTTAATTAATTGTGCTAATTATTCTAGTTATTAACATGCTCTAATTAATCATGCTAATTAAACATGCTTAAGTAAGTAAACATGCTAATTGATTATGCTAGTTAGTTAATTTAAACATGCTAGTTAATCGATTTAGTTGATTTACATGCTCAACTAATTAGTTAATTAACATGCTCTACGATTAGTTATTACTTAAACAGTTAGCTAAACATGCTCGATTCAGTTATTTAAAGACTAGTTAATTAATTAGTTAATTAAATGTGCTCAGATCTACTTAGTTAATTAAATATGCTTGTTGTTAATAACTAATCAGCAACTAAACAATAATGAAAATGTAACACCTTGTGGTTAATAACTAAACTGCAAGTAAACAATAATGAAAATGTAACAGCTTGTGGTTAATAACTAAACAACAAGTAAACATTCAAACGCAACAAATGGCTCTTAGCTCATTTTTGAACTTCACATAATCATTTATCATTCACTTGTTCCACTTCCATTTCAACCATTACTATAAATTGCAGGAATTATTTGCATAAGGGAAATATTTGCAAGAAATTAACAAACAAAGGAAATCACGGAGCAAACAATAACAAAAGAATTAACTACCGAGTATCAATCATAGAGCTATTAACACAAGAACAGAACTAAGAATCCAAGGAATACTACAAAGCATAAATAAATCTACACTATCATCAACACATGAAATACCTACAACAAGGAAATCAACAAAAGAAATACAGCAGGTAATTATCCAAGGAACTATCACCTAAAAATATCCACTAACAACAAGCATTATTATTATCAACCTATTTAGCTAACAAGTATAGCATAAGGGAATTTACAGCGAACTCAACGTAAACTCACACACACTACTTGTGGTGTAGGGCCTCCACAGGCCAAAACACCCTTATTTCCTTACCTAAATTGATGAACTAAATAGGGACAACAACTCTAACCCTCATGGCAGTTCCAAGCTCACGAACAGAGACCTCACATTCAGCTCCTAGCTTCTGCAGCTCAACTTCAACCTCACCCATGTTTCACACTCAACCCACCAAAGCTAACCCACACTTCACTTAATCTGAAACTCACTGTCAGTTTCTCACTCAGACACTCCCTCTGTCGCAGGCATTACCCACGTAGAAAGGGAATATGGCTGGAGAGGAGAAAACACTAGACTCCCCAAATGGCAGAGAGGGGAGAGGGATATTACCTGGATGGAGGGGACAATTCATAGGCACCCAAGGGGAGGGAGAGGTCAGCTGGCCCGGGAGAGGTCGACGCCCTATGCGGAGGGTGGGGGAGAGTCATTCGTTGTCTAAATTTAATGGCTAAACGACAAGGAGTTGGATTTTAAACCCCTAATTAACATTGAACTACGATTTTTCGGACGAGTGAGAATGCACAGGTCTCGTTCGCATTCGTCCACATGAGTAAAATCCTATAGGCAAATTTGTGCCTTCGGACAAGAAATGGCGTCCCTACCCATTCTGTACCGTTTGAAGGTGATATTGGACACAAAATGACGTCTACATGAGTCCAAATGTGTCCAGAAATCGGACATAGTCAAATTGGATGCCGCCACCCACGTCTGGACTCGTCCGAAACTGTCCAGGATTCGGGCAGATTCAATCTAGACACAGTGATCCACATCCGTATTGTCTGAACATTGTCCGTAACTCCACAACATAGTGAAGTCAGGTTGTGAAATCACATCTTGAGTCGTCCCAAGGCTAAGGGTGACGTGCAATGCACTTACAGATGGCATGTCTCGTCCGCAAGTCGTCTGCATGCGTCTGAAAGTCGACATTCAGATGCATCAGAACGTAATTTCTCATCCTGGTGCATCCCAAGCGTTGGGGATGCCACACAATACACTTGCGGATGATAAAACTTGTCCGCATGTCATCTGCAAGCATCCAAAAATGCCTTGGACAGCCTTTCTTCACAATTTTCCCACTTAACTTTTATCCACTAATATTTTTCTCATAAATACATGTCATAAAATGACACATATAAATCCATATAAATGTTCTAACTGCCCCATCCTTTAGCTACATTGCGTATATGGGGAAAACATAATAGAAATACCCCTAGACTTAATGGTCTGAACACGTCATTGGTAAAACCCTGGTAATTATCCCACTTAAAAATTCAGGGTGTTACACATTTTCTCTTTTACTTTCTTTAAGCTGGCCAGCCATGAGTCTCGTGCGTGCAAATCCTTCATTCCTGCTTTTTGATCTATGCATTGTCTTCACATACAAGTACCTACACCTACACCACAAGTAAACTGTAAGCCTAAAGGCTTAGTGAGGAAAAGAGTTTATGCAATGTGATATATCACTCTTTAGTCCTTTTGGAATGGGGCGACCTAAACCAATCTTTTCATTAAGTCGTTGGTTCTTTGGTTCTTTACTTGTACATCGAGCTGGAGACTAGAGGATTTTCCTCTAGACTGTTATAGTTGATCGGATCTAAACTTTTACTTGTAACTAAATCCTCGTTCTCGACTAGGGAGGAGACTTCACCTAGTTGTAGACTAGACTCGTTACCCATTCCACCCCCCAACTCCCTTTTCTTTTCTTTTCTTTCATTCATTCTTTTCCTTCATTTTCTTGATGTTTTTCCACACATAATGCATGTGTGAGTACCAGCCGGTGACACTCCCTATTGGTTTCTATTAGTATGATGCATGATGACACTTTCTCCAAATAACATGTGCATGATGTAGTATAACATAACATTAACAATAATTGAATTGTACATATAAAAGAAGGTAAATGACAATAATTGGAATAACACATATAATGGAAGGTAAACAATCATAATTGAATAGCGCACATAAGGGCAAGTAATAATAGTTGAACACCCAATAATTGAATGATATGGATTAATAGCAAAGCATGTGAAGGAGGCAATTATAGAAATAATTAAACGACAAGGGATATGCTTGAACATCTATATACAACAATAAAAGAAACGTAAAGGAAACAACAATCGGGCATGCTATGATGACAGTAAAATAAATACATCATGCTTCACAAGAGTATGACGGCAGTAAATAGACATAGATAACAAGAACTAAAGGCAACGTACATCTGAAGTAAGGTGAAGCATTAAAGTTAACAACATAGTTCAAATTATTATCCTAGTTCATTAAACATGCTTAAGAAATATTAGATTAATATTATAGTTCGTTATCCTAGTTAAGTTACATGCTCAAGACAGATTACAATTATTATGCTAGTTAGTTTCTCTATCAAAGTAAAGCATTGGCAATCAAGAAAATTAAGGAAATTGCAGGAAACTAACAACGAAAAGGTTAAGATCAACCAATTCTAAACATACATTTATTACTCTAGTTAATTAAACATGTTTAAGAATAGTCTAGTTAGTTAGGTGTGTTTAGAATTCTAGTTATCCTAATCAATTTATATGCTCAAAAACTAATTATAATTATTATGATTAAACATGCTTTTATTTGGTTAATTAAGTGTGCTCGGAGTAACATGCTTAAGTAAGATTATAATTGTGATTCTAGTTAATTAATCTAGTTAATTAACATGCTCAAGTCTACTTAATTGCTCTAGTTAATTAACATGATCAAGTCTAGTTGATTACTCTAGTTAACTAACATGCTCAAGGAAGATTATAATCACCCATTAATTAGTTCGCATGTTTAGATTAACTAATTAGTTCGCTTGCTTAGATTAATTAATTGATTAGTTAAACTACGATAAATTGATTAACATGCTCAGAGAAAAATTACAAGTTAAACATTCTAATTAATTAGTCATGCTTGGGTTAGGATTATTGTAATAAAGGTGATACTAATTAATTAGACATGTTCAGGTGATGGTTTATTAGGAGATTTCCCATAACAATGTTGAACTATTATTACAACAAGTAAAATAGGGGACAATTCAGTAAAGCATATTCTCATAACAAAATCTCTGTCAAAGAAACTCTGAGTTAGTTCCTACTTAGGATAACTTTCTTCCTAATTATAGGGCTTATAAAGATTATCATTCAATCGCAAGCATTCATCAAACATTCATTACTTTTCATTAGTATTTGCAATAAAGGAATTGCAGAAATTAATAGTAAAGTAATCTACTGAATATCAACAAAGGAAATATCTACACCACTCACGCACTCTACTTGTGGGTAGGGCTTCCACTGGCCAAGACACACCCATTTTCTTACACTAGTTGAAGACTTTACTCATGAACAGCAAGGACTCCAAGCTCCCAGCTTCACGGACAGCAACCCCACGGACAACATGTAACAACCAACTTTTTTTTTAATTGGATAATTATTTAATTATCGGGGTATTACCAAGGACGCAACCATTAAGTTATAATTTAAGAGAATTCATTAAAAGTTTAATTGGTAGAAATCAATTTAAGAAAATAGAATTAAGAAATTTAAATTGAACCTCTAATAAACTATTAACGATAATTAAAATAAGTCAAGAGTTACAATTTGGGTTGGTTAATATGTTATACGAATATTTAACACTTAAATATATTTTTTATATTAATTAATTATGATTAAATGATGGGAAATTAAGGTATGAAATAAATTATTAAAGTGGGATTAGAATTTAATAATGGATAAAATAAATTAAAAGGGTAAGGAGGACCGGTTCGGTTTAGTGCTTGTGTGGTGGATTGGTTTGCTTCAAAACTTAATGGGGGTGATGGCGGGGATGAATTAGGTTAGGGGATTTTGAAGTAGGCATAGAGAGAGTCGTGACAAAAAAAAAGAGGGAGAGCAATGGAGACGCGTCGAAGGTGAGGAGGCGGTGTCCCAACAAACGGTGAGTGTGGCTAGGGCTTTGGCCATCAAAGATGCATCGGGCTGCGTGGGTTGGAGCTCGAGTCGTCGATTTTGGGCGTCGAGTGAAGGCGAACTCTGACGTTCTGTTGTTCCTGGTGGCCGGCGATGGCTTGATGACGACGGTGTGATGGCAATGACTGACAAGCTAGCGGTGATCAACAGAGGAGGGTCGGCAAAGGTGAGGCTGCGGGTTCTGACTTGGGTCGGATTGCTGGAGCCCGGGTCGAACTCTGACTCGGGTACGTCCGACTCAGTCTAGACGGTTCAGATCTTCTCTGCTGGTATGATTCTTCTCTAATCGATTCAGTCTTTGGTTTCTGCTAAGTCCAGAATTATATCGATTTTGTTGGGATTAGTTTGGTTAATTTGATGTTGCTGCTCAATTTCATGTTCTGTTGGTAGTTGTATGAATTCTTGAATGGACTATTAGCCATTGTTGGTTCTGTGAAGGAGTGTTCAATTGTGCGCTCTGTTATTTGGATTATTAACTTGTGAAATTTGATCTGTAAACATATGCCCCTATTGATGATGGATTTAGAACTGTTAAATGGTTGAAGATATATATATCGGAAAATGCTTTCTATTTCCTTGGAATGCATAACCATTGATGGTTGAGTTATGATAGGTTAGGTTCCGCCTAAACATTAAATGAGTTCTTAGGATTATTGTATAAGTTAGAATATGAAAATTGTAGGTCATAATTGTTATTGATAGATGTTTTAATTGTGAAGGTATTGAAAAGACGAAGACGGATAACGGTTAGGCATCGATACGATAAGTAATTGAGGTAAGGAATTGGGCATGTTGTGGCCATGCGGAGGCCCTACACCACAAGGGAGTGCGTGAGTTTAGTGTTGATATTATTAAATGCTTGCTGTGATAGTTGGTTTATAGATGATTTCTAGCTGTTAACTCCTTGGATGATTATCGCTGCTATCTTAATTGCTGATTTCTTGCTGTAGATATTCCCTGTGGTTGTTAGTTTTGTTAACTCGTGACATTCATTGTAGGTTCTATGAATTTTTGCTTAAGTTGTTAATGCTTTGTAGAAACCTTTGGTTGATGAACTTGTTCCTTTATTTTTATGCTTTGAGATATTTTGCTTGTGTTATTAGTGTTGTGATTGGTTTCTTTGTTATGAATGAACAAGGAAAGAACGAGTAGTGCTTAGACGAATGAGGAATGCTTAGATGCTTCGATGAATGAATTAAACCTGAATATCCTAATTTGAATTACTTATTTTTTAAATTCTGTTTAGCTATACTTTATTAATCCAGCATGTTTAATTTCTAATTAATTTAGTTAATTGCAATTTCATTGAGCATGTTAACCTAGTTAGATTAAATAATTTAGATTAATTGTATTCGTTGCAGGTTTACTAATTAGTTCAACTAATTAATTTGTTGTCTAATTAACCAGCATGTAAATTAATAGACATGAGCATGTTTAATAAATTAAACTAGTAATCATTGTAATCCTTTCTTGAGCATGTGATTAACTTGAGCATGTAATTAATTAGGATAATAACTTGACCATTAATTATAGTATGTTTAATTAGTTAGAATAAAAGCATGCTTAATCAACTAGAATAAGAGTTATCAATTTACAAGCATGTTTCTATTATTTATTGTTTACAGCACGTCTTCATATTTAGTTTAGCTTAGTCTAACGAGCATGTTTTCTTAATTTTGATTCATCGCACGTTTACTTTATTGCTTGTTATTGCTCATTGCTTTCAATTCTATACAATTGTTCCCTGTTATGCATATTCAATTATATTTGTTGTACACTTTCAATTCCCGTTATTTAATTTTCTGTTATTTACTTTCCTTGTATGTGCAATTTAATTTAATGTATGTTAAAAGTATCATGCATCATGTTAGGTTGAGAATGTATGATCATGCATCATGTTAATAGAAACAAGTAGGGAGTGCCCTCGGTATGGCACTCACACGCATGAGTGAGGAAAAATGTTAAATAAAATGAACGAATGATGATGATGATAATGATGAATGATGCAATGGGAAGTTGGGGGTGGATGGGTACTTCGGATCTAGCCCACATAGGGTTAGAAGCTGGTCAAACTATTCCATCACATACGTGTTCCTTCAACTTCGAACTCGATGTACGAGTTATGAATGAACAAATGAATGAAATGTAATGAAAAGATTGGTTTGGGGCGGACTCATTCCAAGTGAACTAAAGAGAGGCATGTCATATGCATTTTCTCTTTCCTTACTAAGCCTTTGGGCTTCCATTTTACTTGTAGTGTAGGTATACATGAATGACGAGAAGAACGATGAACAAAACACAAAGCAGTTGATAAAGGATTTGCACATGAAGGAGCTTGTGATTGGCCAGGCTAAGTGAGTAAGAAATAAAACAGTTTGTAATTAAATTACATTTAATTTTGTAGCAGTAAAGCAAAACAAAAGATTTTCTTTGTAAATGATTTACGCTTTTGCTATGTTTTAACGAAGAAAATGGTTTTTAACGACCCAGCTTGCACTCTGATTATGAAGAATTTTAATTATCTTACAAAAATTTTAATTATCACGCAAAAGGAAAAATTGCAAGGAAGACAATTTTTGACGATTAAGAGGAGAAGTCTTACCTGGAGGGACATACGTACGCTTGTGGGTAGAGAGGGCATGGCGTCGCGATGTGGGAAGGGAGTGCTTGAGCGTGGAGAGGGCGTCCCATGGTCGGTTGAGTGGAAAATTAACGGCTACACGACAAATTTCTCTTCTTTTAACCTTAATTTATTCGCAGGTTAAGGCTGTTTTGGACGTGCGGATTCATCCTGGCCTCATTTGCATGCGTCCGAAACATACTATTCCTTAGGTAAAATTGGACATTCAGATGAAGGATGGCATCCTCACCTTTGTCTGCACTCGTCCAAATTCGCCATTCGGACGAAGAATGACGTCCAGATACAGCGTCTGCATTGGTTTGAAACTGTCCAAAAATTGAACAGATTCAAAATCCTGGAGTTCGCACTCGTCTGTGTTCATCCAGGCTCATCCAAAACCTCATGGCACAGATGAAGTTAGGACGCAAAATCGCCTCTTGAGTCGTCCCAAGACTCAGGGGCGATGTGCAATACATTTGCAGACGACATTTTTGGTCCGCATGTATCCGAAAGTTGACTTTCAGATGCATCTAGACGCAAATCCTTATCCTGTTGCATCCCAAAGTATTGGGAATGCCATGCAATGCACTTGTGGATGACATTTCTTATCGTCATGTCGCCCCATGCGTCCAAACCTCCATAATTTCAACTTTTTCATCATGTTTTCCTACTTAACTTTCATCCCATAAATTCCCATACTTATAAGCTAATGAATATGTCCTTGGTAATACCCTGAACATTATCAAATAAATCAAACACCCTCCAATTATCCTTATTAAACTCCGATATAAAAGTCGGGGTATTATAGCTCGTTCGATTCGGCTGGAGATAAGTTATGATTTGTTTTTATTTTGAAGAAAAGAAAATTGAGAGGGATAAAAGGGAGAACCCATGAGAGGAGAAGTGGAGATTGAGAGAGGTGACTGAGAGCGAAATCAGGAGGGAGACAACGGTGATGACTCGGGGTGGTTCAGCATGCGAACTCCGAGCGTGTGCAGGCTACTGGTCGTCGGCATGACGTACCGTGGGCGTGAACCGTGTAGGCTATGGCACAAGTTCATTTGGTCCAATTGTAATCGTGATTTGGGGCTGCGATTTCCACCCGAGGTAAACATCCCTACTAGTTTATGCATTGTATTTGGTGTTCTAATTGCTTGGAAGAATTGCTTGAAATTGTTGTTGCAAATTATTGGATGCGAATTGAACGGGGTATTACATCTTCACTTACAGCGTGGCTATTGGTCCAAATTTCACATCATTTGGACGTTATTTGATAGAGTTACGATATACTTCATTTGGGCTCTGATTTTGCCTTTAAGCACCTGTTCGGGTCAATAACACTTCTTCTTGTATAACTTTCATTCCTGAATGAGTTTTCATCTAATTTTGGAGGGCTACCTGTTAATTCACAGAGAAGGAGATGGTCCAAATTTCATGTCATTTGGATGAGTTTTGAGTGAGTTACACTTCTGCCAATTTTCGAACAGATTCTTTCTATAAATAACGACTTGCATCAAGAGATTTCCCATTTTCCCCACTTCCATGGTGCATCACACTACCGAATCCAAATGTCAAAGAAATCCAATAACTAAACAAGCCTCAACACCCTTGTTGATCTCTTGGATATTTCGTAATTCAACACTTTCATATCACTGTTCCAAGGAAATGTTGATTTCTTAGAAACTTTCAGTATTTTATTTATTAGTAAAAATTGTTTAGTGTTTTATTTGTCACTAATCACATAGTTTAATGTTTTTTTTGTTAATTACTCAAAAGTTTAAAATATCAAATGTATATCCTTTGAGTTCAAAGTATCTTTTCTATTTTTTGTTAAATTAAAAAAGGGAAAATGACAAATTAACCATCATCGTTTGTGATCAATGACAAGTCAACCACTATCCTTTATTTTCTAACAAATTAACCACTGATGTATGAGAAAATGACAAAGTCAACATCGTTGTCACGTTTGCTGATAATAAGCTGATGTGGAGCCGTGGCGATTCGTAAACAAACCGCTGGCATGTCGTGGTTTTTCAAGAAAAGTGGGCAAATTTAGCCTGAACCCTCGCGACATCTTGGCCTCGGTTCGAATTATATGAGTAGATAGTGAACTCCTCGCAATATTCTCAGGCATTTTATCAACGATTAGCTAACCCTAGAGAATTATGAGAGTTGAAGAGAACGACATTTTGGCAAAGTTGAAGAATTTGTTGAAAAGCAAATGGCGTCTTGGAGTGTTGAAGAATATGTTATTAATCGTCAAGTTGAAGTGGGGTCCACAGCCACATTTTTTGCCAATGAGAATGAGGTACGTGGAATTGGAAATGAAGCTGCAATTGTGTTGCATTCTGTTTTAGCAAATCTACACGAGGAGGACGATGAGGACCTCCTATCATTATGTCAATCCACTAGTGATGATGATAGTGGCTGAGAGTAGGCCTAGACACCCACCATAAAGACAATGCACATTCGTTAGTATGAGCCTTGGCAAAAAGTACAGTTCATTGAATAAAATTAGAGAAGAAATTGTCGATCATGCATTGAAGAATGGGTATGGGATAAAATTTACCCATAGTGACACTCATCGGTTGAGGGCTGCCTGCCAGGAAGGATGCAAGTGGCAGCTGCACGCCTAAAAAATGCAAGGTGAAATAACGTTTTAAATAAAGTTCTACAACGACGTTCACACTTGCTCGAGAAAGATGGAAAGCCGCTATGTCACTGCCAAATGAGTTGCAATGAATTATTTAGATAGATTTAAAAATCAGGCCTACTGAGACCTTTCTTCCATAATTGAGACAGTCAGGAAGGACTTCATCAACATAACACTTAACCTTGCTAGAAGGGTAAGAAATGCGGCAAAAAAAATTAATGAAGGGGATGGCAATGAGCAATACAAGCTCATATGGTCCTATGCCGAGGAGATTCGGAGGTCTAATCCTGGAAGTTTGGTGTGCGTTGACCTGGACATGAGTGCATTTAAAAGGATGTACATATGTTTGGCTGCATGCAAGATGGGCGTACGGATCTGTGGTAGACGGATTATTTGTTTGGACAGTTGCCACTTGAAGGGAGCGACTCTAGGCCAGCTGCTCACTACTGTCAGCATCGACAGGAACTATGAAATGTATCTGGTTGCTGTAGCAGTGGTTGAAGCAGAAAATAGGGCTTCGTGGAGCTAGTTTCTGGAATTGTTGCTCGATAATCTAAACACCTCATCTAGCAATGGATGGACAATCATTTCTAATCGACAAAAGGTGCGGTTGATTGCTTTTGCCTTCTGTGTTTATGTTATGCATTTTGTACCAATGTCTGACTTATATTATGAATCTTTGCAAGGGCTAGTGCTAGCTGTCAGAGAGGTGGAAAGGCAAGCGGACGATCGGTTTTGCATCCGACACCTGTATAGCAATTTTCAAAAACAATTTAAAGGCATGTTGTTGAAGGATGCAATGTGGGCTGCATCTAGAGCCACAACAGTGAGGTAGTTTGAGAGAGAGATTGCCAAGTTATTTTTGCTTGACCCGGCGGCCCATAACTATCTACGAGAAATAGATGTGACATGCTGGGCCAAACATGCCTTCTGCTCCATCCCAAAGTGAGAGATAAGCCTCAACAACTTGAGCGAGTCCTTCAATGCCTGCATCTTACCAGCCCAGGACAAACCAATTCAAAGTATGTTCGAGATCATTCGAAAGGGCATTATGGGTAGGATCGTGAAAAAAAATGAAAAGATGGCTCACTCGACGGGCCTTTTGTGTCCAATGATCAGTAACTGGCTCACCAAACTACAACTTGCTGGTTGAAATTGAAGCCTCCAATTTGCAGGAGCTGCCTAGTTTGAGGTCAGCAACGGTAATGGATAGTACTTTGTCGATTTGGACAGGCGTACTTGTACCTATTACCGGTGGGAGTTAACCGGCATCCCGTGTGTCCATGCAGTCCCATGCATTCACTTCACGAGGAGATCTCCTGAGGAATTTGTGCATGTGTGCTATCACTGGGAAATATACATAGCGATGTGCTCCCACTTTGTCCGCCCAGTCAATGGACAAATCGAAAAGCCTCCTGTGACGAATCTTGATCCAATTAGTCCACTGCCATTTAAAAGGCTTCGAGGAAGGCAGCGAAAACGTAGAATACGGGATGTGGATGAGGCCTCAAGTCGGACAGTGCTTCCTAGAAGACATATGAACATGACTTGTGGCCGGTGTGGGGTGTGGGGCACAATTCCCGCACGTGCGAAGGTCGAGGCGAGTCCAGTGCATGGGCTGGCAGAGGTGGTAGGGCCAGAGGTAGAGGCAGAGTCGGCAGAGGAAGGTCGGATGGCACCTTTATGGGTTTTAGAGTCCTCGAGATAGCCCCCGAGACAATTCCTTCCATAGTCCTAGAGACAATCTCCGAGCAAGTATCTAAGACAGTTTCCGACAGAGTTTCTAAGATGCAGGTGAGCCCATTATCACGTTTATGATTTCAAGTGTTATTTGAACTATGCTAATTTCATTTGCAATGTGTTCTGCAGAAGTATGATGCGTAAGGTCCACAAACACAAACGTACACAAATGTGGACCTTAATCTTCTATGATACATTGGTTTGATGGATTAGGTTTTATATATATGTGATTGTATTGTACGTTATAGTTGTAAATTTTGAATTGATAAATATGAATTGGTTTCATAAATTTGAATTTGTTTTGTTTCAGCAATTTGAATTCATATATTGGTTCCATACATTTGGTTGTGGAGTGTGCATAGAATTTGATTACATGTACCATGACAAGCCGCTGCGGTTTGTGCTCACAAACTGTGGTGGCTTGCTCACAAGTAAATGTAAACTACACATAAATTACAACGTAAATGTAATCAAATTCAACTAAACATAAATTACAATGTAAATGTAAACATATTACAACAAAGTGTACATAAACATAAATTCCTACGCCGCCTTCTTCCTGGTCTGTTTTGATCGCAAATCCTTGACTGCAAAAGACAATTGCGAGTCAAGGAATACTTTATCTGCTGTGTCAAACAACGGACCCTCATACTCATAGTTTGCAGCGTCGTGCTCATGGAATTCTTGCTGATTAGTGCATTATCGTATCACCTTCATCCCCTCACTCGTATACCACAAGACGCCGTATAGGTTGCAATGCAAAGGAAACAATTGAAGGTAAAATACATGGAAAGCAATATTAAGAATTTACATAAGGGAAAATACATACTGCTCTTTGTCAATGGGAACTATGATGATAGAGATTGCTTTCGGCATCAATTGCTGGTAAACATATTAAGTGTGGAGGTCAACAAACGACATAAACAACCTCTGCTTTGGGTGTGTCTGAAATGTAAACAACGAATATGCTATATCAGTAAACATGAACGACAAGCCAGAGAAGTGAGATGGTTACTTACATGAATCCACTCTAATGTGAATAGACAGTTTTCCTATTGATACCAGAATACGGCTGCATCGTCGACCGCATAACATTGCATATAAGTTCGGATGAGTACTAAGATAAAATCTTATACACTAAGATACAAAGAAGGTTTCTCACCGTATCTGGCGTCCCGACTTGCTTTGGGAAGATGATATCAGTGACGATGTAATCATTGCTGATCAGCTTTCCCCCAAGAATTGTGCACGTCTCTATGTTCTTTCGAGTATTTGCTTGGACATACTTTTTGAACATGTCCATCAAATCCCGAGATTGCAACAAAAATGGCAAAACGCCGTCAGACTAATAAAGCATGAACATGAATGAACATACATATATAACCAAATGAAAGATGTACCACACTCACAATTCTAAGGGGCAGAGGCTTGAACTGACTGGTCCCCTGCACCTTGGTAGACACAACTAGAGGAGCAGGTTGGCTGCTTACGGCACAAGTGCTGCAAATCAAAAACATGTCATTGCTTCAAACACAAATAAAGTAAAGACTGGACTTTGCATATAAAGTAAATAACTTACAAGCGGTATGTGGCATCTGTTGCTTCAGAGGACGATGGCGAGGCTGCTGTACAGACTGATCACCTCTCACGTCAGTGAAGTGCTACCACCAGCTCACGGTACCTCTCTTCTGCTTGTATATGCCATTCTTCTGCTCTGCGATGCCTCTCTTCTACTCACTACTCCCCTCTTTGTATTTGGACCTGTTGCATTTGAAGGTGCTCCTCCATCATTTGCATTCTGGTCATCGTCAAATAATGGAGCTCCTCCATCCTGCTCATCCAGGCGGATGTCTCCTCAGACATCGAAGTAAAATGAGATGTCTGAGGAGGGGGATGTTCCACTGAGGGGGCTGAATGCTGAGGCTCTGAGGAGGGTGGAGGTGCTACTTGCTTCTTGGACATGCAGACCTATTTCCCTCCAACTTGGGTGATCCCCATTCGTCCACTTTAACTTTGTTGTACACGTCAATGGCCGACTCTTCAATTCTTGGCTCTTTGTCCGAGATGGATACCCATACTGCTCAACGATGCTCTGGATGAGCTAGTTGTATGGCAGATTTTTGGCTGGGTTGTTGAGCACCTCATGCATGTGGCTCAGGATGATAAATCCGATGTCCACCTTTTTCCTTGTCAATACCTTCTCTAGCTTATAGAGATCCATGTAGCTAACATGGTCTCGATACCCATCCCGAGGCAAAGTCATGTACGTCATGATCAGGTGGATCAATCAGGCTATGACATTCAACTCCTTGCCCTTTGGCTTCTTGTACTGGGCAACCTTGGGATCCCGGTGCAACAATCTAAGCACCGCTAGGTCTTCTCCTCGGTTAATGAATGTGGCTCCCGAGATACGTGATAATATTGATCTCTTGGCCCGTATTTAGATCGTTGGGAGTGAACCTCAACTCCCGTCCAAAAATGTACGTCCGCACCTCTAATGGCTCGGTGGCCAGTTCCAAATTTGCGTAAAATATTCTAATAATTCTCTCGCAGTAACTGCCCTTCACCTGGTACAACCCGGCTAATCTAGCATCTTCAAGCAATTGTTTAATTCTCATTCCTGCCAAGGAGTCCAAATCTACTATTTTTGAAACAATAATTGCACGGTGCTGTATATCATCTTCATACCGTGTTTTGGAATACGCTGTCTCGAATAGTTTGAACCTAAAACCCGCTGTAACGATTTGGAACCGGACCAATGAGCCTCCGGCTTCTCCTTGTTCAGACTCGGGTTCATGTTGCCATTGCGAGTCTGCAACAGTTTCTCCAACCTTGTCGGTTTCTTCATGTTGCAGCACTATGGGTTGAACCTCTTCCACTGCCGCGGTTTGGACATCTTCCACCGTTGCCTTCCCACGCTTCAACACCAATTTATTTGCTCGGGAATACATTGTAATCGAAAATGCTGAGAGTATTACATTGTTTCTTCGCGATGACAATGGCTCGTCGAGAGATTTCGGGGTTTGTTCGCTGTGAAAATGGTTCGCCGAGAGGATTTCTACTTTGTTCGGGTGAAAATGGCCGAGCCCTAACATTTCGTGGTTATGTATACCGCTGAGTGAAAAGAGGGACGCCGTGGTGGTTTCTTGGGATGCCGCGATGGTGTCTTGAGAAGCCGCCGCAGCATCCCAAGATACCGCGGCGGCTCAGGCCAAATTTACCCACTTTTCTTGGAAACCCACGACACCCTGGCGATTTGTCTACGAATTGTTGTGGCTCCACATTAGCTTGTTAATAGCAAACGTGACAACGATGTTGACTTTGTCATTTTCTCATACGTCAGTGGTTAATTTGTTAGAAAATAAAAGATAGTAGTTGACTTGTTATTGATTACAAACGATGATGATTAATTTGTTATTTTCCCATTAAAAAAACAAGTGACCTTGCATCAATTACAGAGAGGATTTTCTCGTTAGAAGAAAAACGAAAGGACTTCCCGCTTCAACAGAGAAACCATGCAAGTAGCCTAGTATGAAATTTGAATATGAGATTCTGGTAATGGAAGTCGGGAGAGATGGGTCCGCCCCATTTGCGTGGGACCCACTCCGTACGCATCCTTCCTATGTTGGACGGTGGACGTGGATTTGTTCTCTACTCTCCTTTTCTGGCTCCCTGGTTTTGATTTTGTATACTATAATCTATTTCGCATATTTCTCATTTAATTCCAATTGCTTACTCATTCTAGAGGAGGAGAAGCAATGAACCAGAAAAAGTAAAAATGAAATTAGAGGCAATAAGAAGTGACGATGATAATAATGTAGGGGAGAGCGAGAGAAAAGAGAGAGATGGCGACACCATAGCATGCAAAAGATTCTAGAGAGAGCTAGCAGGTGTCCTTCTTCCTTTGCCGTTTCTTCCTAATTACCTTCCCTCACTCGCTGCACCGTTTTTTCTCAGGTTTTCTCTCCTTCTCATCAACTTTTCGGTATTTATGCTCTCCATTTCGGTTGGTGTCTGATCTATTTTTCGCCGTTTGGAACAATCTCTGTGTTTTTTTAATTGTTTTTTTTCTTTAATGTTTCTATTGTGTTTCAGATTTGGACCTGCAACCTCTCGAGTGCGTTCGATTTTGATTTCGTTGCTTTATATTTTATCGGGTGATATCTGGGTTTTCTTGGCATACTTGATTCGAAGCTTGTTTTGTTTTTGTTGAATACTTGAAACAATCGAGGTAGGAACTTGGCCTTGCACTTTACCTTTCTGAATGATACCCGATTATTTTTCCCGGTTTTGAGGTTTTCTTCGTGCCCTTTGAGAAAGAGAGCGAGGTGGGGAGATTTAGGAATTTAAATCTTTGAATTACGATATTCTCTAGAACTAATATAGATTTTTGAGAAAATTGATGTCCTAACAGATTGATGAGAATTTATGCTACTACTCTTTGGATTAGTTAACAAGGTAATGCAAGGTTAAATTGTTGGGAAACTGCGGATGGAGGGGGATAGAGCTGCTGTTGTGGACAATGATAGTTTGCAGTTTGCAGACGCGAGCAATATAGATGATTCTGTGCACTTTCAAATGGAAACTGACGAGAATGAAATCAATAGTTCAAAGAGTGATGTTTATTGCTTAACAGAAAAAGGTGAGGCAAGTAATGTGGTGTTCACTGGAGAAAAACCCCTTGTTAGGAATGAACTAAGGGCAGTTTGTAGGTCTGAATACAAGGCAAGGAAACTGAAGTCAAGGGTGATTGCACCATATTTAGAGATCGGCACGAAGGAAAACTTGGAGCATGAAAAGAGGCTTAGTAGACAAGGTAGAATTGAGCTTGAACGGCTATTTTAGAGTGTTGTGAGTTCCCATGATTGGGAGCTTGCTGAGAGTTTGATTCTATTAGCTGATCTGAACTCAACGACGGTTTGTGCATTACACTAGACTCCATTTGGTTCTTGAAGACACAGGAGGAACTCCATGGAATCACAGGGTTGCTTAAGAAGATCATTGTTAATGGGGCTTATGACTTCACTAGAGCTGCTCTTAGGACTTCGTATCTTGCTTCGTGTGTATTTGCCTGCCAGAGTCGGACTTTGAGTCTTGCAGACACGGTCACTGTCATGGCTCAAAGGTATGGCTAACTTATTCCTTTTTTTTTTATACCAAATATACTATGTAACAACCCCTTTTTGCAAATCTTTATTTTATTACCATTATTGCTATTAATTTTCTTTTAAAAATATTTACCACTTAAAAAACAAACTAAAATATGACTTTGAAAATAACAACAGCAGAAAAACTTTATCAATGAAAGGCTTTATCAATGAAAACACAAACTGTCCATATAGTAATCAATCAACACGCCTAACCCAATACCTTTCTTAAAACATTTTCTATCATAAAACTGAACTAAATGTAATACATAAAACCATAAAACCATTTCCAGAGTTAATTTTTCCCTTTATCCATATTCTAATTTCTTTCAAAACCTCTTCATTTTGTGAGCCACTCGAACAGGTCCCAAGTCCCAACAACATCAAGTGCTCATCATAGGCATGCCAATCAACCTTTTCATTCGTCATGTAACTCATCATACACTTCCTCACCTACAACACAATGTTCATCTATAAGTTTAAGACTTAACAAGTAATGTATGTGACTATGAATATATGAATGATGCACATGCTGCTTTGGGAAAAATCTTACAGTTAGTCTTTCATTCGTTCATACATTTTTTACTATTGGGATACGACACCTAGCTAAATCATTGGGGAATAAATCCACCAAAGCTCAGTTGGGGAACACACTCACCAAATCTACATTGAGGGGATAAACCCCTAAAGCTACATGGATACCGAATTGCCAAAGCTTCTTTCATATCTTATTTATTCGTTCATTCATTTTTGCATTGTCATTAGCCTACAACACTAAGCTCAAATAATTGGAGAATAAGTCCACCAAAACTACATTGGGGAATAAACCCACCAAAGATAAATAGATACTGAATTGTCAAAGCTTCTTACATATCTTATCTATTCGTTCATTCACTCTTTCATAAAAACGTATGCGTGAAAAACACCTTTCGGTTCTTTCTTAGAAAACATTTTTTATGATGCATGGAATATGCAAATGAACATTCAAACACCGATCAACACAATGTTCTCAATATTCCTTACATGGAAGACATCGTGAAACAACTATTATAAAACATGCAAGACAATCACATCCACATTATCATTAAAACAACATATATCATCATTACAAAATATATTAAAACAACATAACAACATATCCTCAATCCACATTATCAATAAACAACATATATTATCATCAGTAGAGAGAGTCATTACTAACCTTATATCAGTCATAATATAATAGTTATCAACAAACATATATATATATCTGCTTGTGTTGTAGACTTGGAGGTCAAACACATATAACTCTACTTACCTCAAGTTCTTCAGTGGAAGCTGGTCACTCTGTCTCGTTTTCCTTGAAAGTGTTTAAGAAAAAGATTACTTTCCATCGACTCTAGTCAAAACGTTTCTAGGGTTCTCATTAACTTCCCCTTTTATAGCCACAATTAAAACATGGTCAGACGTACGTTCTTCAAGTTATGGACGTCCTACAATGCCAAAACAACTTCGTCCTTTGAACAACGGACGTTCATTACTTCCAAGGTACGTCTCTTAATATTAATATGACGTTGTCTCTTGAAGCGACGAAAGTCCCTCGACAACAGAACCATAACATCTTTTCATTTTGCAGACGCATTTCTTTTTGTGGACACCAACGCTTCCGCAATATTCACTGTTCAGCGCCGATCATTGATCCAAATGATGACGTTTTGTATTTTACTTATCTGACACGGATGCACTCCTCTCCGTGGATAGTTGTATTTAACGAAATTCAATTTGAACAATGACGTTTTTCTCATTTTACTTATCTGCTACGGATTTGTCCCTTTTCGTGGATCATTGTCATTAGCAGATACTCCATCCAAACGAAAGATGTTTTTCTTATTTTACTTATCTGTTGCGGATACGTCCATTTTCATGGATCCTCATTATTAGCTGATACTTCATGCCAACAAAAACGTCTTTTTTTCTCATTTTCCTTATCTGCTATGGTTAAGTCCTTTTCTGCAGATCCTTGTCATTAGCGGATATTCCATTCAAACAATGACATTTTTTTTTCTCATTTTACTTATCCGCTGTGGATAAGTCCATTTCTGCACATCCTCATCATTAGTGGATACTCCATTCGAACGACAACGTTTTTTTTCTCTTATTTTACTTATTCGTTGCGGATTCATCCAATTTTGTAGATCCTCATCATTAGCAGATGCTCAATTTGAACGACAACATTTTTTCTCGTTTTACTTATATGCTACGAATTCGTCCTTTTCTGCAGATTCTTGTCATTAGCGGATACTCCATCCGAGCAACAATGTTTTTTCTCGTTTTACTTATCTGTTGCAGATTCTTCCCTTTTTGTGAATTCATCCCTTTCTATGGATTCTTGTTATTAGTGGATACTCAATCCGAATGACGACATTTTTTCTCGTTTTACTTTTCTGCTATGGATTTGTCTCTTTTTTCGGATTCTCGTTATTAGCAGATATTCCATCCGAACGATGACGTTCCTTCCACTCTACTTATTTGCTGCGGCACATTCCCTTTTGCGGATTCACTCCTTACCATCACACGATGTCATCATTCTGTACAACGTACATCCCTCTTTATTAATGAAAGTTCCTTCTTTATAGTATGAGGTAGTCCATTCTATAGATACATTTCTTTCTGCGGACACATTTCCTTTTGGGAGATGTTCGTTTTCGCGAATTCTCCTCCGTAGTGGATACTTCAATTCACTCCTTTCGACACAGACTACTGTTTTATTTGATCTATCAATATTTCTACTCCAATAAAATGTTAGTATTTTTTTTTTTTGCTATTTTGCCGCCTCCATCACAGGAGGACCTAGAAAATCAAACTCTTCAGTATGTTTTCTAAGGATTATAGTTAACCTGTTGATGAAATATGATATTAGATTAAAGCACCTATTTTAAATGCTGATTTATTAAAATTTATGAAAAGTATAAGCATGTACTCTTATTGTGCTGGGCCTGAACAATGCGAAGACTGTCTGATCTCCACCTTTGAAGTGCCCGTCTTTGTAACTATACTTTTTTTTAGAAGTGAGAAGATAACACATGTTTTCCGGCTTGGTTGAGTACTTGAATATTCAAATCTACAGTTCATTGAGTTCGAGATTATTAAGCTCTAAGGACACATAGAATTGTTCATTTTAATGATCTTCAAGTCCTGGGTTATTTTTCCATTCTTCAGCTGTTTTAAATTGAAATTCAAGCAACTAATATTTCCTTATTTCTATAAAATAAATTAAAAAAAGGTCATCTCTTCGTTTCTCACTCTTCCATTTCCTCATTCATGCACATAGGCATCGTGGTTCTCCTCATTTTCTTTTCATAATTTTGAGTTTCTTCCATTATCAAACTAAATAAAAATATTATTATTTGTGTTTAAAATATCAATTCTAGAGGGATGATTTCTGCTAGCATGGCAAAATCATTTTTCTCTTGGAAAGGTTGGATGACCTGCTTCATGAGTGCAATGGGGATGAGGTCTTGAAAGCTGAGGCTGGTTCAAAAGTACAAAAGTTTACTGCATGGGCTCTAAAATGTATTGGTTTTCATTCCCGTTGCCAGGGCAACAAAGAGCGAGTGAGTCAACACTCAGCTTTTGAGATCCAATTTCAGTTATCTGCTTTCAAGACATTTTTAGGTTTTGCTGGCAATCAACTTACAGGGAGGGATTTTACTGAGGCATTTGATGTGGCATGTTTTCCTATCACACTCTTTTCTAGGTTATTTGATCCTGGTTGGGCTTATGGGATTTCAGCTTATGCAATTAAAGGGTTACTCGCTATGTTGGTAGAAGGTGGTGCAGACAATGTGAATCAGTGTCTCCTTGATGCTTCTTGTTTTGGGAGTACAGAGCTTGTTCGCATTTTAATACAAGTAATCTTTAACATTGTTCATAGGTTTATAAATTATAATAGGGAAATTAGCAAAACAACCACTGAATTATGAGATCAATAACAAATCAACCACTAAACAATTTTCACTAACAAATAAAACACTCGATTAGGGGAAATGAACGACGCAAACATCGTCATTAACCTATTGAAAGAAACGTTAAAAATGAAAATATTTTTCAAAATAGAAGATTTTTAGTTAACCTGTTTGATATTGATTTGGGTATCAAACTGGAAGATTTTCAGTTAATTGTTTGTTGAAAAATCAATGTACTCCAAGCTAAACATGTTTCTGATTCACTGAGGAAACTTGCTGAAAAATAGATTTTTGAAATATTAAGCTGTTCGAAATCGATTTTGATCTCAAAATCATCCAATATATTAAAAACTAGACATGTTTCTGATTCATTGAGGAAACTCGCCAAAAAATTCGTTGTTTGCTACACTAAAAAACAACAAAGAATTCAGCAAATTGAGGGCAAAAAGTATTTTCCATTGTAGAAAGAATAGCTTCTGCTGTGGAAAATCATCTTTCTGTAGTTCTATTCTAAATACTCACTTTCCGCATCACAAAGTTATCTTTCTTTTGTGGAAATTCATTTTTTCAGAGTCTTATTTCAAAGACTCACTTTTCATAGAAGAAAATAATCTTTCCTGAGTCCTATTTTAAGAACTCACTTTCCGCAGCGGAAAGACAAAGTTTAAGTTGAAAGAAAATATTTTTTAACGAAAAACTTGACAGCTATATTTGCTTCATTTATTTTTCATAGTTGCCTGTTTTATTTGTTAGATAAAAGTTTTTAGTGGTTGACTTGTCATTGATCTCATGGTTCAAGAATTGTTTTGTTAATTTCCCACAATGATACTATGGAATCACGTTGTTATTTTGTGTTTTTTTTAGCTTTTATGGTATTATAGCAGGAAATGTGCTAGAATATCGGTTGTTTTTTCCTTGGACTATTCTGAATTATCTCAATATGTTTTTTACACTTCGATTCATCTCTGTATGTGCTGGTTAAAGAATCGAATGTTTTTTGGTCATTGTCGTCTTATGTGAAAGACAACAGGTGTACAACATCTCATCACATGCGTTCTTTTAATGAGTTGTAGCACTCTAAATATTTTGAATTGGTTAGCATTTTGTCTAATTTTGAATTACTTAATGTTTTTGGTAGATAGATGTCCTAAAGGGCAAGTTTTTATTGCAACTCGCCTTCTTGTTCTGATTTTCTTTTTCCTGTATCTCTGTAGATTAACACCTGGATGTTTTTTCATTCAATAGTCGAATAAAAGCCCGTGGGTGGGTTGTTGATGTGTTAAGCATACGAAAACAAAAGAAAAAAAATGTATGAAAAATATTGAAATGTGCATTATGTTGTTTTAGTTGAATGAACTGGTGTAATAAACTATTTGAGATTTCATGTTCTATTTTTTATATTTGTTTTATTAGCTCTTATCTTAATATTTGTCTTATATTTGATTCATTGTCATTAGAAGGAAATACGATTGTCTTTTCCTTCTGGACTTTTTCTTTTAGTTTCTTTTCTGAAAATGTTAGATTTGGTATGTCTAATAATTTAAAGAAACTTGATGTACAGAATTTTGATTATCATTTGGATTGGTTTTGTGATGATCCGTGCATTGTAGATTGCCAAACGAAACAGTCTAGACGTTGATGTTTATGTGGCTTTGGGTTTTGCTTCCCAATATTGTAAAATTGGGACGATGGAATGCCTGGTGGAGGAGGGTAATGCCATAGCTTTCTTGGGCCCTCTGATGAGAGCTGCCGAAAGAAGCTGTATGCAGGTTGTCGAGTGCTTTGTGAAAAGGGGCTGTCGAGATATGGAGCTCTGCCTTGCCCTGACGGCAGCCACAGCCAGCAGCCAAATTAGGGTGTGAGAGAAATAGTGTTTCTATGTGGCTGATACCATTACTAAAATAGTCACTCCTACTGAAGTAGTTAAAAGTATTGGTCATGAAGTTTTACATATCATTAACTTTTTATATACTACACGACAAATTCTAAAACACAGATTACAAGAAGTTTGTAGCGAGAACCCTCTTGATAAAAATAAAAATACTAATAAGGAAGAAATTATTATTAAGCTAAAAGATCCTTTAGCCGAAATAAATGTTCCTAATCGAATTCCATATAGTATTAGAGATGTAGAAGAATTTCAACAAGAATGTAAAAGTTTACTAGAACTAGGAATTATAAGAGAAAGCTTGAGTCCTCATAGTGCTCTGGCCTTTTATGTAGAAAATAAAAATGAAATCAAAGAGGAAAACGAAGAATGATAATCAATTACAAACAATTAAATGATGCAACTATAGGAGATAGCTAGAAATTGCCAAGAAAGGATTATATACTAGAAAAACTCAAAGGAAATAATCTATTCAGTATGTTAGATGCAAAATCAGGATACTGGTAACTTAGACTAAGTGAAGACACTAAACCCTTAACAGCCTTTAGCTGCCCTCCACAGAAACTTAGCTGCCCGCCACAGAAACAATATGAATGGAACGTATTACCATTTGGCCTAAAACAAGCACCATCTATTTATCAACGATTTATGGATCATAATTTAGATGGACTAGAAGGTATATATTTAGCTTACATTGATGATATTATTATTTTTACATCAGGAAATGAACAAGATCATATTAGTGCAGTATTAAAAGTATTACAAAGATGCAAAGACAAAGGGTTGGTTATATCCCAAAAGAAATCTAAATTACTTCAAAAAGAAGTCGAATATTTAGGACTTAATATAAATCATAAGGGTGAAATCAAATTAATATCAAATATTCAAGAGAAATTGTACCAATTTCCCGACAAGTTACAAGATAGAAAACAAATTCAAAGATTTTTAAGATGTTTAAATTATATTGCTGACCAAGGATTCTTAAAAGAATTAGCTAAAGAAAGAAGAGATTTACAGAAGAAAATATCAGAAAAAATAAAATGGACATGGTCAAATCAAGATACTAATACCGTAAAATATATTAAAGATAAATGTCAAGTTTTACCAATACTATATAATCCGAATATTAAAGACTTTCTCATAATAGAAACTGATGCATCCCAAGACACTTGGGCTTGATGCATGCTGACTATAGTAGAAGGGAAAAAACTCTTAAATCTTGATATATAAGGAAATCTAATCGAACAATCAGATACCGAAACTTCTCTTAAGACAGAAAAACAAGAGGTAAAATTATGCAAATATTTATCCGGAACTTTTACTAAAACCAAGCAGAATTATTCAATACAAGAATTAGAAACTTATGCATGTCTTAAGATATTAAAAAAATGGAAAATTGATTTATTAGGAACAAGGTTTGAATTAAGAACAGATTCAAAATATGTAACTGGATTTTGGAAATATAAACTACAAGAAGATTATAGAAAGGGACGATTAATTCGATGGCAATTACAATTACATCAATATCAACCATATATTAAATACATAAAATCCGAAAAGAACTGTTTTGTAGATACATTGACCAGAGAATGGAAATAATCAGGTATGTATCTCTCCTCGAAAGGATCATGAACGAATTATTACTCTTATCAGAGCTATTGCTCAAAGAACGTATCATTACTCTTATCAGAGCTACTGCTCAAGAACGTATCATTACTCTTATCAGAGCTGTTGCTCAAAGAACCTATCATTACTCTTATCAGAGTTATTGCTCAAAGAACGTATCATTACTCTTATCAGAGCTTAGGCTCAAAGAATGAATTATTACTCTTATTAGAGCTGTCGCTCATTAAACTACTATTCATATTGAATATATCAGATCGTATTAAGAGTACCATCAATATCAATATCATGAATATAAAGATTCTCACCATCGATACATCATGGAGGTTCAAATATCTTACTGAATCAGATATAATACAACTACTATCAGATCCAGTTGATTATGCAGATTACTCTCAAGCTCCCGGTAGAGAACAACAAAGACTTTTCTGTGATTATTTATGGATCCTAAGAAAGCATGATGAATTATATCAAAAAATTAGTCAGGGACATTATTATTTGGAATCTACAGAAAAGAAACAGATCAAGGATGTCAGACTATCAGCTTTTGAGATAATAGATCTAGAACACTTGATTCATCAAAACGCAGCCATTTATATTGACTGCTTAATCTCAATGGCCAAGAGAAGCAACAGATGGGCAAGTGAAGGAGTAATTATCAACACCATCAGAAAATTTGTTTCAACCAGAGCTTCCTACGAAGAAAGTAAAAAGTATAATGACTATTTATCATCATGCAACTTCAGAGAGAAAGAAAAATTAGCTAAAAAAAGGAAAACAGAATCCTCAGTCAGATGTGACTATAGCCATCCGGAAACTTATCATCTTCTTGACTAATGAAAATCACATGCCTACAGCATCACAAGAATTATCATCAGAAGGAATCTCGGAGACAATCACCAGAAGACAAGCAATAATGTAAATTTTAATTATTAAAGTTTGCAATAGTATGTAAATTATTGTACTTTTGTTTGTTTGTGTTTGCTTTATGTCCTAGTCGTGTAAAAAGAAAGTTGTAATTCAGGGAATATATTCCCTGCAACTTTCCTTTCTTCATGACAGTAAGAGTCAGGGAATCTATTCCCTTAGCTTTATGTCAATGTAAATAGCAAGTGTGTCGAGGAATATATTCCTCTAGGATTTATGGGTTTGTAAGGAGGCCGACCCTCGCCTATAAATAAGTGTGTTCTCCTTCGAGAATACGCAGAGTGTTATGAATGAGCATTTGATATAAGTCTCTTGTCAATACTCTCACGATCCTTGAAGTAATACTCTAGAGGGATCATTCTCATCATATTATCGAGATTACTAGCAGATTATCAATCCAAGAAATATATCAGATATATTTTCTTTATGTCAGATTATTCATCTTCTAGTAATAATATCATTAATAATATTAGTAAAATAAATAATAACATAATCGAATCATATGAAGAAGAAACAAATTTAGGATACATGTGTAACAATATTATTGATTTACAAAAAATAAGAAAGAGTGAATTGTCCTTAACTAAGAAGCATAATTTTGACATATCTTTCTTTGAACTACTAAAACATAGATTATCCCGAAAGAATATTATTAAATATGGAATAATGGTAGGAGAAGTAGCAATCCCTATTGAATATACTCAAGGAGACATTATTATTCCTATTATTAATAAAAATCAAATCTATGAAAGAATAAAGAAAATGGAACCATCTGAACGCCTAAAAATATCATATATTCACTGTAGTACTATTCAATTATTATTTAAAAGCACTTTTATGGAAGGAATTAATTCTCCTCTAGAACTAGAAATACGAGACGATAGATTAATAAACAATAAGGACTGTATTATCGCAAAAGGACAAGGAAATCTTTCACAAGGAAAAATAATGTTCAACATAAATATTCAATTGGAATTAAGTTTACAAGATCAAGATTTGAGTAGATCCATTACATTAAGATACGAACTAAAAAGAGAAAATTTTATGAAAAATAACAATCGTCCTTTTACTATAACTTATCAAATCAACTACGCTTTAACAAACAGTCATCACAGCTTAGCATTTAAACGAGATGAAAGAATATTTATAGACGAATTATTCAAACCAGTATTAAAATTAAAAACACCTTCACAATCACTTTTACATAGACCCGAACCAAAATACATAACAGACGACAGAAAACACCTAAGAAGTAAATCATTTTCAGAAACAAGTAATTTTGTGCCTTATGAATTTCCTAGATTATCGCTTGTATCACCACCACTACATATTAAAAAATCCATTCCTTTAGTCTCACAATCACTTGAAAATGATCAAGAAGAACCACTATTGAAATCATTAAAAATTACTATTAAATCACTAAGCACTAAAAGAAATTAAAATAAAATGTCCTTTTACGGAGCTAAACTTGACTACGAAAACATACAACAAATGGAAAATAATATATATCTAGCACAACTTCTAGATTATCTTATTTACTATTTTAATAAATATTTAATAGATAATGATTATTTCGACTTATACCCAGATAATTAAAATAAAATATTTATACATACAAATTAAAATATGAAATATTCTAATAACAAATATTTAAAATGTTGGAAGAAATATCCGACGTCATTATGGAAAAATTGGAATTCATTAATTTTCTTGATAAAAAAGAAGTGAAATACTTTATTAATTATTTAGATAAATATCTAACAGATTTCCCTCAAAAGCTAGATAATAGATTATTAGAAGAAAGTGATGTAACTCCTGAATCACAAGGATACTGTCGACAGGAACATCTAGCCTTTGAGCGATTTTTATACAGACTAAAACAAATATTACAACAACATTTACAAGAATGTCCAAATTCTATAGCAACACATCAATTTAATCATCTAATTCCCTTAGATGACCCACGAAATAATCCACCAAATGATCGCAAAAATACCCCATAGAAACACTAGTGGTATCAAATCCTGATTCGCACCAGGGGGAGGAATAGTAAAAACACTGTAGCATCGTATAGAAACATTGTAACAAGTAACCAATCATGGACTATACAATTATTATAATAGTCGTACCACTATGCTATTATTTCTAGTCATTTTATTGTTTTGCTGAATGCTATATAAAGGAACTAATAAATACTAACAGAACACTAAACCGTGCTCCACCAACTTCTCTTGACCAATATATACATAATATTGAAATATAATTAATCATCATTTGAACTATCTTATAATGGATTATATCATCATCATACTAATTACTGTACCTTTAGCATTTTTATTGACACTTATAATTTTATTTTTGTGTATTGTAGAATGTTATAGAGAGGAATCAATGTTTAGGATAAGATACGCAAATGCACCACCTACTGGATTACCTGATAATTAAGCGTAACTTTACTAAGCAAGATTACCATGAATAATATCGACAACGTCGAAAAGTTACAAATTAGCAATTTACACATTAGAACCTTAACTACAGAATTAAGTAGTTTACCAGGAATACCCTTTCAAGAAAAAATGATTATTCTACCCAAAAACTTACCTATGGGAACCCATTACGCTATAAGAAGTAAACACTCCCAACCAGATACACCAGGCAATTCCAAAATTAAAGCTCTTTTAAATAACATCATGGAAATTCTATCTTACATTATTATTCATCATAATACAGACGATTTACAAGACATACAGAGTAATGTAGTTAATACTAATGAATTTCTAACACAATATTATTATAAACTTAAAGCAAAAATCAAGGATACTCATGATATCATAATAGAAAATCAGTGCAAATTAATTAAGATAGAAAAAGAAATTATGGACCTAAATGGAAAAATACATGACACGTAAATAATGATTGCTGATTTGGAACATTATTTAAGAAAAATGTTAGGATGAATAGTAGTCTAGTTGAATTAATAAAACACATAGAAAGAAATATAAACGAAAAAATTGATGAAATTAAACAACAAAATTATGAAATACAACGAATAGTAATAGAACTAAATAGTTATAAAGAAAATTATAAAGAATTAACATAAGCAAAAAATATAGTGCTACAACTGGTCGATAAATTCTTAAAAGATCCAGAAAAATATAATCAATCTATTAATTATGGAAAAGACATAATAGATATAATTACTAATCTTCAATAAATTATAACTAAACAAGAAAAGCAGAGGTCAATCACTATCAAGGACCTAGGACATATCAACTTAGAAAGAAGGATAAAACCAAAATTAACAATTCAACCACTGCCTATGATATGATGGAAAATTTAGAAGAACAAATAGCTAAACTTACTAGATTATTTTCTGAATTAGATATACCCAAAGAAGACACACAAGAAAATTATTTACTGATGAACAGAGAAGCAGAGACAGAAAATAATGAAATAGTTTATGATTATACTTCTGACGAAAATCCATACGAAAATCCATATAATCCTCATTATGTAAAACAAGAATTGCCCGAATCTAGTTGTCGTAATCAAAAACGAATGTATGAAGAAACGGAAGATGAAGATTTTAAAAATTACATGAACAAACAATGATATTATTAGAGGAAATAAATGATCCTTGTAAAAGATCCCTTTAGCCGAAAGATCCTTTAGCCGAAAGAATATTTATAGACGAATTATTCAAACCAGTATTAAAATTAAAAACACCTTCACAATCACTTTTACATAGACCCGAACCAAAATACATAACAAGGATCTTTTAGGAACATTTATTTCGGCTAAAGGATCTTTTAGCTTAATAATAATTTCTTCCTTATTAGTATTTTTATTTTTATCAAGAGGGTTCTCGCTACAAACTTCTTGTAATCTGTGTTCTAGAATTTGTCGTGTAGTATATAAAAAGTTAATGATATGTAAAACTTCATGACCAATACTTTTAACTACTTCAGTAGGAGTGACTATTTTAGTAGTGATTTGATAAGGTTTAGTATCTTCCCCCCGTGGAAAAGTGAGAGAAATAGTGTGAAGGCGTTGAATAAAAGGATGATACAGTTTTAAAAAATTATTTCCTAAAATAATATCGACGCCAGAGTCATGCAGATATATAGTTTTGGCGATAAAAGGATATCCTTCAATAAAAATAGGAATATAAAAATTAACATACTATATAGGATGAACAGATTTATCTGCAACTATAATTTTAAGTGGATTGGATAATTTAGTCCATGTTAGTAAAATATGTCTTTTAGCAAAATACAAGGTTGATCCCGTGTCAATATAAGCGAAATAATTTTTATTTTGAATAATAATCTTAATAAATGTGGCATTTGGATTTTCAAGACGTAGTTGTTTACTCAATACTGGTGGAAGAATAGTCGGATTCATAAGCATAAATATCAATGTCAGAGCAAATGTCAAAATCTTCAATAGGATCGTAACCAATTTCATAGGCTAATTTAAGAGTTTGAGTTTTTGTGTTATGTTGAAATCTTTTAGGACATTTATTGGCATAGTGTCATTCTTCGTGACATAACCAGCACGTACAAGTTTTCTTTTTATTGGGGTAAAACCTATCGGGTTGTGTTTGTTTCTTTTGTCGAAATTGTTGTCTATTTCTAAAATATTTTATAGGGTTTTTTCTTTTTCTTTTTTGATATTTGTTATACAGAATTTTTCTCTATTTTTTCTTTTTTCTTCTCTCATCACATCTGTATTTTCCAATTCTATTTGTGATTTTTTTCGCAACACAACTTGATTTTGGCTTATTTCTTAACTATTTCTGTATTACATGCTTGTTGCAACCATGCTCTTAATATTACAATTTTTGTTCCTAAGGATTTGGGTAGAGCGTCTGTTTCAAGTCCCTTTTTGTAATTTTCTTCTAATTCTGAATGAACTTGGGATGGAAATTTATTATAGAATATTTCATCTACTAATCCCCGATGTTTATCATCTAATTGATAATAGATATCTCTGAATTCGCAGATAAAATTTTCTAAATAACAAAAATCACATAATTTCATATTCGTTAAATGCCAGAAAGCTTTTTTGACAAAAGCACCTATTTTTTCAGTTTCCTTGGGATATCTTCCTATGAATTCTTTGGTTAATAACTGGGTTATATTTTTAAATGTAGTAATTGCATCTGTTTCTAATAATATCGCTTTTGCAGAAAGGTTTAAGTGTGTTAAGTAGTTGTATACTATACCGGTTGTTTGATGTGTTACGTAATTAAATAAATCTTCAGGAGTTAGATCTTTTATCTCTTGATTTAATTGTATGAAAATGTTAATTCTATTCTTCCAGCCCCCTAATACTTTATATTCATTTTCAACACAATCTATATTTAATATGTGATTTCCTAAAAAAACTTTCAATCCTAGGGATATATTGATTCGGTATCTTGGTCCATTTATTGTTATAATAATATCATTGTTTGTTCATGTAATTTTTAAAATCTTCATCTTCCGTTTCTTCATACATTCGTTTTTTATTACGACGACTAGATTCGGGCAATTCTTGTTTTACATAATGAGGATTATATGGATTTTCGTATGGATTTTCGTCGGACGTATAATCATAAACTATTTCATTATTTTCTGTCTCTGCTTCTCTGTTCATCAGTAAATAATTTTCTTGTGTGTCTTCTTTGAGTATATCTAATTCAGAAAATGATCTTGTAAGTTTAGCTTTTTGTTCTTCTAAATTTTCCATCATATCATAGACGGTGGTTGAATTGTTAATTTTGGTTTTATCCTTCTTTCTAAGTTGATATGTTCTAGGTCATCGATAGTGATTGACCTCTGCTTTTCTTGTTTAGTTATAATTTGTTGAAGATTAATAATTATATCTATTATGTCTTTTCCATAATTAATAGATTGATTATATTTTTCTGGATCTTTTAAGAATTTATCGACCAGTTGTAGCACTATATTTTTTGCTTATGTTAATTCTTTATAATTTTCTTTATAACTATTTAGTTCTATTACTATTCGTTGTATTTCATAATTTTGTTGTTTAATTTCATCAATTTTTTCGTTTATATTTCTTTCTATGTGTTTTATTAATTCAACTAAACTACTATTCATCCTAACATTTTTCTTAAATAATGTTCCAAATCAGCAATCATTATTTACGTGTCATGTATTTTTCCATTTAGGTCCATAATTTCTTTTTCTATCTTAATTAATTTGCACTGATTTTCTATTATGATATCATGAGTATCCTTGATTTTTGCTTTAAGTTTATAATAATATTGTGTTAGGAATTCATTAGTATTAACTACATTACTCTGTATGTCTTGTAAATCGTCTGTATTATGATGAATAATAATGTAAGATAGAATTTCCATGATGTTATTTAAAAGAGCTTTAATTTTGGAATTGCCTGGTGTATCTGGTTGGGAGTGTTTACTTCTTATAGCGTAATGGGTTCCCATAGGTAAGTTTTTGGGTAGAATAATCATTTTTTCTTGAAAGAGTATTCCTGGTAAACTACTTAATTCTATAGTTAAGGTTCTAATGTGTAAATTGCTAACTTGTAACTTTTCGACGTTGTCGATATTATTCATGGTAATCTTGCTTAGTAAGGTTACGCTTAATTATCAGGTAATCCAGTAGGTGGTGCATTTGCGTATCTTATCCTAAACATTGATTCCTCTCTATAACATTCTACAATACACAAAAATAAAATTATAAGTGTCAATAAAAATGCTAAAGGTACAATAATTAGTATGATGATGATATAATCCATTATAAGATAGTTCAAATGATGATTAATTATATTTCAATATTATGTATATATTGGTCAAGAGAAGTTGGTGGAGCACGGTTTAGTGTTCTGTTAGTATTTATTAGTTCCTTTATATAGCATTCAGCAAAACAATAAAATGACTAGAAATAATAGCATAGTGGTACGACTATTATAATAATTGTATAGTCCATAATTGGTTACTTGTTACAATGTTTCTATACGATGCTACAGTGTTTTTACTATTCCTCCCCCTAGTGCGAACCAGGCTATACCAAATTTCTAGTATCCTTGTGATTCATTTGAGAAACACTAATTTGGCTATAGGGGAAAGAAGTGGTGGGTCCCTCGATGGCATAGCATTTCTCGTCTGTTCTAATTTCTTAGGCGATCCGGCCACGACATATGCGGTGGCTGAGAGCATTGCCATGTCCGATGACGAAACTGTTGCTCCGGAGCTTATGACTTTTCTTCAGGAACATTGGTCGGAGTCTGCGTACTTGTGAATTTTTTGAGGTGGGGTGGGTCTCTCATTTGCTTGAGAGATCTTCCCTCCTCTCTCAGGGTTGCGATAGCGTACTTACCCTTGTACAGGGAATGTGTGAAGGTGGGGGGCTGTTTGTTTTCACAGAGGTTGAGAGGACAGCTTGTTGAAGCTGCAAGAAGGCTGGGAGGTGGCGGGGCCATGGAGGAAGGGAGAAAATGCAAAGAACTCTTTGCTGTTTTGGAGCATCATCTTCTCCCTATTTCATAGCATGCGCCCTCCCACTCACCCACAATAAAAGAAAAAGGGGGCTTTTCGGCCTATGTTCTTCTGTATAATGTGGATGTGTATGCACGTATGAACAAGTTATGGTGCATTGAGTTTTCTTTTGATTGTGTTTGGGCTCCTTGGTTTGAGCTCTGACTTTTTGGTCAACCCAGCGTTTACTCATTTACTGTGTAAGAAGCAGAGAAATCTCATGGTAGATTGGTGCAAGTGCAGGGGTGGCCACAACCGGACTCTATTCCCTGTTTGAACCGGAACCATGACCGGGTCTTACATTTGGATCCACAGTTATGTGTCAAGAACCGTTGAGATCGAACCAAACCAAAGATCTTGACTTAATTTGTGAGGCAGTGGAAAACAAAAAGCATTCAAATTTGACCCTAAATTTACGTATTGGAGGAATAAAATCATTTCCTATTCTTATTCCTAAACATGGAAAATGAACCATATCTCAGTTTGGTTCCCAACATCCTTGGTTCCACAGTCTGTTTTGGTTTAGCCCAGCCCTGATACCCGTCGAGTCAATTGTGAATTTAGATATATTAAGACATAACAAGCGTACAATTTTTGGCTTCAAAACAGTCCTGTATCCCTCACTTATCAAGCCTATAAAACAACCTGCGTGTAAAACATTAGCTGAGATAGAGAGAACGGAACAAAAAATTATCATGGGGAAAGTTCGAATAACATTTACACATGAGCATATGTTATGTCCTTGGCATTGGAGGGCATGAAGGCCAAGAACGTCAGCACAGCAAGAATCCCAATGGGAAGCAGGAGCAGCATGAAAGGCGGGGGCGGCAATGGCGGAAGTATCAACGGCAGAATTAGAAGTGATGCTGTCAGGCATATCAGCAAAAGCATCGACTCCATGCTGTAGTAATGTTTAGGCAATAATCTCCACAAGTTGCCATGGGAGAGTGATCGGTTGAGCTCGATGCTCTTTCCTTGTCCATTTTGGTTGTATTCAAGCTTCCTTCTGCTCCCATCCATCATATTTCCACAATTCTCTTGCAGGTTAATCAAACCCTTTGACACCCTAACCTCTGCTTCTGCTACTTTGAAACTCATTTACAATCGTCTCTTCTTGAGCACTATCCGCCCCAATTGGATCTTCAAACAGACAAATAGACTGCAATTTGCGCTGGAAATTATGTTAACTGAGCTCTACTGTGCGTAATCCCCAGTAAACTAAGCACGTTCAATCCAATAGATGAAGTCCCTCCCCTGTAATCCAACTGAAAATCAGGGAAAAAAGATTGAGATAATGGGCAATTAAGGAAGGTGAACTCATTCCTTTCAATGATCGCATTTCTGCATGTTACATTTCAGTAACTATAAGAAAAGAGTCTACGAGCAACTTCCAGAGCCAATTCTCAAAAAAAAAAAAAAAGAATAAGTTCTACTAGAATTGCGTAATTAGATCTGCAGATAAGACCAAAATACAATGAAACAAAACTGATTGATTTCCTCACAATCCAAAAACATTATCTGCGAGATACTAACAAATGAACATGACAACTCAATTTAAGACTTTCAATGATAAAATGAAATCGTGGGTTCGTCCCAGATTTATCGTATTGAATTTCCACCCTAAAGTGTTTGTATGGACAAAGTAAGGGATTTAATCAAATTATGGACGATTGCCTTGTGTCTGAGCCAAAGGTAATCAAGGAGAGGAAGAGGATACCAGTTCTATTGAATCAGATTCCGCAATGAAAGAGGGGGATCCTCCTTCACATTCCAGCCTCAACTTTTTCCGTCAAATACGATCTCAGACAAAGCTTCCTCAATAAGATGAACGAGTAGGAAAGACTAAATTGATCATCCTGATTATCATCATCACCATCACCATCAGCAACATTCAAACCAGTTAAATCAAAGAAATAATGGAAATCGCAGGAAAAACTGAGTACTCAGGATGGCTTGTTTAAAAGCGTAAAGACTGGACGAGGAAGAATGAAGAGGGTGGTGGGAGCGCAAGCTGAAAGGGAATGGGAAGAGGAGAATGAATTTTGATGTGGAATGGACGGTTGGGTTGAAGGTCATTATTTTGAGGAGAGAGAGAGAGAGAGAGAGAGGGGCTGGGTTCAGTGAATTAGAAAAGCAAGAGCTGACAAGCAATGTGCCAGTTGGTGGTTTTTGAAAATGAAGGGAAAGGGGAATGCTGTGAGCGTCTCCCCCAAGGTTCGTCTCCCCTGCCCCTCTCTCTCTCCTCAAAAAACCTTTCCACTTTTTCTTTCTTTCTAGAAAAACACCTCAAGCCCACCCGCTCCCCTGTCTCTCTCTCTCCCCCTTTTTTACAACACTTCCATTTTTCATACTACTAAGTGAATCTGAAATGATTGGTTCACCCCTGCCCTCATCAATCATACCTAAAATAAGTGAAAGTCAAATATAACCTTTTGCAAATATTAACACCGCAGATTTTATAATTTATAATCAACAATAAGTTAAATTTTGAAAAAAATTTATTAACAATTAAAACTTGAACTATGAAAAATTCTCATAAGCAACCTCGCAGTCATGTTTCTTATCCAAATCTGTTAACTTTAATGTCTTGATTTCATTAACGCCAAGAACCATCGAACAGAGACGAAGGGCATCAATTATCAGGGCCAAGGGATGTCCCTCCTGCCCGTTGGAAGACAGACGGTCGTTGGAACGATTATGGGGCGATGGCATAATTCCCTCATTGGCCGTTGGATAGAGGAAATACGTCCCCCACTCGGAATTGACCACTAGGATGGAATCTGTCAATTTCCAAAGGTGATGGCGAACGATCGTCCAAGGCCATTGTATCAAGGGAGGGACATCCCTTAAAAGGATTGACGACCAAGATTGAATCTGTCATTTTCCAAAGGCGAAAGCGGATGACATTCTATGGTCGTTAGATCGAGCGAGAGAATTGGATTGACGGCTAGGATTGAATTTGCCATTTTCCAAAGGCGATGGCGGACGACATTCCATGCCGTTGGATCGAGCGAGGGACGTCCCTAGATCGGAATGGACGGTCAAGATGGACTCCAAATTATTTTCAGTTGAAGGGTCACATGCAAGACACACTTGTTTTTAAAAGGCACGAATTCCCTCAATTAAGACGAACGTCCCTCTTCTCAGATGGACGTCCCTCTTCATATATCAAACGTCTCTCGTTTAGAAATAGACGTCCCTCGACCAAGATTACATCGTTCTGCTCACAATGGACGTCTCTCGTCTTAAGATGTTGTTGTTCAAGCCATAACAAACGTCCGTCTTAATACGAGGGACGTCCATTTTCAACCGAATGTCATTATCTGAACACTAAACGATAGCATTTCTCCTCTCGATTGACGTCTCTCATCTTGATTGACTATACTATGTAATTGCGAAGGACATCCCTGTGAGTACAAGCAACCGTAAATCCCTGAACACAATTGAACGAACAACGAAGTTTTTGAGTGTTGCACAGCACATGGAGTCGAGGAGTGTTGCACCATCTATTGTTGAAGAATCCATTAACTACGAAATGCCAGTGGATCCTATTTTGGAAGTCGAGAACGATGAGCATCGTTGGTTCTATTACGAACCTAGTATAGAGGTGCATTCAATCTCGGCATCTCTAGACTTGGAGCTTCATTCAATATGGGACTCATATGATGATGATTGGGTAGAGAGTATGCATCATCAACTAGAATGTTCATCCTCAGAGCTTTGTCTAAGGAAGAAGTATTGTTCGTTGAACAAAATTAGAGAACAAGTGGTTGATTATGCTTTTGAAGAATGGGCACGAGATCAAGTTCGTCAAAAGCGATCGTCATCGGTTGATTGCCGTATGCAAGGATGGATGCATTTGACGATTTCATGCGTAAAAAATGAAAGGTGAACTTACCTTTCAAATTAAGAGCTATAATGAGGCGTACACATGTGCACGACAAATGGAAAGTCAACACGCTTCTTACAAATGGGTGGCAAACCAAGATTTGGATGGGTTCAAAAGTTAGCCTACATGGGACATTCCTTCCATTATTGAGACTGTCAGGAAGGACTTTAATGTCAACATTACCTCGAATCTTCCCAAAAGGGCTAGGAATTTAGCCCTGAAATTGAACGAAGGGTATGGTGATGAATAATACAAGCCACTGTGGTCATACGCAGAAGAGATTACAGTACAAAATTTTAATAGAAATTGTACAAATTAGGTTTTTGATCGCACTGCGGTTGACGACGTAGTTGTGGTTCACGTCCGAAATGTGTTACAGTTCACACTTGCATTTTTAGTCTTACCAAGGTTGAGGTTGGGGTCGACGGTTTGCGTCCGAAATGCACTTCTATCTGCATTTTGGGTTTTCGGTCGCATTGGGGACGAATTGCGGGATGAAGGATTTGAATATGTAAAAATTTGGGGACTTTTCGTTTGATATGCGGTCGAGGATTCATGATGCCTCCCTTGACTGAAAAACCAGTTTAAAGCGAGAAATCCATTCTCTGTCAGACAATTTATCTCTCCCCTCCGATTTCTCTCTCCCCTGCGACATGTCTCCTTCCCCCGAGAAGATTGAGAACTTTCCATGTGGGTTGGCTGGATTGAACCACCTTCCCTTGGTTTGGGTGATTGTTCCATCAACTCTGGTCTTCACGTGGGTTTTTCCTTCGCCTATAAAAATTGTGGCATGGGTGCTTGCTTCTGAACTTTGCCCTGCTGGTGGTGACCGAGAGAAAAATAGAAGATGTGATAGCACTACATTCTATTCTGTAAGTGAAGAGTGTTCTGTGAGCTGAGGTGGGTTCCTGTTTTGGAAATCTTTTGGGGGTGCTGCTGCTCCGCACAGGTGAAGTTGCTGTGTTGTGGCATTTCTGTTAAAGGTAAGAAATTGAGTTGAGTCGTTGGCCAGTGGAGGCTCTACACCACGAGTAGTGCCTTGGTCGTAAATTTGATTGAATATATGTCTCCTGGATGGTCCGATTATGCTTCTATCTGAGTACTTTCTTGCTTGATCAATGCCTAATTTCGTTGGTTTGTTAATGTGGCTCTCTGTTAAACTATAGTCTCTGCGTGAGCTGGAAGTTTGGATTTTTTCATTACTCTCTCAATTGTTATCTTAAAATATTTAGTTGTTGGTAACTTTTCAATTCTAAATTTCTTGGTTAGCTCTCTGTGGTTAGTAACTTCGTAGTTGCTCTAGACATATTTAGCTAGTTTTTATTGTTGGCTATTTCATAATTAATACACAACCTGCATGTAGTGGCTGGGACTCCGATTAGTTAATAGATGGTTAGTAATTGTTAACTTAATACTAGTTGTTAGTTTCCTACTTGTTTAGGTTGTTAGGAAATTTTGTTCTTTTAATATTTAATCTTCCCTGTATAGCTAAATGTTGAATGATGCACCTGCCAATGTTGACGTTTTGATTAGACTATGTAATAGAAATTTATGTCATGAGTATTGTGAAGCTCTTGCTGATTTCTCCTATGCTCATCTATAGCTTCATTTCTTAGCTTTCCACTGTCAAATATAGTGTTTTGATATCACCTGTACTGCTGATATATCTTCGGATTATTATGTTGTCTTCACTTGTTATATCCATGTTCGTTTTATGCCATTAAATTGTCGTCAAACATGTCTAATATTTTAGGTATATCGCTGCTATATTTTCTTCAATTATCGAGCATGTTTAAAATTTGATTTTGCTACAGTCATTCCGTTGATTTCTAAGCATTCTAGGACATTGAATATCGTTGTATTCCTCTTAATTATCAAGCATGATAACGCTGTTATTTTCTGTCAAAATTATAAGCATGTTAGGATGTTGAACTTTGCGGTATTACCTTTAATTATTGAGCATGCTTAGTACCCTGATATCACATTTTATTAGTTCTTCTTTAATTAATTTTCTGGTTCGTGTATGTTTCATAACCGTCGTTTTATATTAGGAATTGCTTAGTGATATAGACTGTGACTTCCTTTACTGATTGGCTTGGACTGTTTTACTTGTAAGCGTTATATTCCGTATTACAATAGTTAAATATTGTTGCGATTGTTGTGCTGCATTGACATGCATCATATTAATAGAAACCTATAGAAAATACCATGCCTAGGTTGGTATTCAATTGTGTGAGGAAAAAGATAAAGAAAAGAGATATAAGGGGAATTGGAGGTGGGGAGGTGGTTTGGATCGTAACCAAGTAGACTCGAGATTATACCCTTCGCTTGGTGGGATGCGAGAGTCTATCTGCCCTAACGAGAGACTCAAGATTATACCCTTCCCTTGTCGGGTCGCAAGAGCCTATCTACCAGAGGGTTAGATGCCAAATAGCTGTCATTCTCCATACGACGAATACCTCTAATGTCCCAACTCAATGTATGAGTTGATATAATGAGTTAGAGGCATATATTATATCTCGTTTCTTGCTAGGCTTTAGGCACACAGTTTGCTTGAGGTGTAGGTACACGCACAAGATTAGGTGAATGAGCAGTTGATGAAGAATTTTGCATGGCCGGGACGTGTGGTTGGCTAGGCTAAAGAAAGTAAAAGAGAAAAGTGTTTTGTAATTAATATGTAACAATTTATCTAGTATTCCTTAAATGAATTATTTATGCTTCCGCTACATTTTAAGAAAAGATATTTTAAAATTATAGTTTTTTGCTGCACATAGCAATTTTCATAACGAGTCTAAGAAAAAATAATTTTAACGGACCGGATTTTTAGAAAAGAACTCGGATCACAATTTAAAAAGGGTTTTCTACTGTTTGATTAAAGAAAACAAAAAATTTTAAATTTAATGTGATTTTTGAAGAAATAAAAATCTTGGTCGTTACAGGTAGACCCGTCATTTTCCTAGATGGTTGTCACCTGAAGGGGTCGTGCCTAGGCCAGTTGCTCATAACTATCAGCATTGAGGACAATGATGGAATTTATTGAGTTGTTGTGGCACTTGTTGAATCAAAATGCCGAGACTCCTGGACCTGGTTTTTGTGTTACTTGCTTTTGGACTTAGGTAGTGATATAGGCAAAGGGTGGACATTTATTTTCGACCGACAAAAGGGGTTGGTGCCTGCTATCAGTTTTAGGTCAGTGATGGTAATGAATGGTATGTAGTTGACTTGGACACGTGCACCTGTAACTATTACCTGTGGGAGCTAACTGGAATCCCATGCGCGCATGCCATCCCTTGCATGAATTTTATGAGGACTTCAGTTGAGGATTATATGCATGTATGGTATCATCGGGATACATTTATGAGGATGTACTCCCACTTTGCCTGACCTATCAGTGGCCACCACATGTGGCCTGAAATGAACCAGGATCCAATTCTGCCACTACTAGTTAAGAGACTCCCAGGTCGGCCTCGAAAACAAAAAGTACGGGATGTAGACGAGCCCCGTAGCCACACGGTAGTCAGCCGGGGATATGTCCGCATGACATGCAGCCATTGTCATGCTGTGGGCTATAATGTCCACTCTTTTCAAGGTGAAGGCTCAGCCTCTATGTGGCAAGTGGTAGAGCAGGATGCTCAAAGACACCTTCATGGGCTTTACCATTGTTGCTCATACACATGTGTGAAGATTGTTACGCTTTCACACGTTGTTCTAACTATGTGTGCTTTGTATGACATAGTATTTCTTTTATGTTTTGTAGGAGTCTGTCGCCTCACTCTCGCATCTTTAACCATTGGGCTTCTATGAGTGCTATTCTATTTGTTTATGTATTTGTTAGTATCCTAATTGTACATATATTACCCTGAATTTTATCATCATGAGTATAAGATTAAGATTTTATTATTTCAATACTTAGTGAGTTGAATGTGTTGGAATTGTGATATGTGGCGTAAATTCTGAATATTATTGTGATATGTCGATCAGCTTCTTTACAGATTCAAACTAAGGAAAAATAGCGGTTGCTCTAACAAATGCTTTAATAGATGCTTCATAACTCAAGGTCTCTGAAGCATATTTCCTAATTAGTGGAGGTTCTTTTCATTCTTCTTGAAGGGGTTCTTTCTTCTTTCATCAAAGAAGGCGTGTTTCAAATTTCAGATTTAAAGCTTATAAAAAAAGGGAGTTATTGGCTTCCAAAGACGGACCAAGACAACGAACATTGGAAATCGAAGAACGGAAGTTCCTCTTATTTCAGACGTTCCAATCTGTCTTATTTTCCTTTAGTGATTGATGTGTCCCTTGGTATAACGGACGATGTAAATCGCAGAAAGAATGTCCCTCTTATTTCAGACGTTCGAATTTGTCTTATTTTCCTTCAACGATTGATGAGCCCTCGATATAACAGACGTTCCTATCCCTATAATGAACATTCCTCACTGTAAAATGGACGTTCCTCGGCCTATAGGGGACGTCCCTCGCTCTAATAAAAACATCCAAATTGCAACAAACAAAACCAACAAACAACAACCAAAATAGAGATACAATAAAACCAAAACCAAAACCAAAATAGAGATACAACATATGTACAAACTGTAATTTAACAATTATTAATTGAGCCACATTTTAAAATTTTTTTCACATTTTTCAATTTTTGTATTTTTTGCTATTTTTGCATTTTTTTTTTTTTGCAAATTTTGCCTTATTTGCGGGTTTTGCCTTTTTTTTTTACAGTTTTTTCAGGGTTGCCTGGATATTGACGACCTTGAACTTCAAGTTGGGGATCATCTCGACATGAGTGGTGGTCTCGAAAAGATCCTCCGGTTTGTGTGGGTCATGAAGGTAGATGCCTTGATGCAGACACTGAGCAATCATCGACTCCCTTAAAGGACGAGAGACTTGAAATATGCCATGTGAGCTGCAATTGGGACGCAAAATTAGTTTGTCACTTCTTTCAAAGCGCAGGGTGACAATATATACCATTTTTTATCTATAGGTGGCATGACAATTGCAATTGACTCTAATAGCATCACTTGGTACCCATACTATATGTGCATGTCAATCTATGACATGAAATATGATTGCTTCAGATGTGTCTAAAATAAAATCCATATATTATATGAGGAAAAAATATTGCATGAATGAATACAAGTGCCTTACATGGATCCAACCAAGAGTCAACACTGCCTCCTGCATTTGAACCTCAAATATCTCCTCTTCATTCAATGTCATGCACTGCATGTTAAGAACATGAGATGTGTATTTATTTATTTTCAATAACAGCGTCTTGTACATTGATTAAACATTCTTACCGAGTCCGAACTTCTCGTTTGCTTTGGAACGAGGAGGGTTGTTATTGAACATACATTTTTACCCTAAAAATAACAACACGCCGCACAATGTCTTCAGCATACAATCAAAACTGAGAATAACTGTCAAATCATATTGTTTCTTACCCTAGAGCCGCAAAGTATACCACACATCTCCTTCTCATTCTTGGTATTTAACTGTGCTAGTCTCAGGAACTCGTCCATCAACTTCTTAGGCTACAATTAAAAATCAGTTTAAGTGTAAATTCAACACATTATACAAAATCAAAGTGACGACATACCACTTGCACTTTTAGCAGTGCATCATGCCTTGGAACTGCTTCCATTGAAGGAGGACCCATTACTAATATCTTATGAACTTTGGCAAGGGTTGGAGGAGGGGACGGTTGCCTGATGATAGGAGACCAGCACAATTGTAACACATTGTTAATCAACAATACTAATGCATATATGGAAAATGCATGTAAGCTAAAAGACATACTTTGATTCATCCGGACCGGCATCAGACAATGCAGGAGAAGCTGATGGAGAAGCTGGTTGGGCTACTAGAGGAGCTAATTAGGCTTCTTTCATTTGAAGGATAGTGGCTTCAATCTCATCAAGTTTCCTTTCCTGTCTCTCCAACTTGGCAGCAAGCCACTGCCAACTTTCCTCATTGATCAGCATGTAGGACGAGGACTGAGGAGGGGGAGGTGCATCGTCCGCTATTTGATGAACAAAATCATCCACTACCTCAACGTGATATGAAGGTTGTTCATTTGACGTCCACGGAATTAGTGCAGTGGACATAGAAGGAGGAGGTGCAGTAGACATTGAAGGAAATTACGCAACTGACTTTGATGGAGGAGGTGTAGCCACCGTGGAAGGAGGATGTGCAGGTTGAGTGGAGGGTATGTCCGCTCCTTTGAATACCCACTCCTTTTCTACTTTGTGTTGCCCCATCCAAGCCAATGTCACTTGATTGTATATGTCAAGTGTCTTTTCATTGGTTTGTCGTTCCTTGGGAGAGACAGCCAACCCACTACTGTCAACGATATGCTAAATGAGCCAATTATAGGGGAGATTCTTTCTTGAACTCTTCAAGATTTCCTTCATTTGATTAAAAATGACATAGACAACATTGAACCTCTTCCTATTGTAGAGCTTCTCCATCACATAGAAATCCATACAGCTAACATAGTCTCTATGTCTATCACTATGCAAAACTGTGTGGGTGATCATGTGATGGATGACTATTGCTTTAACATTTAGGTCATTTGATTTGGCCTGGGAGAAAGATTCAATGACTTTAGGATTGCGAGCCAACTGCTTCAGCAATGCCAGACCTTCTCCTTGTTTTACAAAGTCTGGGTCCTTCGATACATGGAAATACTCCTCCATCGACTCCTCCGTGGAGCATCCAATAAGCTCATTGAACTTCTTAAGAGTTTTTCTAATATATTTCCCATCTACAAACGTCCTCAGCTCAGTAGGGCTATCCAACTTCAAAGTTGCATAAAATAATTTCGCAACCCTCTCATAATAATGGCCCCCCTATCGTGCACAATTCATAAAGACCAATGCTTTCAAACATTTCCTTTAATCCAAAGTTAGCAAACGCATTGAAATCAACCCTCCTGGATATAATTACAACATGGGGTATAATGTCATTAATGTACTGTTGTTTGGAGGAGGCTAAGCTGAACACCATGGGTTATGCCTCTACAAACACGTGTCCTCGACCTTCGGGCTCGGAGGGAGCCACTTTACGCTTCTTCGACACTTGCACCACCTTCAACGCCATTTTTCGCTTCAACACGTGAGGATAGATATCAGA
>CM039471.1:31213375-31351259 GCA_022433065.1 Begonia loranthoides | reverse complement strand
GTGAATATAGCGTATTAATTTTTTCGTACGATATTTAAATTCTCTAAGTCCCTAAGTGATTTATCGAATACGATTAAATATGCAATCACAATAAATGCATAAATTAAAGAGTAAAGGATAGAGAAGTGCACACAATATTTGTTTACGCGGTTCGGCAAACTCGCCCACGTCCGTGCTCCAAGTTCCACTTGGAGATACACTAAGTAATTGGCTTATGGGTGCCAATAAACTGTTTACAAATTGTCTCTTACAATGGGCGTCACCCTTGACTAATTCTAAGGTCATCAACCTTTGACTCTTATGAGGCGTCACCCTAAATTTGACTATTACGGGGCATCATCCAATGATTGAACTTACAGGAGTTCAATCAAACCTATGAACGTTTCGAGTGTTTTGATGAATTCTTAGGGAATCACCATTTACAATTTAGCACAAGAATAATAGAATCAGAATTTAAAGCTCAAATCTAGCTAATCTGAATTCTCCCAAATTAACTCGCAAGTTTAAGTGTGGGGAGAATTGGATATATAATAATAGCTCACAGTGATTGAATCGTGTATATAATTTGGCAGGGCTTCGCCATGATTCTCGGTTTCGGTGTAGAGAGCTTGGAGTGAACTTGTATTTATAGACTTTGCACTTCCGGACGTTTGGGTCTCGTCCTCAGTCGTCCGCATGTGACCGTTGAAATCTGTCCATTGAAAATATAGTCGTTGTGCAGAAATTTGCTCTTTAGGACACAGACTCCTCATCCGCAGTCATCTGCACTCATATGCAACTTCACTGTTCAGCAGTTTAGCACGTAGATTCTCATCCTCAGCTCGCATCCGCACTCATCCGAATTGCACCCTGAAAATTAAAGATTCAAAACGGAAGCCTTTGAGCTCGTCCGCACTCATCCACATGCGTCCGAAATGTCCTGAAAATGTCCAGAAATATTATAGATTCAAAGCGAATGCAGGGCACGTTGTCCGCATCCATCCGCACTCGTCCGAAAGACCACAGAACATATTAAGACGCGTTTTCTCTTCCGCAATCTCGTCCCCACTTCACTCCAAAATAAACCCTGAACTATATTGAGTCCTAAAATGATATGTCACACTATATGGACTCAAATAAACATGTTAGCACATTAATAATACCTATTTTGAGGGTATTTTCAATAAACACAGATATACATATTATTATAAAAATGATAAGAATAATATTTGTAAAATACAAAATTCAACACAAAATACAACTTATAGATTTATTAAATTAACCAACAATTTAGTCATCATCAAAATAAAACTTAGCCTAACAAAAAGGCTAACAATCTCCCCATTTTTTATGATGACAAAATCCAATAAGTTGTTTTCCTAAAACTAAGCATTTGCATACAAATATTGCATCTTAGATTTCTCCAGTTAAGTTATGCAATTTATCAACCAGTTTAATTTCATGCAACATACTATTAAACTCTAAGTTATACAACTTTCTCCCCCTAAAATATACTTACAACTTAAACTTCTTTCTCCCCCTAACATAAATCATAACTTACACCTTTCTCCACCTTTTTGTCATAATAAAAAAAAAAAATCCTAGGGGAGGGGAGTCCTAGACATTCAAAGAACATTTTATCCAAATAAAATCATCAAAATATGCAAAATATAATGTAATTACTCCTAGAGCAACTATCAATAAGTTAAAGGATATCGCTCCCCCTTTAACATTAGCAGCACGAGTATAATAAGGGAATTAGCAAAACAATCCAAGAACAAATTCAACAAAGGTCAACAATTAAATCTACTAAAACAAAGTTCTTCCCCATAATCAAAGAGTTAATCCACAAATCAAACAAAAGAGGGAACTTAGCATTCACATTTAAATCTAAATTGTGGTTAAAAAAAAAAAACCTAATGAAGAACCCACAATAAAGACATGCAATAGAAGAGTTCATGTGGTTAAGATAAAGATACCAATTGAAACTAACCGCAATTACAAAGATTTCTAACAAGAAATATTCTCCCTCTTTGTCATTAAACATATAAACTCATTTGAGGGATTATAAACATTAAAGTTCAATGAGTGATCAAAGATAAGATGCCAATTTAAGCAACCACAATCAAAATTCAATATAAAATATCATCCCTCTTTGTCATTAAGCATGCATACACATTTGAGAGAATTATGCATTTAAGTCCAAATACAATCTCAATGAGTGGCTAAATATAGTATACCAAATTGAAACTAACCACATTCAAATAACATCGATTCAAGAAACATTGTCCCCCTTTTTGTCATTGCGCATAGAACCTTAATTGAGGGAAAACTCTTAGCATTAGATTTCAATTCATAGATACCGAAAAAAATAGGGATTCAAGAGACAAGATATCAAATGTAGCAAATAGAATCCACTTCAATTCAACATATCAAATCAAGTTTCTCTTTAAAGTAAATGAACTCCAATGAAGATAAGAGAATGATAAGTAAAATTTCAAATCTAGAAGTGATACCATGTGAAGAATTAAGTAATTAACAGTGGATGTCAATTGATAATTCACAATTTGAAGCAAAACAAGTTTTTCTAAGATTAATATCAATTATAGATCCAAAGTTAAGATCAAATCAATTTTGTCAAGAATGATGCCAATTGTAAGTTCAAAATGAAATCTAAAACAAATTTCTATGAGAGATACTAAAATTTATAATTAATTTTTTTAATTTCTAAAAATGATATCAATTGAAGAAATAAGAAATTTAACAAAGGATACCAATAGAAGATTCACAATTAAGAACAAACACATTTTTCAACCATTGATACCAATTGTATATCCCAAGTGAAATCCAAAATTTAAGGGTATGATAAAAAATATCAATCAATAAAAAATCGATTAATTATAAATCGATTGGGGATATAACCCATTTTTAAAGTATTTTCTCTCCCCTTTAGAGCAACAATAAAAAACAATTTAAACATTTCTCTCCCCTTGTATAAATATCACCAAGCAAATAGGAGAGAATCCAAAGACTTAAGAGAACTATCCAATTTAATCAAAAAAAAAAATATATATACAATCTATGGATGAGTTCCAATTTTTAAAAAAAAATTCTTCCCATATCATTATGCACAAAATCAAAGAGTTTGGAGAATCGAAATATGATATCAAAAGAAAATCCTTAAAAGATTATATCAATTGTAGAGAAAATATGATTTCATTGATACCAAAATAAAAATAGTTTTATACATGATACCAATTAAAATAAATAAGTCCAATGATTTCAATTGTTGAAATTCAATCATAATAGCAAAGATTGATACCTATTTAAAACTTTCAAAGCTTAGAGAGATTGATAATACCTATTGAAGAAATGAAATCTAATTTCAAAGATATTAATTGATATACTCTATGTTTCAAAGGTATTCAAGTTAAGAAACATTCCTCTCCTCCTAAATTATTGCATATAATCAAAATATTGAGGATGGAAATACAAGATAGATACTAATTGTAGAAGTTTAAAGCAAAATCAATTATTGATATCAATTGAGTGATTTCAAATTAATAGAGAATATTGATATCAATTTTAAAAACAACTACAAAACTTCTTCTCCCTTATAAATCTTGAAACCAAAAACATTTGGGGAAAAACAAAAGTTAAAACAAATCAATTGTCTTTAAAACATTTATCTCCCCCTTTATCATAAAGCATATCAATTTTATGGGGAATTCTAAAATTTGAAACAATTATATCTATACAAATATCTCTTGCCTTTCTAAATTAAAAATCAAATCAAATGAGAATTATCAAATTTTGAGCCTAAGCGGAAGCACAATTATCAAAGTTAAAATTTAACAATTTTAAAAACAAGTCAATGATATAAATCAATTCTCAACAATTCTATTTTCTCCACCTATCTCATTATCCAAATTCAATCCAAGGGAGAGTTATCAAAGTTTCATCTAGCGGAAGCATAATCTATCAAAGACTATAATTGAAATCAACATTTTAAAACAAGTCAATGATTTCAATACAATTCTATTTTCTCCCCCTATTTCGTTATTCAAATTCAATTCAAGGGAGAAATCAACAAAACCTCATAATTAACAAATTTTTTACTCTTCTCCCCTTATATCAAGCTAATTTTAATTCATGGGAGAAGTACATTCTCAAAAAGAAAAAGCAATTTATTCCAAACAATCATTTAACATAGCATCCAACAATCCAATATTTGCATTAGCATGTTCAATTTAGAGACTAAGTTGTTGGAATACAAACCATCAAAATATAGATTGATGGAACAAAGACATTTCAATTCCTAGATATCAAATAAAGAAATAACCAAATTTACAACCTATAATATATCTCTATTCACTCCAAAACAAAATCAATTTATCTCAATGCAATCAAATTCACCATCTAACACTCTTTCAAAAATATGCAATTTAGAATCCAATTGTTGGAACCATTTATCAAAATACTAATTGAATGAATAAAACATATTTCAACCTATATATACAAAAAGTTAAGCTAACAATTAATCCAAGAAAATGTTCCACTAATCAAAGTTAAATCAACTCAAGAATCAAAAACAATTTAATCAAATTCAATTCCTAATCAAAATCCATAATATTGATTCCCAAAAGGAATTTCAAGCAATCAAAGTTTAAATAATAATTCAAATCGAATTTCACAACCAATTTTAATCAAAACAAAGAAGTTGTGTACCTCCAAGATAATTTCCATTTTTAAAAGCATTGGAGGCATTATTGAAGCTTCTCCCCTTTTCATTTTTGGATAGCCCATTATCCAAATCCATTTAGCTCCTTGGGAGAACCTTCAACCTACAACACAATCAATTCGAATTATTTGGTACCCAAACCATTTTGGGTCCATTTGTTATAGTCTTGGTTCCTTTAGGAACCCACACAAATTTTGAATTCAAATTAGGTTTAGGATTTAACCTAGACTTAAATCTAGAATTCTCATCCAAGGGATAAACAAATTTTGAATTAACATTTGATTTAAATTTAGAGTTCACATGCAAATGATAGACAAATTTAGATCTAACATTTGAATCCAATTTAGTATTCAATTTTAAAGGACAACAAAAAGATTTATGTCTAATACAATTGCAAGAATTACAATAGATGAACTATCAAATAGATTAGTATAATTCTTTTTCTTTGCAAAGGGTTCATATCCAATACCGGCTTTATCAAAAGTAACCCATTGCAAATTTAAGAGCATGTTTAAATTTTTGCTCCCATTTGTGAATTTAAGTATAATAGAGTTCAAATCATTATACTTTGTTTTCAATTCACAAATATCAATTTCAAGAGATTTAATTTTAGCCTTAGCATCAAAAATAGTTTTAGATTTAGCATTCAAAAGGAATCTCATCTTCATGTGATTTGATACAACCATTCAATTTATCATTCAACAATTTCAAATCATTAATTTCATGCTCATTAGATTTGATAGTAGAAGTCAATCTGTTATTTACCAATCTCAAGTTACTACTATCATGCTCAAGAGATTCAAGGGAAGCATTAGACTAATCAATCATTCTCTTTAATTCAACAATTTGATCATCAAAAGATTTATCTAAATTAGCGTACTTTTTGATCAAATTGCTATGTTCCTTTTTCAATACTTTATATTTATCTTTAAGCTCATTTAAACTACCTAGCAATTCACTTACTAAATCACTATCATCATCATTATTAGAATCGGAATCGCTATAGTAGTTTGTTACCTCAATTTTATCTTCATTGGCCATGAAGCATACGTTGGCCACTTTCTCTTTTTTTTGGAGGATGAGCTTTCTCCACTTTCAATCTTTTGATTTGTGCCTACATGTGTTAACTCAAGAGATTTCCAAATATCAAAGACACTAACACATGATTGTACTTTATCGAATTCCTTTTTACTTAATCCACTATATAAAATATTCATAACATTAGTGTTTAAGTTCCAAAATTGCTTATCTATATCATTGAAATCACAAAATGGTCTAGGAAGAGTTATTCCTTTTTCAATGATTTTCCATAACTTATAATCAATGGATTGTATAAAAACTTTCATCCTACACTTCCAAAATAAATAATTGCAACCATAAAACATTGGAGGTGTAGAAGTAGAGTGTCCTAATTCATACATGTTGGAGTCCATAATGTGTATATATATATAATTTCAAATCAATGATATTCAAATAAATTTCAACAATGAAATTCAAAAAATTATAGCAATGTGCACAATCAACAAAATATCACACAAAATTTAAATACCCGCTCTGATACCAATTGTAGGATCGATATACGCCTATAGAGGGGGGGGGTATAGCTTTTTACTATTTTCGTACGATATTTATTTTTTCTAAATCCCTAAGTGATTTATCGAATACGATTAAATATGCAATCACAATAAATGCGTAAATTAAAGAGTAAAGGATAGATAAGTGCACACGATATTTGTTTACGTGGTTCGGCAAACTCACCTACGTCCGCGCTCCAAGTTCCACTTGGAGATACACTGAGCAATTGGCTTATGGGTGCCAATAAACCATTTACAAATTGACTCTTACAATGGATGTCACCCTTGACTAATTCTAAGGTCATCAACCTTTGACTCTTATGGGGCGTCACCCTAAATTTGACTATGCGGGGCGTCACCCAATGTTTGACTATTGTGGGGCGTCATCTAATGATTGAACTTACGGGAGTTCAATCAAACCTATGAACGTTTCGAGTGTTTTGATGAATCCTTAGGGAATCACCCTTTACAATTTAGCACAAGAATAATAGAATCGGAATTTAAAGCTTAAATCTAGCTAATTCGAATTCTCCCAAATTAACTCGCAAGTTTAAGTGTGGGGAGAATTGAATATACAATAATAGCTCACAATGATTGAATCATGTATAAAATTCGGTAGGGCTTCGCCATGATTCTCGGTTTCGGTGTAGAGAGCTTGGAGTGAACTTTTATTTATAGACTTTGCTCTTCCGGACATTCGGGTCTCGTCCTCAGTCGTCCGCATGTGACCATTGAAATCTGTCCATTGAAAATATAGCTGTTGTGCGGAAATTTGGATTTTAGGACGCAGAGGTCCTCATCCACAGTCATCCACAACTTCACTGTTCAGTAGTTTAGGACGCAGATTCTCATCCGTAGCTCGCATCTGCACTCATCCGAATCGCACCCTAAAAATTACAGATTAAAAACGGACGCCTTTGAGCTCGTCCGCACTTATCCACATGCGTCCGAAATGTCCTGAAAATGTCCAGAAATTTTACAGATTCAAAGCGAACGTGGGGCATTGTTGTCCGCATCCATCTGCACTCGTCCAAAAGATCACAGAATAGATTAGGACGCGTTTTCTCTTTCGCAATCTTGTCCCCACTTCACTCTAAAATAAACCCTGAACTATATTGAGTCCTAAAATGATATGTTACACTACATAGACTCAAATAAACATGTTAGCACATTAATAATACCTATTTTGAGGGTGTTTTCAATAAACATGGATATAAATATTATGATAAAAATGATAAGAATAATATCTGTAAAATACAAAATACAACTTATAGATTTATTAAATTAATCAAAAATTTAGTCATCATTAAAATAAAATTTAGCTTAACAAAAAGGCTAACAGGATGTTCGTTATGGCTTGAATGGTGACGTCTTAAGACAAGAGACGTTAATTATGGGTAGAACGGCATAGTCTTGGTCAATGGATGTCCGTTTCTTGATGAGAGACATCTGATATATGAAGAGGGACGTCTGTCTGAGAAGAGGGATGTTCATCTTAATTGAGGGAATTCACGCCTTTTAAAAATGTGTGTCTGTACGTGACCCTTCAACTGAAAATAATTTGGAGTCCATCTTGACCGTCCATTCCAATCCAGGGACATCTGTAATACCCGATTTCTTGTAACGAAATTGTAACACCCCAACTTTTTACATCGGGGTATTACAGAGGATGTGTTCTAAGCGTTAAGTCTAGGGTATTGTCGGTAATGTTTTTTTGTGCATGCGGTGTAAGTACAGGATAGGGTAGATAGAATATTACATTTCGCATGGTTACATGTTATTTTATGACATGTAATTAGGTGGAAAGTGTTATGGGATAGAAGTTAGGTGAGAAAAAGTGAGAAAGTGCTGGATTGTGCACTTGTGGACGACTGCAGACGACTCTGCGGACGCTGTTCCTCGTTCGCAAATGTATATAATGTCATCCTATCACTTTGGGATGACTCGAGGACGTTGTCTTCACGTCCCAAGGGTCACCCTTACCTCTGTTGTCGTTGCAGAGGAGGCTGCGGACACAACCAAGTTTATGCGGACGCCAATGGCCTCGTCCGAATTGAATCTGTCCAGACCTGGACACTTTCGAACGCTACCGGACGGGTGCGGACGAGGTTTCGCCTCTTCCGATTTGAATCTGTCAATTTTATGGACATATTCAGATGCGTGCGGACGCATCTTGCGGACACCAAAATGCGTCCGAATGTGGTCTGCGGATGGTATCGATGGGATGGGGATGCCGTTCCTCGTCCAAAGCCACGATTTAGCCTTAGGAGTTTTAGCCTTACAAACGAATGCAGATGAGACCTATGCGTCCGCACTCATCAAAATAGCCTAGAACGTACGATTAAAATAGCGATAAAATGATAGAAAATCGTAGGAAATCGTAGAATAGCCATGAGTGGAGACAGAGAATGACCCTCCCTATGTCGTAGCTGGCCTCCTCCCTGCCCTCCAGCCATGATTTTGTCCCCCTCCATCTAGGTATTAGCCATTTCTTCTCTCTCTCTCTCTCTCATTCAGTCTTCACTTCCTCTTTTCCTTGCATGAGCTCTCCTCCCCTGTGAGGTGCCCTTCTGCCTACGTGAGTGTGCGAGGGGTGAGTAATGTGTGGTGGTGTGTTAAGTGTGAGGGAGTGGTGAGTTGTGAGTTGAACCGTGAGCTGGAGCTACTATATGCTAGTCATGCTGCTATGAAGCTTGGAAAGCTAGAGCTGGAGAGCTGTCCCTGTTGGTGTGTCTTCGTCAATGGTAAGACTTGGGTGTGTCTTGGCTAGGTGGAGGCCCTACACCGCAAGTGTGTGCGTGAGTGGTAGAGTCTGTGTGTTTTATATGCTTATTATTGTATGATTTCTATGCTTGGATACTCTGTACAATTCTATGCTTGGCTGCTCACGTGTATTTCTAAATGATGCTAGTAGTGATAATTTCTTGACTAATTTTATGGATTTGCTAAGGCTTTATAGACTTTGGTTGCTCTGTTGTTAGTTTATTGCTTTGTTATTAGTTTGTTGATTAGCTTTCTGTTAGTTGTTGCTTGCTTCGTTGATGGCTCTGCTTGTATTAGTATGGTTGCCTTGTAAATATTAATTGGTTATGAATTGACTACTTGAGCATGTTTAGATTAACTTAATTAATGACTATGTTAATTAATAGTTTAATTGATTTACTAGTTATTGATTAAATTGTTAATTTATTTAAAAGCTATTAATTTATTGTTTTGAAATGCTTGTTATCGTCGTGCACATTTATGTCTGTTATGGTTGCTATATGAATTCTGCTTGTATACTGTATGTACTTTTAGGATAGTCTTAGGCATCATAACGATATAAACATTTAGGAACACCGCCATGGGGTGTTCACGTGCCTTGATTGAGGAAAAGAACTTACTTTCCCTTATTGGGATTATAAGACCATTAACATAATTAGAAACTGTAGGATTCCCAAAACGCCACGCTCTATGTACGAGCTGTACCTAACATACGTAATTAAAAGATTGGCTTGGGGCGGACCCATTCCAAAAAATTAAAGAGAGGCATATCATCTCGTATAAACCCATTTTCTTACTGGGCCTTTAGGCTCACGTCTTACTTGTGGTGTAGGTACATGTATGCACGGAGTCCTCGAGCAAGTGAAGAAGTAGTTGATGAGGAATTTGCAAGCGCGAAGCTTGTGGTTGGCCAGACTATGAGAAGTGAGAGATAATTGAGTTGTAATTAAATTAAGTTTTCATTTCTTAAATTTTAATTAAATGTTTAGTTTATTTTCGTTAAAATATTTACGCTTCTGCAACGTTTTACTTTCAAAATGTTTTAAAGTATTCCTAACAGCTTGACTTTCACTTTGATATTCTTTTAAAAAGGCTTTAAACAAAAGCTTTAAATTTCTCGCGTTTTAAAGGAATTACGAAAATCCGATTCGTTACAGAAATTAACTAAGGATAATCATGAAATTAATTTAGGAAACAGAATTGAAAAATTTAAATTGGACCCATAGTTATGGTCAACCGATGTTTGGAGTACGTCGGGAATTGAAATTGGGTCGATTAATATATTATAATTTTATTTGACACATAAATATATAAATCTATATTAATTAAAGGGAAGTGAAGATTTATAAATGAAAGAAAGAAATTGGTTAGAAGAAAGAAGAATTTAAATGGAAAATGGGATTAAAAATAAAATAAAAAGGGGAGAAGTGTAACATCCCGTTTATTCTTTCAATTTTAAACTCATGATTTTTGAAAAATTTTTCTTTTAAAATCATAGCAGAAGACTTTTCATTTGAAAACTAGCTTAAACAAGAAGTGCATAAATTAACTTCTTTTTGTTAAATCATTTATCCCTTGAAACATGTCATACTATAAAACTTTAAAACATTTACTACGACAGAACACTTGAGTTTACAATACCAAAAGGATTCAACATAATTTGAAAACCCTTCTTGATAAAACTGAAATACTATAACAAAAGTTTACTTTCCTAAAAAATGTCATTACCAAATATTACATTTCTTCTTTAATCCCTTAGCCTAACTAGCTGCCAAGCCCACAACGTACAAATGCCTCATCAACTATTGTCTTTCTTGATCTCTTGCATACCTACATCACAAGAGGAATAATGAGCTGATTGTCCAGTAAGGAATATAATCATGAAATGCAACTGTAACTTCTATGACAACTCTATATGCATCAGTCCAATATATTTGTAAGTTGGGTGAGAGCAACCTCTTCAATCTCCGAACTCACCACTTGTATTTGTTTTTACATGAGAGCAACCTCTTCAGTCTCCAAACTCAGTAAAAATGAACCCACCTACATTTACATTAATTACCATTTGGGTGAGAGCAACCTCTTCAATCTCCGAACTCACCACTCGTTAAGTAAGAGCAACCTCTACAGTCTCCGAACTTACTCAAACGAGTTGTTTTCTACGTGTGAGTAACCTCTTAAGTCTCCAAACCCACGTAGAAAACACCATTATTATCTTTATTATTAGCCCATGCAATGCATTACGTATAATCCTATAATATGTCTACATGAATGTCACACACAACAGTTCATATATCGCAAACAATACTGCAAACAACTAACAAACAATACTATGCTTCAACTATAACATTAATACTAAACACATTCCTATTACACTATAATGTCATATATCTAATTCTCTATCCTCAACGTATTATTTCTAACTTAGTCTTGAACAGTATAAGTACTATCCTTTGATATCCATCACTTGACTATAAATTGATGACCTATACTAATTAACTATATTATTATTAATGTAATTTTCCTATATCACTTACCATCATCTTAAAAAATCATTTTCATCACAACGATTAGTAAACTAACGTAGGAATACAACATAACCAGATAATCATCACTAAAGGCATGTATATAACAAAAAACCTATCCTCGACATCATGTAGAAAATTACTTTGAGCAATGACCATATTATGGAAGCAACATTCATCAAAGAGTAAACTACGACTAACATAGTAAACTACACAAAAATCCTACTCCTGCGATGTAGGTTCTTTTGGACAAAATACAAGCATTATTCTTTACTTGGAGTCTTTAGCTTTACGAAGTTAACGCATGAATTATCCTTCACGAAACTTGAAGCACCATTTAGACAACATAAATTTCTCCTTCATAGTCTCACATACTTCACAGAATTATCACACTACGTCCATGGCCATAACTTCGTCATCTTAGCAGAATACCATCCTGTCCTATTCTTCATTGCCATCATGCACAATCAGTTCCTTCAAACCTTCCCAACACTGTGTTCTCCCTTTCTTGGTTTTCACCAGCAATCCTTCACAGTTTCTCACGAAGAAGCACAGAAGCCTCACAATCTTTCCTCACGGTTTCATACTCTCTCTCTGTTCTTTCAGAATTCCAAAACCATCTCACAGTTTCAACTTCTTTTCAAACACTCAAACCTTCATTCTCAAACACAACAGCTCTTTCACGCCAACCCTCTCCAAATTTTGGTAGAGGTTCCCCATGCATTTTCTCTCTTTCCCAAACACTGCTGCCACTCCACATATTTATAGGCCTACAACAATGTCTCTTCATCATACCCTTGAAGATGGAAAGCCACTGGACATATATTAAATTATCCAAGCGTTCAGACCAATCGCTTGGCCTTCAGACATTGAATATCATTAATAGGCGGCTCACATAAATGGCCACTCATCAATGCCCCTCCAGCAGCCATATGAAGACGAAGAGGTGACAATAGTAATGTTTCATGCATCAGTGAAGCGTTGAAGTCGAAGATCTTCTGGTTCCAGTGATAGTTTAACATCTTCAGACGACATTTAGGATTGGCGGTTGATCAATTTTCTTCATTGGCAATCGATCACCTTTCAGCCAAGCGACCGCCAAATCCTTTAGAAATTTTCCACATGCCGGTCAATCGACCGCCTCAATCGGCCGCTGATTCCAACTAAGCATTATACTAAATTTTCTCCAGATTATGTTTATTCACGTTATTTCCTTAACGTGACACTTATACAAATATATATATATATATATATATATATATATATCTACCTTAAGTATATATGTATTCATATATTGCAATCATAATCTAAGGTCATAATTGTAATTGTAATATCCTCCATACCACTTCATCTTATGCACCAAAACCATATATATATATATATATATATATATATGAACATTTATATCATTTACCTCCACATTTCCATACCCAATTATATCCAAACTTTCAGTCTTTACAGTATCCTTACAATATCCAAATACTTCCAATTACGTTCAAATATATTTTCTCTTTGGCTAACACTTGAATTATCCAACTATCAATAAGTTTATCCCTTAATACTCAAAATATATATTCCATAACTCCTCTTCCACCATATTCCTTTATTAAATCCAATATACTCCAAAATATTATTGACCTTATAACTTTAACCTTATTATATCCAAATGCATCTTCTCTTTCTAATCCACTGACTGCTAATCACTAACTCAGTCCTTAATATCATCTTTTCTAAATCCAAGTATCATTACCCATTCTCTAATAACCCTAATCCTTTCCTTAGGTTAATTATGAACATAACATGGTATCATAATTCACTTATTCCAAATACGTTTCTCTTGACCAATATCTTCAAGTCATCCAATTCAGCTCCTATCATCCCAAAATCATCGCATAAGCCTTGTGGTTAGCTCAATGAAAATTCAAGATATTACAAGAAGTGTGGCGTTGAACCAGTTCTCCTTGACCCGGTTTAGTTCTGCTGAAAGGAGAAGAAATGGAGGGGGAGAGAGAAGAAATGGCCTGCGATCATTAGAGAAAAAGAGATGGGATATTGAGAGAGAGAACATGGGAGATGAGGGCGAGGCTCAAGGAGATGCATGGGAGACAATGAGTGTTGGGAGATGGTGAGTGTGTTGGAGATTTTGCTGTAAAGTGAGGAGAAAAGGAGAGAGAGAGAGTTACTGGAAGGACAGTTTCTGTGGAAGAAAAAGGGGAAAGAAATAGAGTGGCCCAGAAAGAAGAGAATCAAGAGAGGATTTCACTGATGGAGGGGAACTCGGGAGTGAGGGACGACAAACGTGAGGGCTCGAGCGACTTCCGTAGAGGGCTGTGTTTTGCATGGGAGCTATGGGCATCAAGCTGCAAAGCTTGGATAGGGTTTTCTTCTAGGAGGTTTCGGCGTGAGGCCGAACCTCTGGGTGTGATTCCGGCAGTGGCAAGGTCTTCTTTGTGAGGTAAGTCTCCTATGTTTTGCTCCTCAGCCTCCATTGCCGAGTATTGTGGATTTTGTGAGTTTTATTCTGAATGCCGATTTTGTTCTGTGATGCTTTTCTCCTCTATCATGTTCGGTTATGTTGATGGGCGTTGTTGCGGGATTGTGCTCCATATTCGGGTGTTTTGCGTCTTGGTCTTTGGTAGATATGCCAGCGGTAGCGTGAAGGCTGTGGATGCAGGGGATGTTGGAGCTCATTGTTCTTGGGTGTTCTTTTAGGTAAGGAAAATCCTCCCTTGGTCTTATGGATTGTTGGACATAGAAATATGTCGATATCACTCTGTTGATTACTGTGTTGTTGATCGTGAAAATATCGTTGGGGGGTTTTGTTATTTTTATTGTGATCTATGTGGTTTGTGAATTGTGAAATCCTGTTGAGTGATTGAAGCATGAACTGTGCTCTATTATTGTGGGATGATTTAACTATTGCCGTAGGAAATGCTATGTGGGTTAGCTATTCTGTTCTTGTGGGTTATTGCTATTAAACAAGTTTGAAGGGCTATGCATTATTTGGGTGTGTATATTTATGGGGGAGTTATATTCTGTTAACTTGGTTTAGTTTTGATGTTGGTTTAAATTGGTAAATGAATGTATCCTCTGTCTACTTTATAAATTGTATAGTTAGTTGAAATGATGAAGTGGTTGATTGTCTCCCATCGGACTAGTGTTTGGATAATAAGGCTAAGGGTAAAGTATATTTGGTTTGATTATAATACTCTCCATTGGTTTCTACTTTGGATCTCTGCTGTTGGGTTATTATTGGATATTGGTATACCTTGTTGCTTATGTGTAGTTCTGCATCTTTATGTGCTCTGGTTATTAATTGGTTGAACATGGATAAGTTGTGTTCCGTTTAGGGAGTTAATGGGTTCCTAGAACTGTTATTCGGTTAGTTGAATTTAGATTATGAAACTCTGTTATGTAATAAGGATTAAGGGTAGGAAAGACGATGAGATTAATAAGTTGTGATTATTAATAATTAAATGTTATTGAACTGTCAAGGTATTAAAAAGGGAAGAAAGGATAACAATTAACTGTTGAGTGCTTTAAGGAAACGAGATAAGTGATATGTGGGTGCTTTGGTCCTTAAGGCCCTACATCGCAATAATAGGATATGCACGTCTGACTGTTTACTGCTTTAATAGATATTGAGCATGTCTACTATTTTAATAGCACGTCTACAGCTTTACGAGCAAGTCTACAGTATTGAAAGCATGTCTACAGCTTTAAAGCATGTCTACATTTTTAATAGCATGTCTATCGTTTAGGAGCATGTTTTATGAATCGCATGTTGGGTGTTTATTTATTCTCTTATTCACCTGTTAGAAATTGCATGCATTCACGAGCATCATGCATCAAGTCTACGAAAATGGTTTTCATGCACGTTCTGAAAAGGAAACTGAAATGAAAAGAAGTATGAACGAACGATTAAGAAAGATAAAGAAAAAGGGGTTGGTCTGGATAAGTAATGCCCGACAACCCAAGTAATAAAAGATAAAGATTTTTGTGGTCCTGTAGGTAAAGCCCGACACATGAACAAAAGATAAAGAAAAAATAAAGGTTTTTATAGTCCAGTAGGTCAAGCCCAACACAGGGACAAAAGAAAAGAAAAGAAAAGACAAGTAAAGAAATGAATATGAAAAGAGAAATGGATATAGATACGGGAACAAAAACAGAAATGGATACAGAAATGGTACGAGCACAGATACCAAAACAAAAACGGGAACAGAAACAGAAACGGAAACGGAAATGGAAACGGAAACGGAAACGAAAACGAAAATGAGTTTCTAGAAATGGAAATGGATACAGATACAGATATGAATGCAGATACAAAAATGGATACAGAAACAGACACGGAAACGAATATGGAAACGCGTACGATCACAGATACCAAAATAGGAACGGAAATAGAAACAAAAAGAAAGTATGAAAGTGTGAAAAGATAAAAGATAAAATAAAGAAAAAGAAATGGGAAACTGCATTCGATTTTAAAGTGGCATAGCATGTGCATCTAGCATTTAAGTTATATCACTTATTGAGCGTTAGACTCATAGTTTATGACTTGGGATGTAGGTACAAGCACAAGAGAAAATGACGAACAGATTAAGGAGCAGCTAATGAAGGATTTGCACAAGTGAGTCTTGTGGCTGGCTAGGCTAATGAAGTTGAAAAGGGAAATGAGTTTTGTAAATATAATGTAAATGGTTTATTCATTAACCTTTAAATGAATTGTTTATGTTTCTGCTATTTTTTAAAGAAGGGAAAATGACAAATTAACCATCGTGGTTTGCGCTCAATAACAAGTTAACCACTATCTTTTATTTTCTAACAAATTAACCACTGACGTATGGGAAAATGACAAAGCAAATATCACTGTCATGTTTTCTGTTAACAAGCTGATATAGAGCTGCAGTGGTCCATGGAAAGAAGACCAAATTTGGCATGGACGCCACGGTGTCTCATACGCCTATAAGACGTTGCGATTTCTCGGGACGCCGCGACGGCGTCCATCAGAACACTGGGGCGGCGTTCATCATTGAATGCCGTGGCATCCATGGCGTTCATCAGTGAATGCTGCTGCGTCCATCAGAATGCCGCGATGTCCCGCGATTTGTTACTGGAAAAATTTTTGATCACAAAATTGAGGGATTAAACACGTGATTTTGGGGACAAAAAAGGGGGGTCATGGGGTAAACCTAATTACAAGTCATAGATCTCTGAGAGAATTTTGATTTGATACCTTATGCAGCCGATTCTGATACCTGTAGCCAAAGTTATGGTCTTTTGAAGTTGAAGAGGTGAAAAATCTAATAAAAATATTGGATTCGTAAAACATATACATAGGGACTAAAAATCGAGAACCGTTGCGAACTGTGAAGTAGCCATGCATGAAAAATAGAGAGTTTCATGGGACTGTGAGGTAGCCATGCATGAAAAACAGAGAGTTTCATGCATCCAATGTTTTTATTAGATTTTTAACCTCTTTAACTTCAAAAGACCTTAACTTTGGTTACAATTATCAGAATCGGCTGCAGAAGGTATCAAATCAAAGCTCTCTCAGAGATCTATGACTTGCCATTGGGTAAAGCCAATGACCCCCTTTCTCAGCCCCAAAATTACGTGTTTAAACCCTCAATTTTGCGATAAAAAGTTTTTCCAATAACAAACTGCAGGACGCCGCTGCGGCATTCACTGATGAACGCCATGGACGCCGCCGTGGCGTTCTGATGGAAGTCACCGCGACATTCTGATGAACGCCGCCGTAGTGTTCTGATGGACACTGCAGCGGTATCCAGGAAAATTGTAACGTCTCAGCGGCGTCTGAGACGCCGTGGTGTCCAGGCCAAATTTTGCCTTCTTTTCACGGACCACTGCAGCTACAGATTAGATTGTTAACCGCAAACGTGACAACGATGTTTGCTTTGTCATTTTTCCATACGTTAGTGGTTAATTTGTTAGAAAATAAATGATAGTGGTTGACTTGTCATTGACCGCAAACTACAATGGTTAATTTGTCATTTTCCCTTTAAAGAAAAAGTATTTTATAAATAAAGTCTTATGTTGTTAATAAAGATTTAAGTAACGAGTTTTAAGTAAAAGTTTTTAATGATCAGGTTTTTAGAAAAAAACTCTGATTACAATTTAAAATGTTTTAATAAAGATTTTCACTGTTTTTATAAAAGTTTTAAATTTCACAAGATTTATTTTAAGGTAAGAAAAACCGGGTCATTACAACATCTCTCACTCAATCCAACGGCCATGGAATGTCGTTTGCCATTGCCCTTGGAAAATGGCGGATTCAATCTTGGTCGTCAATCCAGATATGAGGCGTCCCTCGCTCGATCCAACGTCCGTGGAATGTCATCTGCCATCGCCTTTGGAAAATGGCAGATTCAATCCTGGTTGTCAATCCCTATAAGAGATGTTCCTCCCTCAATCTAACGGCCCTAGACAATCGTCTACCATCACCTTTGGAAATTGACAGATTCAATCCTGGCCATAAATTCCGAGCGGGGGACGTCCTTCCTCGATCCAACCGCCAATGAGGGACGTCTGCCACCGCCAAAAAATAATTCCAAGGACCGTTTGTCTTCCAACAAGTAGGAGGGATGTCCCTCAGCCTTGATAATTGACGTCCTTTCTCTCCGTTCAATGGTTCTTGACATCAACAAAATAGAGGCGTTAAAGTCAAAGGATTTGGACGAAAAATGTGACTGAGAGGTCGCCGGCGAGAATTTCTAATAGTTCAGAGTTTTAGTTGTTAGCAAAATTTCTACAAGGTTTGACTTGTTGTTGACTACAAACTATAGGGTCTGTGGTAATGATGCACCATTAGAAGAGGTAAAGAAATAACCTGTAAAATATGTGAAAGAAGTATCGAACAATTCGTTGAAGAAGTAGGATAATTGTCGATTGTGTGGTTGACGATGCGGTTGAGCTGCTCAACCCAAAAGTAGGACATATTCAACTTTAGAATTTAGTTGGTGATTCGGTTGTAGAATCGGTTGAGTTAGTCGACCTAATCCTTAGTTTTCTGCAACTTCAATTATGGAAACTCCAACTTTGGAAGCTTGTAATTTCTTTGTTCTAGAATCTTTTGAGCTAAAATTTTGACCACGCCTTCTTGAATAAGATAAACAAAGAACCCTTTAAGAATCACATAAATATCTGCCACGGATTAGGAAATATATGTGATACAAAATAAGTCGCCAGAAATAGAAAATAATGTGACGAATGCTCTTGTATGGATGATTTGTCGATGACGCGCCTTCGGAAAGTTGGACACCACTTCACACTTTCTTCCTCCAAGGATGAAGAATGCAGATGCCAATGAGAAATTCTACCCAACTTACAAGTAACATTAATCCCGTGATATAACGCACACGAGTGAGAACTTTGGATATAACTCACCAAAGATTTGAAAAGGAATCTCTCCAATTTTGAAATTAGCAAAAGCCATTTTGCATTCAAACTTCAATTTCACTCCTTTTAAACTTGTACATAAGGTGACTTTAAATAGCCAATTACAAATTATAAAATAATAATAAATTAATTAAGCAACAATAACCCTAATCGGCTCATAGAATAAGTTATCTGATTTTCTACTTAATAGAAACTAAGTTAATTAACTAAAAAAATAGTTAATTAATATCTTTTTTTCTTCTTCTCCAAGTATAGAGGTCTTTTGGCAGCTATTCCTTGTAGAAATCATTCACTTGGATAGTTTCCATATCTTGATTTTGCTTGCTCTCCAAGTTTGGATACTTGGACTTTCCTTAACTTGTGCTCTCTGTTCCATGGGATTTTGATATAGCCAATGAAGTCCAAATTTAATGATCCAACTCATTCTAGAAAGCTTAAGAAGTTAGCTACAATATTTATGAAGCACTAATTTTGAAATGATGTCATTTTGAATATCAAAATAGTCCAATACGCATCAGAGGTCAAAAGGAAAACAGTTTTAGAAAGTCCTTTAATTATTCTCCAATTATTTTTGAACTCACACTTGTGCTTGACCTTGAATATCTCCATGATATATTTGGAAACTTGATTGTTAATTGATGGACTTTGTAGTCCATCAGTTTGACTTGTCGTTAGTTGCAAACTGTAGGGTTTGTGATGTTAATTTCCCATAATTAAATTATTCTATCATGTACTTCAACTTCGAGTAATTACCCTTAATATTTCACAACGTATAACCAAATGCAACTAACATACTGAAAAAAATTAACTCCCCACAATTAAAATCTACTTGTAAGAACCATATGCAAAGAAATTTACAGTAAAATACAATTTAAACTCTTACATTTATAGTCAATTACATATTGAACATTTATTTTTTTTCATTCGAAATCTCTATATTTAAGTTGTAAGTAATTTGGAACTTAATGTCAATTTACTCGTTAGAAAAACAAGTGGTTACTATATTTTTTATGTAATCAGGTACTTAACTTGATTTCAATTTCCTCCGGCGATTTATCATCCCGATTTAAACTTTTGTGATTTCTTCTTTCAATCAATAGAGTTTGACATCGCCTTAGAAAAGATCGACAAAGTTCAAATTAAGTCAATAAATCACTAGTCTGGTTTCTTGTTTATAGCGAGAGGCGAGGGACAAAGTTGTTATATAGAATAGGGAGAAGTGGATCAAAGCCAAAGCAAATCACAAGCTTTCCTATAGTCAAGTGTACGTAATAAAATGGTACAAGATAATCATACTTGCATCTTCCTTCACCCTACTATTATTTTATGCTTCTTTTTTATTTTATACTACTTACACAACATTTACAAGTTGCTACTTCACAGCGGCTCCATTTATATAAAATTAATGATTGAGGAATATTAGAGGCGCCAAAAGAGTGACTGGCTCTAGTTCGTTCCCTAAACGAACCGACTTGTTTAAGTTAAACTAGTTGATATAAGCTGAAGATTTTGGGGTGGCAAGTTAAATGAGATAAGCTCTAAGATTTCACTCGTTTAGCTTGATCAGACTCGATTACAGTAGTAATGTATATTAATACTATAATATAAAATTTAATGAATTAATTAACATTTACTAATATCAAAGCAAAATTATAAATAACTATTGAGTACAATGGTACAAATTCAAAATTTTTGTACACAGTAACAACTTGCGAACTCAGCTCGTTGGGCAAGAACATGAATGCCATAATTATAAACATGTCTGTGATGATATTTTTAATATATTAGATAATTGAGATAATTTTCTTTTAAAAATAAAATTTAACATATATTTTGAAATATCTAAATTGAGTATTCACAGGGAAGATTTTGATATTTTACATAGTAAAAATTATCTGTAATGCCCCAAAATAATTTTATTCTTTTTTTGAAATAAAAACTTTGTCTTATTATTATTGTAATACCCAGGGTATTTAGTTACGTGTAAATTTTGAATTAAGTGGAAAGTAATATTTTGGTCATTATGAATCCGTCACACCTTACTGTTGGTATTATTATTATAAATGATAAAGCGTTGAAGTGTATTGGATTTTAGTTATATATTGTTAGGAAAATAAGGATTTAAAATAAATTAAGGATTTAAAATAATTTCGGTCAAATATTTTATGGAGGAATTGGCGGTCGATTGCCGCAGTCGACGTCGATCGACCGGTAAAAACATTGAATGGAATTCACGACTAATCAATAGTTTTTGGCAGTCGATCACGGGTGATGAATCGATCAACCGCTGCATTTATCGTATGCCTGGAAACACATAACTGACAAGCAGATGATTAAAGCGTTGCTGGAAAACAATGAGTCGCGTCTCCTCGTCGCCTTAGGATGTTACAGAGTGTAATTAGTGGCCTTAGTGTAGAGAAAGGAGAGATTATTATTCTGCACTCTTTCTATATTCGTTGTTTGAAGTTTTCTTGCTCTAGAATTTTGGAAGAAGAGTTTTGACGTTAAGGGAAGTGGTTGCTGCTTAGGAAAGGAAAGATTACAATGAGAGGTAAGGAATAATGTGTATTCTTTGTTCGTAAGGACGTACGTCACAGGAGTAGGATTATTTGTCGAATGTTTTCTTCGTTTGCTCTCTGCAAGTTCTTGTTTCTGTGATGCTTCCTTTTTGCACATATGTTCCTCTGCTTGAATTGTTCCTATGTTTTGGATGAAAAGAGATAACTTTTGCTAATCAATCGTGAAGAAGAAATAAATCTACATGTTGATAACCTATACTCCTATGATTATTATTTCTACGATGGAGTTGTCGCTCCTATGCTCTCTGTTTGATTAGGTTTCATATGTTAGTTGATAAAAGAAAATCTATTGATAATTATTCGTGAAGAGGAAATAAGTTTACATAGTTGTTAGCCTATTCTTTTACAATAGTTTTTCCCTGCATAATTTTTCTCTGTGTTGTTTCCTTCTGTAAGTGGTTTCCGTTCATGGGTTCCTGATTTGTCTTGGTTGTTAATATACTGGGTGATAAATAAACTAATATGTTAGTAGCAAATAATGAAGAGAATGGATTTTACATGATTTCCTTAGAATCTTTACCACTGTGGGTGTGTTTGTAGTGGGTAATTCCTTATATGCTCTGTGTGTGTTTCTTTTAGGTATTAAACGTATGGATAAATTATATATCACCATATAGGAGCTGTTTTTATGCATGTTAATATGTGAATATAGAAGATTAGAATAGGTGGCATAGTTTTATTGTTAGGTTGTTAATAATTATATTGTTAACATTGTAAAAAGGGATTAAGTTCATATAACCAATTAATGTGGATTAATAAAAGCTGTGAGAATTGGAGAATAATATGTTGATTTCCACCCTTATTGATATTTAGTGTACTTATAGAATTCATTCATGGTTACGTCATGTTGCATTGATTGTTAAGGTTAGTTTCTTCTTTGTTAATATATTAGTAAAAACATGCTTAGTGATAAATTATAGTCAATGCATTATTCTTGCTCATTGTTAGATAATTGTTTGTAATATTATTTGCGATACATGAACTGCTGTAAATAGCAATAATGAGCTATTGCATATCATGCATTGCATGGAATAGCAATAAAGATAATAATGAGCGTTTTCTACGTGGTTTCAGAGACTTGAGAGGTTGCTCACACGTAGAAAACAACCCGTTTGGGTGGGTTCGGAGACTTAAGAGGTTGCTCTCACTCAACGGGTGGGTGAGTTTGGAGACTGAAAATGTTGCTCTCATCCAAAAGTAAGTAAATGTAAATGTAAGTGGATTCATTTTTAGTGAGTTCGGATGTTGCTCTCATGTAAAAATGAATTCAAGTGGTGAGTTCAGAAACTGAAGAGGATGCTCTCACCTAACTTACGGATCTATCATACTTATGCATGTAGAGTATCATAGGTATTGCATTGCATTTCATTAATATTTTTTACTGGGAAATAGACTCATTATTCCTCCTGTGATGTAGATATCGATTGTGATCTAGGTGACATGAACGTGGAGGAAGTGTGATGCGATGCAAACTTGTGTTATCATGCGCAGATCGATCTCGGGGGTTATGACTCAAAAGAATAAAAGTTGTTTAAATTGCATAAAGACTCTATTTATGGTTTTTAAGTATTTTAAATTATATTGTTTTTGCAAAACAGTTTAAATGTTTTTATTATTCTGCGTAATGTACTCTGATATTTTTCTTTTAAGTATATTTTAAATGGGTTTAAAAATGTTCAAATTTTATGAATATGTGAAAATGCATAAACAGAAATGGAATGTCACAATTATTTTATAAAAATAAATCAAAAGTATCTTTAAAAACTTATTAAAACGGAGGAAAACTTTACTTTTATAGAAGAAATTCAATCACATTTAACAAAAGTCTAAAAACAACGGTCAAATACAAATCCAACATAAAATCAATAGTTCTCATAAACAATTTAATAAAAATACATTTTTCCTTTCAATACTCCTTTCTCTTTTCCTTAAGATACCCTCGGTTGAAAATTGCCAATCATGTAACGACCCGGATTTTTGAAATCATAAAAATGCGTGGAAATTTGAAATTTCTTTCTTTTTAAAACAAAACGTATCAGAGTGTGTCTATCCAAATCGCTACTAACTGTTTCTTAAAACTAGTTATAAAAACCAATTGATAAAATGTGCGAAACCGTTATAAAATAAATCATCGTAAAACATGGAGGAAGGATATTTAACTCGTTTAAGAGGAAATCTAAACAATGGAGTACAATACAATAATTTAATATGATTACAATCGTTTACTCGTTCTTTTCTTTGTCTAGCCAGCCTCGAGTCTCGCGCGTGCAAATCATCCATCCCTGCTTCATTATTTGTTTATCATCTACTTATTATATGTTCATCATTGTACCTACACCACAAGTAAGGACGTGAGCTTTTGCCTAGTAAGGAAATGAGGAATACAAATGCTTATGACTCTCTTTAGTTTATCTTGAAATGGGGGCCACCCAAACCAATCATTTCATTAGCCATTACCATTTTATTACTTTTCCTTACATCGTTCATTCGTTACTCGTACTTCGAGCTGGAGATTGGAAGACCCATATGGGATGGTATAGTGGGTCGGACCTAACCTACTATGGGCAACTACGTCCCGTTCCCGATAAGGTAGGGGCATTGCCTAATTACCAGACTAGGGCCGCTACCCATCCGCCTCCCAACTCCCTTATTCTTTTCTTTGTGTCTGTGCCGGGCTAAGCTACCGGACCACAGAGGCATTTATCATCTTACCATTTTATTCATTTTCATTATTTATCCTCACTTATGCATGTGTGTGTACCACCCCGTGACACTCCCTATTAGTTTCTATTAACATGATGCATGACCATACATTCTCAACCTAACATGACGCATGATGCTTCACAGTATAACATTCATATAAATTGAAGTGCGCATAAACGAAAGTAACTGAAATTAAAAGCGCAATAAAAGGAATCGCAGTAACTGAACAAGCACGCAAAGACAAGTAATAACAATGGAACACCCAATTACGTACAACATATGAAGGAAGCAATTAATTGAACAATGGGGAACATGCTAGGACATATGAATTACGATAATAAAGGAAATATAACGAATCACAAGCGACGTGCATATGTAAGTAAAGCATAACTAAATCAACATGCTCAAGGAGGAATTATAATTATCATCTAGTTAGTTATCCTAATTAATTTATATGCTTAAGGGTTGCTTACTTTAGTCATGTTAGCTAGTTCTTTAACATGCTACCATAATTACCTAAGTTCTTTAACATGCTTGAATACAATTAATAAATGTTAGTTTAATTGTCTAACATGCTCAAGTTAACTAATTACCTTAGTTGATTAACATGTCACTAATTGATTTAAACGAATGGAAGAATTTGCATACTTAGTTAATTACATGCTCAAGCTACTTAATTACTTAAGCTAATTAACATACGGGTAATTAAACATGCAAGCTAAGTTAAACATGCTTTGATTATCAACTAGTTGATTTCTCTAGATAGATTAACGTGCTCAATTAGTCATTAACATGCATGATTAGCTCCGTTGCAACTAGTTAATTAATTAGTAAATTGACATGCATCAAGACAAAATCTTATAAACTAAACATGCTCAACCAGATAGTTTACATACTCGACTAATTAGTTTACATGCTCCATTACTATCTACGATTGTTATTCAGTTTAATTAACATATATCAATTAATTAGTTCATGCTTAGAGTAACTAGTTAATTAGCTAAACTACGAGAAATTGATTAATTAGTTAAACATGCTCATCCTAATTATCACAGTCAATTAAACATGCTAGAATTAAGAGTGTAAGTATTTCTAGTTATCACTATCGCTAAACTTGCTTTGGTTCAATTATTATTTTGTAATTATAGCAAGTAATCACTTCAGCAGTACACAATGAAACACTAGGGCAAAATCATCATCAAGGAAGTTAATAGTTCATTCGTACTTATCATATCATTCGTCATTCTTCATTCACCATTCACTATTTGAGTAATTCACGGCATCGAGTAAAGCATTTACAGTAAGGAAAATAAACTAACAGTAAAGGGAATACCTACGGAGTATAAATCATAGAAACTAAGAATAATCTACAGCATACTACATATCTACACTATCAACAACAAATAGACACACTCATGCACTCTACTTGTGGTGTAGGGCCTCCACAGGCCAAGACACACCCAAGTTCCTTACCTTGAAGATTTAACACGTTTTGGCACCTAACCGTTACCATCCTCCTCTTCTTTGTACCTTCACAATTTAATAACATATACCATTAATATCCATTTCTCCATTAACTGTTTACAAGGTTTAATAACACTTACGAGCTTCCGCATCTACAACTCAACAACCATTAACCAAATTGCTGAATAATAGTTCCTCTCAACCAATAATTTATAGATTATTATCCAGTTTCACAATTCCACTATAATGACTGAAATAATAATCACTTAACAGGGGCAGAACACGCTTCACAGTAATTAACCAAATCATTTCTCAACAATCAACAGAGGGCTAAATCCAACCTAACAGCAATTACATAAATCTATTTCTCCCAATGTTATGCTCACCGTCAACAAGGCAGGTTAACAAATTCATTCAGAAATTCATGCCAACTATCATCAGAACATGCAAATGAACACTTCACAGGATTAACCAACTTGATCACCAAAACCATAATCAGTACTAATGCTGGACTTAACACCCAAGGTACAGACTTTACTTTAACAAAACAACCTTCCTTTCCAAAGAAACATGGAGTATAAATCACGGTATCCATCAAACATTTAACATCCACTTCCAATATAATTTTACCTAAAACCAAAATAATAAATAAATGGTAGACATGCAATGTAACAACCCTCAGCAGAGACCAATCCCTTCAACAGTGCATAACACAAATTTTTTGTTCTATTATTCTCCACAATATAATCTTCACAAAACCCGTGAAAGAATGAAGGAGATTTTCTTTACCTTGAAGATCATAGAGGCCCTAGAAGCAGCTCACCTTACGGCCATTAGACACAGCCTCTCCTCAATCTTCTTCTCCATTTTTCTCCAGCAGCATACAGTTCTAGAGGGCATCCTCATCCGCTGCCTCCATTTCCCTCTCAGCACAGCCTCATCCAAACCTCACCCGAGAGCCTTCTTGCTTTGTCTCGGTCCTTTCACAGCATCTCATCTCCCCCCGTCTCATCTCTGTATATCACCACCAGGGAGGGGACACTCTCTGCCAATGCCCATGGCAAAGAGTGACATTCTCCTAGCACACCCGACAAACCCTTGCAGGTTTTCTAAGTGTGCTCCCCACATTGGACATGCTATCCACTTCAGTTGGAGACAAAATGCCAAGGATCGGTTTGAGTCAAACCAAGGCCGAACCAATCCATCCACCAGACTCGAAGCCAGAACCATCACCATCTCCCCCTGCCAAACGCCACACCAGCGTCAATCCTTCCCTGCCAGTCGCCAAGTTAACAAAACACAAGGGAGAAGAAAAACCCGACCAACCTACCTTCGACTCATTGCCGAAATACACCACGACAGCACTTCAATTCATCATGTGCCGCTCGCTGGACGTCGCCATATTGCCGGATGGCATCACCCAAGCACGCTGATGCTCGCTCCATGTCGGACTGCGCCTCTCCATCGCGAACTCCCGTCGCGCCCTAGGTCTCCTTCCCGATCGCCTTCTCTCGCTCTCACCCTTCTCTCACTTTTTCTCTCACATAATGGCCAAAAGAATGGCCTTTGGCCATTCTGTTTTATTTCTTTAACTGGTTTGCTGGTTCGCCTAGCGAACCAGTTTAATGTCATGATCACCAATAGATGGTCGTGAACCGGTTCTGTTGAACCGGTTCATAACTCCCATCACCTCCTTTAATCATTTTTAATCCAATTAATTAAATCCCCCATACATTATTAATCCCAATTAATCTTATTTATCCCATAAATCTCATCCCTTCCACTTATTTCGTCTGGCCGAAGGCCATTTGACAAAATGGGCGAAATGAGGGCAAAGCTGAACCGGTTCAGTTATTTAACACTAAATCCCCATTTTCCTTTAATTCTTTAATTGATATTAAATTTATATGTTTAAGTGTTAAATATTTGTACCACATATTAACCGATCCAGAATTGTAACTCTTGACTTATTGCAAATGTCGTTAAAAGAGTATTAGAGGTCCAATTTAAATTTCTTAATTCCATTTCCTAAATTGATCTCCATCAATTAACCTCCAATAATTTTCTTAAATTATAACCTAATGGTTATGTCCTCGGTAATACCCCGATAATTATCCGATAATCTAAAATCCTTAGATTATACTGCAATTATATTTATTAAATTCCGATAAAAGTCGGGGTGTTACAAATCAACTCTAAATGCTCACCTATGGAAAGACATCTTCAACCACAACAATCATTCAACTTTATTATCATGAGTGTCATCACTAAGTATCTCACTTACATCACAAGGTTCAACTATGAGCATAATACTCAATAAGTAGTATATAAATAATAAAGCAGAACACATTATCTGATAAATGCACGCAATAATAGTTTTCATACATAACGTTCTTTTCTTTTCATTATCATTTATTTTGTTTTTTTACATATATTTTATTCATCATCGTTCTAGGGATGAGTAGACACTACCAACCGGTACCCACCACTGGTCTTAAACCTTCAAAAGACAGATTTGATATCAATTGGTCCTCCATTAGCTGTCGTTCATATCAATACACGACGACCCCAACCCTTCTAATGAATCAGCTCCAACATCAACCAGTAACTCCACTAACTGTCATGCACATTGATGCACAACGAACTCAACACTTTTAGCGAGTTAGCCTTGACTTCAATTAGTAACTGCACTAGCTGATGTGCCACGAGAACCTACAATTCACTATTGAGTGAGGCGATTTGCGAACAATAATTTCAGTGTTTCTTTTATAGGTGATCAATGAGAAATATATATCTAAGATGTAAAATACATCAATTTAGCTTCCAAAAATTTTATGGAGTTCTTTAAGATGAAGCATAAGTGACAGATCAATTACAAGTTTAAAAGATTTCTTAGACATTTCAAAATTGCTTGTTATCTGGCCTTTTTAGAACTATTTGGTGTATTTGACAGCCTTAACAATCTCATATCAAAAAATGTACTTTATAAAGATTCTAGCTAATATCTCAAACTTTCCAAAATGGGGTGTTGCAATAAATTTAAAGTTTGTTTGCTATGCCAAAAAGTCTATGAACATAGAGCTTTGTTTTCTACTAATAAAGCTCAATCTCACTTACCCAGAATTGAAGGCCAAATAAATTTGAAGATCAGCCTTAGAGAGTTATCCATTAGATCATTGTTGCATGAAAGATTTAAGAATTTATTTATGGCTTATTTTATGTTAAGTTTAATAGTCAAGTGTTGTTGTCACTCGGTTAGGGCATATCTAGCTGAGCATGTGTCTTTGTGAGGGTAGTTTTGTAACTTTTGCATTGTGAGTTTAAATGTAATACCTAGATAATCCCCCCTATACTATGTAAAAGATTTTGATAATGAACAAGTATTTTATAGAAGTGGATATGTTCCGTAATCGTTATTGGGATTTCATATAGTGTAATTAAAGGAAGAAGTAATTTGGGAAAATTTAAGTGAAAAGTTTGGCATGGATTTTACATTTCTAAATTTTCGGTCGACTCGCAGTTGAAGCTGGGTCAAGTGTCTCGAACAAATTCCATTCGAGTCAATCCCTACATTTTTAGTAGAGTCAGGGTCGAGTTGTTGGGCAAGTATCTCAAACAAAATATGTTCCAGGTTATATTTGGGGTTTGCGGTCGAATTTCAGTCTGCTAGCAGTTGAGTGCGGACGAGAAAGATTTGAATCTATCCAATTTCATTGACTTTTCGGTCGATGTTCAGTAGTGTGTTTCGGTCGAAGTCTCGACCAAGAACACAATTCCGAAGAAATATTTTGAATTCAGACGACAACCACACCCCTCTTCCCACGACTCTTCGACCTTCTCCCTCAGGGGTGATGACCACCATCCCCTGTTGCTCCCTACATCTTCTAGCTGTGGATGGTGGGTTCCCTTGCCTATAAGTTGATGGATGACTGTGTGGGCAATGTCGTTCTTCTACCCTGCCATGTCCTATAATTGAGTGAAGAAAAGGGTGAGAGTGGTGAGTGTGGTGCATCCTGTGAGCTGAGTGGAAGAGGAAGTGAGCCTCTATTTGGTGTTTCTTGGGTGTTGCTTTGAATTTGCTACAGCTTAGGAATTTTGCTGAAGGGATCTTCAAATGGTAAGAATTAGGATGTATTATGGCCAGAGGAGGCCCTGCATCGCGGGACTGTTTTACTTGTTTGATTTCTATCATGGTTGGTTGCCTTGTTGTAGGATGATATGAATTGTTGGATATGATTGTGGGATTATTGTGCTGTGAATCATGAGATAAATGATAGGAAATGGTCTTGCTTTCTGATTGAATATGTTCATTTGTTAACTACTCACAATGATCTTTTGTTAGTTAAGAAATACATTGCAACTGTCCCCAGGCTTGATGATTGTTCAAGATCCTGTTGGTGCTGAATGGAAATCGTTCCACTGATGAGTGGGTGTTTTATGACTGCCATTTATTAAGATTTATATACTGAATCATGTATATGTTGGTCTAATTGCCATGAGAAATTCCCTACTGCTACTAATGATCTTTAGTTATGATAAATTATATTGAATGAAGGAATTGAATTTGGTTAGGATTCAGTTATCAAAGTGTTAATTCACTAGGACTGGACAGAGAGGTTATCGATTGGTTGTCTCTAGATTTCCATTTCAGGCTTGAGCACTCTCTGATTTTCCCTAACTTCATGAACTCTCTTTGTTAATTGATATATATAAATTGTGAACAGCTAGCATGTGGGCTTTTTCCTTTCCATTAGCATGTTATTAGCCTTGGTAAAAATTAATTGTGTAAATCATTGGTTGTCCTTGAATTTCCTATGAATTCACATGTGGAATCCCTGTTAATAATTTTAAGGACTTGATTGTATACTTGCTTCTGTGATCTGCTAAGTAAAATTGATTTACTCCATGCAGTAAAAGTTTAAGTTACTTGATAGTCTTCCTCTAGTTTTCATATTGCTTCCGTGAGATCCTCGATAAATGCTGTAATACCCCCATATTTTTCCTTGTACGTAATGTAATTAAGTGTTGGGATAAGTAGGATATTGCGTTGCGTATCTATACGTGTCAACTGTGACGTGTATTTATGGGAAAAATATTATGGGACAAAATTTAAGTAGGAAAACGTGAAAGAATTACTGGATAGGACAATTTTGGATGCATGCGAACGCAGCAAGGATTAGACATGGCGTCCGTAAATGCTTATCAGGCCATCCCTGAACCTTAGGACAATGCAGGACGAAGGCCTCACGTCCTAACTCGTTCCCCGCCTTCAAACTGAACTTTTCAGACGTTTCTGGACGGCAGCGGACAGTTGTGGATGTGGACAGTTTGAATCTGTCCAATTTATAGACAGATTCAGACGCATGAGGACGCTACATGCGGATGACAAATCACTTCCGAATGTCGCATTTGAATGGTACGGATAGGGCAAGGACGCCATTTCTCGTCCGTAAACACAAATCTACCTTAGGAATTTTATACATGTGGACAAATGTGGACGAGACCAAAACGTTCGCATTCGTTCAAAACTGCCCAGATCTGCGTAAATTTAGGGATTTAAAATCAGACAACTTGTCGCATAGTCATTAAATACGCGCTCTCCAGACAACAAAATCGCCCCCTCTAGGTCTAGACCCACGGGGGAGACGCCCTCCTCCCTCTCCATAGGCATATTATTGTCTCCCTTAGGTAAGCTCGCCCATTTATCTTCAGCCAGCTTTCTTCCTTGCGTTGAATATGTTTTTCTTCCTTTCCTCTGCGTTCTCTTCCTCCTCTGTATTCAGTTCTTCTCTTTTGAAGAGTGTGAGTGTGTGAAGAGTGAAGGATCGTTTGTGAGCTTGTGTAAGAGCTGGGAGTAAGCTGTGGAGTTGGAAGTTATCATTCGTGAAGCTGCTGTGAGTTGTGAGCTACGCTGAGGGTGAGCTGGAGTGCTGTCCGTGAGCGTAGTTCCTTCATAACTGGTAAGGATTTGGATGCGTCTTGGCCTATGGAGGCCCTACCCACAAGTAGAGTGCGTGAGTGGTAGATTTATTAATACTCTGTAGTATTTCCTTGGCTGTTAGCTCTGTTCCATCATTGTAGCTCTGTGTTTGATACCCATAGATATTTCGTCTGTTGTTAGTTCTGTTGTCTTGTTGTTAGCTCTGGTAATATCTTTATTGTTAATTTTGTCATCAATGCTTCACGTTGATGGACAATTGATGAATGATTTCTAAGGAGATAAATGAGTGAATAACTTGAGAAGTATGAACAAACGAGTTGAGAACTAGGCTTTCGAGGATGACCTTGTTTTTCATAGTTTTACTTGCTATAATATTTTGCTGGATTTAGTTAATTATCCCGGTGTTATTTATAAACTATCATTTCCTTTATTCAATGAATATATATTGTTCTGCCACATATCCGTGAGTTTGTTCAATTGCTAATTAACTAGAGCATGTTAATCACTCGGAATTTGTATCAACAACAATGAATTGAGATATTGATTTGGAGCATGTTAATCAACTTAGTGTAGTTTAAATAACCAATTAACTAATCTATGCATGAGAACTAATTAGTTAATAAATCTAAAGTAACTAACGTAATTAACTAGATTCGAGCATGTTAATTAACTAAGGTAATTAATTAACTAGAGTAATTAACTAAACTTGAGCATGTTAACTAACTAGAGTAATTAAGTAAAATCATAATTATAATCTTACTTAAGCATATTTAATCCGAGTATGGTTACTTAACTAATTAAAGATAATTAATTTGAGTATGCTTAATTAACTAGAATAATTAGCATGTTAATTAACTAGGTTATGCCAGGTAATTAGCATGTAATTAGTATGTTTAATTAGCATGTTTAATTGATTAGTAGCATGTTAATTAACTAACGAAAATAATGTTAGCATGTTAACTAACTAAGCTATAACATGTTTAAATAACCAATCAACTATAACCATTCCGAGTATGTTTAACCAAGTAATCAATTAATATGAGTAGTGTTGACTGTCTTTGTTGATATTCTGTGTATTGTCTTTTACTGCAATTTCTTTTACTGTAATTTCCACAATTTGATGCGTTACTTCATTAGAGAATAATAGAGGAGATGAAAGAGAAATGAGCAAAACGTGAACGAATCAAGAGTTTCATTGACTATGTGATTATATATTTTATCCTTCCTTCTATAGTGCTCCCTTACTGGTCCTGTGATTTTCTTATTGTGATTTCCTTGCTGTGAATTCCTTTGCTGCTAGTTCTGGTTAAATTCCTTTGTCGTTCATGTTTAAGTAACTAGGTTATTAACCTTAACAATTTATTCAACATGTTCACCATTTCGTTAGTGGTCAATTCATTAATTTAATAGCATGATATTATGAGCATGTCGTTTTATGATCTGATGGTAAAAGCATGCAATTTCTCTAGCAAGTTATTCATATTCGTGGTTTCCATTCACTGCTATACTTGCACGCTTAGTTATTGCCGTTCCTTTACACTTTACTGTTCAACATCATTGTTTACTTTCCCTTAAATGTGCTAGTCAATTATTGTCATCTTCAATTATTGTTACCTTCATTTAATGCGTTAATCAATGATTGTTTGCTTACATTCTATGCGCTTTCAATTTCTATGATTCAATTATTGTCAATTACTTTCTTTTATATGCGAAACTCAATTATTGTTACTGTTACGTTATATTGCATCATGCATCATGTTATTTAGAGAATGTAGCATCATGCATCATGCTCATAGAAAACCAATAGGGAGTGCCATTGGGTGGTACTCACACATGGATTATGTGAGGAAAAATGTTAAAAGGAGAAAAAGAAAAAAAAGAAAAAAAAAAGGGAGTTGGAGGGCGGTAATGGATAGCAGATCTAGTCTGCAACTAGCCGAATCTCCTCCCTTGCCGGGTACGGGAGTTCTAGATTGCAAGGAAAAGGTTAGGTCCGATCACTATTCCATTCCATAGGATAATTTTCAACTTCAGCTCGATGTACAAGTAAAGAACCAAGGAACCAACGATGTAATGAAAAGATTGGTTTGGGTGGCCCCCATTCCAAAAGAACTAAAAAGAGGCATATAATATTGCATAAAACCTTTTTCCTTACTAAGCCTTTGGGCTTATAGTTTACTTGTGGTATAGGTGTAGGTACTTGTATAAGAAAACAATGCACAGACTAAAAAGCAGGGATGAAGGATTTACGCACACGAGACTCGTGGCTGGCCAGGCTAAAGAGAGTAAAAGAGAAAATGGTTGTAATTAAGTTGTATTTAAATGTTTAGTATTCCTTTAGCATTTCTTCCTTGAATGAATTAATTATGCTTCCACAAAATTTTGATAAACCTGCTATGTTCCTTAATTTGACTTCCGCTGTATTTTGGTAAAAGATTTTATAATGAGTGGGTAAAACGAAAAGAGTTTCAATGGTTCGATTTTCGAAAGACACTCTGATATTATTTTGAAAAGAGATTTCCGTAGTTTTATAAAAGTTTTAAATTTCATGAATTTTTAAAGGTAAATGAAAAGTCGGGTCGTTACAAATGCTATGTTCCTTTTCATGTATATATAGGTTGTGAATTGTACATGACATTCATGCATCATACTTAAGACTTATGAAATTGTGAGCATATTGCATGACATACCTAATATATGTAAATAGGCAAGTGGGGTTCAGGAGAATTGGTGACGGTCCGTCGGTGGTGACACCCCGAATTAGGTAGCTCCTCCCACGTAGAGAGCGGAGTTACTGTTAAGCTACATGGACCATTGGATGTATCATCTTCTCTTGTATGGAAATCCCTAGTGTCTTCAACAAAAGAGTATGGTGACGGCATGTGGTGAATCCCCTCATGGTGTATCTCCTCATCGGAGTACAGTTAAGCTACATGACCATAGGACGTATCAAACTCTAGACTTAACAAAAAAGATATGGTTCTTTTCTATAATATATCGCATGATCATGCATAACATCCGCATTGCATTCCATTCTAATTCTTATTGGGCATTAGATTCATTGTTTTCCTCACCATGTAGGTGATTCTTATGATTCTGGTGATGTGCAAGCTGAGGAGGAGGTATTGCAGGACGATCCCTTGGGTTATTAGCTGGGTTCGACGTGATGGATGTGGCTCACGTAAATGGTGTTGGTAATTTTGAACAGTTAACTTCCTATTTTGACATGTAAAATGTTTTGTAATCATGAACTGTTGTTGGAAGTGACGCAATTATGTTATGAAAATTTAACTTATATTTCTGCTCATTTTACTCTGATATATTTCCAAATTAATCTATACTCCGATTTACACGTTTAAAGGAATTCAACAAAATTTTTATGTCATAAAATTTTAAAATAGAGAAAAAATGGTTTAAAATAAAAGTGGGGCATTACATTAAATCCCAATTTTGGAGGAGCTATTTAAGCATCCTTAGGGAACATTCTAAAGGGATTCAGATTATTCAATTTTCAGAGTTGCTTTTTAGCCTCTTTCCTTTGCTTCTTGTTGAGAAAACACCCAGACTATGCTCAGTGGTTGACAATCTTTGTTTTGTATCCGATTACTTGTTTTTCATGAGAGTTGGATAAGTTAGCTCCCTAACACAACTTCCCTACTTCTTTCCTTGGAGTGGACTTATTGCAAAGTTGTGAAATCTCACAAATTATCAAGTTGGAGTACTTTCTTCTCTTGAAGTTAGTCTTGGAGTTGAAAGTTGTAATTTTTAACAACTTTCTGACTGACTTGTACCGTTTCAGCTATATCTCTATTGTCCCTTTGAATTTGTCAACAAAATTTTGAGTGTTTTTTTAGCATTCATCTATTGCGGTTGTGTCAAAAAATTGAACTAAAATCCTTCCATTAGTGGGGTTTTCGTTGCTATCAACATTTTCTTGAAAAGTTTGCAAAATACCAAACCCTGGTTGTCTATAACACTTCTGAAACACTATGCACACCAATAGCTATCATACACATCAATGCACAACGATCTCAACTCTTTTGGCGGGTCAGCCCCGACATCAATTGGGAACTAACTAATGGACTTATGCACCCAAGGGTCCAACCTCCAAGACAACTTGTTCTCAAACTCCTTCCCTTGAATCCTGCTTATGTATATTCATATTCATTCTCGTCTTTCTCACATGAATTCTAAGCATATGAAATGCCATTTAACAATTAACATACGATCCAATCCTCAAATCATCATAATCAGAAGTAATAGACTATACTATCAAATATCAAATATCAATACCAAATTAGACAGCAGATCCTCAATTTATCATAAACATAAGTAAAAGAACTCAAATCAGACATTAGTCAATAGATCCTCAAGTTATCATAAACATAAGTATATGAGCTCAGATTAGAGAAAGTATCTCTTAACACCTTGTGATGTAGGTTGAAAGACCATACACATGCAACACTACTTACCTCAGGTCTCTATGTATAACTAATGATTTATTTCTTCCCTTTCCTCTAGTTGAAGATTCTTCTATGAATTTAAGGTAAACTGTCCTATTCGTGATAGTTCGTCCCAGATTTGCAAGTTTTCTTGTAATTTAAACCAAGGGGTCGCTAGCTGAAATGAAAAGTTCTCCTTCCTCCTTCTCGTCACAGTGTGTCTTTATACATATTCTTAATCAATTCTTGATCACACCTCTTTAGCCAAAGAGTCATCAGCTTTTGTCTCTCGAATGGACGAATTTACTCTACAGATGAAACATCCAAAAAAATTGCTGCACACGTGTGATCTTCAGTTATAGATGTGTGCACTACTGCTGCAGATATGTGTATATCCACTACGGATGTCCATGTAACAACTTGAATTTTAAAGTCTTTTTTTCTTTTTTTTTTACTATATTGTAGTTCGAGTAGTATCCTTGAAACATTTAATAAAAATATACTGTGGAAAACATTATTTGAATAAACAGAATCCATTCATCATCAGTAAAAGAAACTTAATCTGTTTTAAATAAGTTCTAACATAAAGTTATCAGTTCTAAAGAAAACAACATTTGTCAAAACCCAAGATTTATTACATAGGTTCTTTGCTTTCCATAAAATATCCCATGAGTCAAGAATCGCCAGACAACCCCAAGTGTTCACCCATGGAAACGCATCCTCAACCACTTCTATCAACATTCTCGTCAACAAGAGTTCTTCACTAAAATCATCCATATATCACAAGGTTCAAGCTACGAGCCTAACATTCAGTAAACAGTAAATAGACATCATGAGAAGATTACAGTCTCTATATGTATGCATGCCATATCAGTTTCTATACTATTTGTTCTATTCCTTCTTTTATATTTCTTATGTTCTTTCACTCATTTGTTTTTCATCTTTCCAGGAATGAGTAGACTTTAAAATGAGACACCTACCATGTGACAACACACCCTGTGAAGGCCAGGATGACTCATAAGGGTTCGGTTCATACCAGTGGGTGTAACGACCTGATTTTTCTTACATTTAAAATCGCGTAAAATTTAAAACTTTCATTTTCTTTTATAAAAACAACGGAAGACATTTCATTATAAAAATCTTTTTTCTTAAAACCTTTTGGAAAACATAGTGGAAGCATAAAACACATCATTTAAAGTACAATACATAAACTTTTTACATTATCTTTACAAAATCTTTTACAATTATTTTCCTTTAAATGCCTTTAGCCTAGCTAGCCATAAGATCCGCATGGGCAAATCCTTCATCAACTGCTCCTTAACCTGTTTCCTTGCATGCCTATATCAATAAGACTTAAACTATGAGCCTAACGCTCAGTAAGTAATATAACATAAAATCCATGATGCACATGCCATGCAACTTTTAAAATCCATTTTGTTTCTGTTTTTATTTCTATTTCAGTATCTTTTATTTTACATTATTCGTTCGGTTGTTGGGCTCCCGCTTGCAGACCAACCTTACTACCTCATTTCCATGTGAGAGCAACCTCTTGAGTATCTGAATTCACGTAGAAACACGTCCACTTACGTTTATTCGCGCTCTCACTATAGTCTAGAACAATGGAGATACATCATCTTGTAATTCTCACAAACATCGAATCCATGACACCTGAGCAGAACTGTCACTCAATTCTGATGGAGATGAGATACATCATCTCGTGGTTCTCCCAAATATCACCATCACTAAACCCTCCAATCTCCAATGTCTATTTACGTTTATTCACCTTTCATTTTCGTTATCATTTTCCTTTTCAAAACCATACATAAAAACCATTTGCGTATTGTTTTAAAAACCATGATGCATGATGCTCGTGAATGCATACATTTCAATCTCCTCTATATAGGCATCAAAACATGCTTATCTCATTATCACTATCTTCAACTCAAAACTAATATACATGACATTAAAAGAACCTCTCTCTATTAAACATGCATCAAACATCAATACAATCATAATTCTTGTGATGAGGGTCCAAAGACCAAAGCACACACATATCACTTACCTAGCGTTCGTAGAGAGCTTTAGCACCAAAGTCTCTTCTCCTCAATACCTATTCATTAATAAACAATAGTTGATCAAACTCATTGTTACCCATTAATTATTTCATAATTGTCTACATGCCTAGGATGCAACACCTTAAAACCTCCTCTAATATCTAAATTATCAATTTATCCACAATAGCCTAACTTCCCAAATATATTTTTTACCAGATATCGGTAACATTGCTCAAACCAATTCAAACTATCCATCGATATTATCAAGATAGTGAACATAAACAACAGCCTATCAAGTATTAGGGAGTACATTCAAGCCAATTGCAAGTAAGCAACCCCACACAGCACCTCCAAAATAACATAACAATACTTATCCTCCAACATGCTTATCAATAAGCAGAATAATATAACCTTAATAGCAGGTCCTAGCACATAGTAGATAACAACATCAAACCATTTCCACCAATAGGAGGCCATGAAGCACATCAGAATCTCCAACTACAGGTTATTCCCTTCACAAATTATCCAATAACTAGACAAACTTCCATTCCAATAGTTTACCACTACAGATGTTGGACAAAGAGAAATCATCACTATCCTCATTCATATTTTCCAAAGCAATACATAATAGAATTAAACTTTAATAACAAGAGAGACACTCTAAATACCTGAAGGACCAGGAAGAAAACTGAGAGTAACTTCTCTTTCCCAAACTCTCTCGCACTTTGTATTTCTTTCTCTCACTCTCTTTCTCCCTCTATAATTCACCCGAGAGCATCCTCCCTCAGCACTCCCTCTGTCTGTGCCATTTTCCGCTCAATACCAAAACTCAGAACAACCAACATTGGAGCACGATCCCGCGACAATACCCATCAACAGAAACGAACACAACAGAGAAGAAATGCATCACAGAACAGAACTCGGGACCCAAAATAAAACCCAGGAAATCAACAACACTAGGTAATGGAGACCGAGAAACCAATGCACAGAATTCGCCCCTGTCATTTGCTTCACCATCCCCTTCCATTTCGCCAATATTTGCCTCTGTTAGGTGCTGTAAATTCCCAGCTCGTGGGAGCTTCGTCGTTCCTTCCCATGGGGTCAGCTACTCCAAGCCTTAGCCCTGCAACTCTTCGCCTTGGCACCTCGCGTTGTCACCCGCAACTCCATTGCGAAGTCCAGCCGTCTGCGGAAGTTGCCACCTTTGCCCGAGTTCTCTAGAGCCCTTAGCCCCTGTTGCCTCTCCATGTCTCACCTGCGTCCCTCTCTCTCTCTCTCTCTCTCTCTGCAAATTTTTGCCGCTGTTCCTCTTCTCCATTTTGCCCCTCTTTTCTTTAAAGTCAAACCGGTTCAAGGATGAACTGGTTTAAATGCACATCTCCTCTCCCTTATTTTAATTCCCTTTTCATTTATTAATTATTTCATTTTAATTTAATTTCTTCTTTTTATTTAATTAATTCTTTTATTTAATTAATCCCACATTTAATTATTCAATTACACTCAATTAATTTCTCAATTATCCTTACTTAATTCCGTTATGAAAAATTGGGGTATCACAATGGGGGTGCACAATCACATATTGCTTAGGAGAGTGGAAAATGTATGGTTTATACGTAGGATTCCTCTCTCTACCTAGTACCATGTGTTTTGGGCTAACCCCAAGAACAAAACCAAGGTTTCGGCCCAAAGCGGACAATATTGTACTGGGAGGACTGGAGGACGTTACACACCATTGGTCTCCAACCTTTGGGAGAAAAACCCAACATCATTTGAGTTCTCCGTTAGCTACTATGCACGTCAATGACCCCAACACTTTCGATATATCAGCTGCAACATCAATCAGAAGCTTTGCTAGATGCCATGCATATCCATGCATTACAATCTTAACAACCTTCGACAAGATAGCCTCGACATCAAGCAGAAGCTTTCCTAGCGATCATGCACATCAATGCTTAATGACCTCAACACCTTCGGCTAGTTAGCCCCGATGTCAATCGGGGACTACTAACTAATGGGCTTATGTACCAATTGATCTAACCTTTGGGACAACCTAACCTCAAACTTACTTCGGTGTGTTCTTCTTCTTTTTTTCTTTCTTACATGTAACATATGCATGCAAACATCATCCATCAATTAACATACAACACATCCTCGAATCATCATCCTTTCACTAAAAATAGAAATATTGTCTACGTTAGAATTCAAACCAAACAATAGATCCTTGAGTCATCATAAATGCTCTAAAATAGAAAATATTCATCTAATGTTAGAATTCAACCCAATCAATAGATCCTCAAGTCATCATAGACGAGAAGTAGAATATAAGGAAAATAAGTTCTTCTAACACCTTGTGATGTAGGTCGTTAAACCACACATACACAACACTACTTATTTCAGGTCTCTGCGTATCACCAACAAGTTACTCCTCCCCTTTCCTCCAGTTAAAGAATCTTCTATGATTTTCGAGAAATCTATCTTCCTTTGTGATAGTTCATCCCTGACTTTTGAGTTTTTCTTGTAATTTAAATAAAGGGCCACTAGTTGAAATGAAGAGTTCTTATTCTTCTGCTTCTCATAGAGTGTCCTAATACAATCTTAATTGATTGTTGATCACACCCCTTCAGTAGAGAAATCATCATTTTTTGTCTCTCGAATAGATAAATTTGCTCTATAGATGAAATGTCCAGAAAAATTGCCAAAAGTGCATGTGCCTCAATCGCAGAAGTGGTCACTACCACTACAGATATGTGCACATCCGCTACGGATATCCGCCCCTCAAACATAAGTCAACCAATCACTAAATGCCATGAAATCCTGCAAACACATTTCTTTTTGCAGATACTTACACTCTTGCAGATACGTCATCCTACAAATACTTTGCTTTCTGCAAACACCAACATTCCTGCAGTTTCACTATTCAACATGAACATATTTCAAACCAACGAAAGTCCTTCAACTTACAACTAACATCCTTCATCTCGTAGACACATCGTCATGCAAACACTTTCCTTCCATTGCAGAAGTGTGTGCTACCATTGCAGATATCTGCATATCTATTGCAAATATCTACGCATCCACTGCTGATATCCACTGTTCAAATAGTCTACCAATAATTAATTGCCACAATATCCTACGAACTGTGGATATCCTAGAGACACATTCCTTTCTGTGGACACTAACACTCTCGGGGATGTGTCATCCCACAAACATGTCATCCTGTAGACACGTTATCTCGCGGACACATTCCTTTATGCGGACATCCACACTCCAAAATTTTAATTGTTCACTGCGGACATATTTCTTTCTGCGGACACCAACACTTTTGCAGACAAGTCAACCTGTGGACACTTTTCTTACTGGGACACAAACACTCCAGCAATTTCACTATTAACTGCAGATGTATTTCAACACAATGGATGTCCTTCAACTTACAACAGACATCCTTCATCTTATGTTGGGTGTTCCTCTTCTCTGCTAATACGCTCCAAACACAATTAACTTATAAATATCTTTCATTCTTAAAACCACGTGTAACAACTCGAATTTTCGTAATTCCTTGAAAATGTGAGAAATTTAAAATTTTCTTTCCTTTTAAAACAAAATGTATCACAGTGCGTCTAAACTGGATCGCTATTAACCATTCGTAAAACTCGTTATAAATACTCAGTGAATAAAATGCGGAAGCATTATGAAATCGTCTATTTTAAATCATTGTAAAACATGGCAGAAGTGTAAATGAATATTTTAAAGAAGAAACTACTAAACAATTTAGACACAACGTTTAAACAAATAAAACTGACAATGAAACATCATTTGATTACACCCGTTTACTCATCTTTTTACTTGCCTGGCCAGCCCTGAATCTTGTTCGTGCAAATCCCTTCATCTCTGCTTTATTATTTGTTCATCATTCTCGTTTATGAGCCTATTATTATCTGTTCATCGTTTGTACATACACCACAAGTAATACACGAGCCTAATGGCTCAGTAAGGAAATGAGGTAAAACAATCTCATATATATATATATATATATATACATACATCACTCTTTAGTTTTCTTGGAATATATGACGGTCCAAACCAAATCTTTATTTACGTTCTGTTGCGTTCGTTTGTTCTTTCGTTCGTTACTCGTACATCGAGTTGAATTAAAGAAACCCTGGGGATAGGGAGTAGCCTACCGGATATTAACCACCTAGAGTAGTTGGTCTCGTACTCAAATAGGGAGGAGACCTGGCCAGCTACCTGATTAAACCTGCACTGGCCTTCCATTCTTTAATTCCCATTTCATCATCATTTCATTGTTGTTCTTTCATTTCGTTCATTAGCTTTTCCTCATGTTGTGTTTGTGAGTACTCACCCCGTAGGTGATACTCCCTATTTTTGTCTAGGTAGTACTCCCTATTTGTTTCTATTATTATAAACGTAACAATACCATAGGGAAAGAATCACAACAGTTCATAACAATAGAAAGAACAACAATAAGGAATAGCAATTAACATGGAATTATGGAAATTGAATGAGAATAAATAACTAGTAAGGCAAGAGATTCAAACAAGAAATACAACTTGAATTTACAAAACATGGCAGTACAAGAATTGACTATTTTAACATGCTTCTAACATATTTGAAGATTCATGGAATCATTTACAAAACAATAGCGAATTCAACAATGAATACAACAATTAAAAACGTGCTATCATGCTTTGAAATTAGCAGAAATTAACGACAATATAACAGCGAACTAATCAGTGAATAAAACATACGAACATGATTCAAAATTGATTAAAATATATCTACGGAACAGCAGTGAAATAACAACGCATTTTTTTATACTTAAAACGTGCTAACATACTTTGGAATTAACTACATGCTTCCATTCTAGACTATAAACAATATCCTACCAAGAAGACAATAACCAAAGCAATTATATACGTTCACACAATAATTGAAATCCTTGAGATCCTTAACTCATTCACACGTCATTCATTCTCTTTTCAACTTCGTTTTGTTCCCTTTTCATCTTCATTACTATAACATACATTCTATAAGAAATTAAAAGCAAACTAATATAATAATAACGGTAATTGAAATTAGATAGGCAATAAAGAGACGATCAAGAAGCTAGTCCATTTACATGCTTCCTACTTTTATTATCTAAGTGATTTAGACATGCTTTGAACACCCATTACAAACTAATTACACTTGCTCAAGTAATTACTTTAATTTCTTATGCTAGTTCATTATCATGCTCAAGTGTTCATTATTAATTATCATTTAGTTTCATGCTCAAGTTTAATTAGTTAATGGTTCTAATCATTTAACATACTTAAAGTACTTTAATTAATTAAACTTAGTTCATTAACATGCCTCTATTCGATTATCATGCTAAATTGATTAACAATGTACATGCTCAAGTATGCTTTAGTAAATTCATGTGTTCAAGGTTATTTATCTATTATCATCTAGTAACGTACTTGATCCTACTTAATTAAATTAACATATTCCTACAACAATATTGATGAACCTTAAAACATGCTAGTTAATTTACATCCCTAGCTAATTGATTTAACATGCTTAAAGGAAGATTATACTCCAATACTTATTAGTCATTTTACATACTTAGCCAGATTACATGCTCGGAAGATTATAAATACAGTTTACATGCTTGATTAAACCATTAATTAGTTCAACTTAATTGACAGCACAAAACAGAAGAATTATTAGCATTTAATATCCTATAACATAATAACCTCTTAACTCCATTTCATTTTCATGCATTCCTCTTTTCAGTTCATCTTTCACAACAATATCACTTGGCAATAAGGAAAAACACACAACTGATTGACTTATTTAATTACTCATATGATCTAACATGCATTTCTAATTGATTTGACAGTCAACTAATCATGCTTAAGGAATTAAAATAGCAACTACACAGTATATAAACATCCAATCATCCTTTAGTTCATTTGCAGACTTTACTTTGCATAATCTTTTATTTACTATGCTTTCATTTCAATTATCATTTCACTATCTAAGCATTTCATAAACTGCAGCATACTAACGACAAGGAAACTTATCACAGCACGATTCATCCAGTAAAGAAACCTATGGACTACATCAAGAAAATAACAGAAAATATTATGGAATACTAACAACAGCAAATTATGCATCAAACCTTTATCCTTTCATACATTTGAATATTCTTCATCCTTAGACTTTAGCATTTATCATTTCTCTTCGTTTACTAAGCATTTGTATCACTTATAATGAAACAAAGCACGCCAACAATAAAAGGAAAACATCACAACACTTAACTAAGAATTACAGAACATATCAAGGACGTATAGTAGGAAATCATCCAAGAATATCATAGGACTCTTTAGGTCATTTTCAGACTTCACATAACCTCTTTATCATTCTTACATTCTTCACAAAACCATTTATCTTTCTAAGCATTTATCATAGTGTAAAACAATGAAAAACTAAGGAAATAACAACTACAAGAGAAATAAGAAAACATAAAGTATCAATATCTACAGAGCATCATTATCATGTGATTAACAATTATCAATAGGCATTTTACATATACTAACACTAAACTCACACACACACACACACACACTTGTGGTGTAGGGCGTCAATGGCCAAAGCACCCCTATTTCCTTACCTAGTTTGAAGAATACACTCACAGATGGCAAGGATTCTACAGCAGCTCAAGCTCACCGCAGCAGCTCACGGACGGAGCTCTTCCAGCTCACCAGCAGCTCACTCTTCACACAGTGATTCCCTCACTCACGTTTGCTTCAATCACAATAGCTCACCACTCAACTCACTCCTCAAGCTCTCAGCTCTCTCATTCACTTCGAAGCTCTCTCTCTCAGACCTTCATTCTCTCCTTCTCACAACTCTCTCCCCCGCTCACTGGAACATCATGTAGAAAAAAATGGAAATCAGAGAAAGAAGGAGAGAAAGGCTTTTACCTGGAGGGAGGAGACAATCCGTACCTAGAGGAGACAAATTGGACGCCAAAAGCTAGAGAAAAGGTGGCTTCTAGCATGGGCTATGGTCTGGAGGCGTAGGGAGCACTGTCTGTGTCTTCTGGACATGGAATAAATGGCTAAATGACAAGAGATTGGATATTGAATCCCTAAATTTACGCTGAACTAGTTTAATTCGGACTGATGCGGACGACTTGGTCTTGTCCGCATTCGTCCACAAGTGTAAAACATCGCAAGTTAAAACCGAGGTTTCGGACGGGAGAATGCATCCCCATCCTGTCCGTACTGTCCGCAAGCAACTTACGAACACGAGATGGCGTCCCCACGTTTCGTCTTGCGTCATTTGAATTGTCCCTAAAATGGACAGATTCAAGGCGGACGAGGCTAGTCCTCGTCCACGTTTGTCCGAATCTGTCCAGCCCTGGACAGATTCAATTTGGACGCGACAATTCGTGTCCGCAAGGACTGGGCTGCATCCGCAGTCTCGTCCGAAGCTTCAATAAAGGAAGGGACGATTTTGAGGACGTGAAAACGGTGTCTCGAGTCATCCCAAAGTGCACAGTCAGCACTTTCCTCACATTTTCTCGCCTAGCTTCTATTCCGTAACACTTCCCCCTATTACATGTCATTAAATAACACGTAATCATGCGAAATGTAATACTCTAACTACCTTATCATCACCATTACATCGCATGTACGGGTGGAAAATACCCTTAGACTTAATGCTCAGAACACGTTTTGTAATATCCCGATGATTAAAAATATCGGGATGTTACACCACATATATTCCAGCTATTCAATTCATCATAAACAAAGAGACAAAATCATATATTTGGACACAAAGTATTCACCATATATCAAGTTACTATTTATAAAATTTTTGGTCATTACAATTTGCCCCTCAAACATAAGATCGCCAATCACTAATCGCCACGACATCCGGTCGACACATTTCTTTCCATGGACACATACACTCCCACAAACACGTCACCACATAGACACTTTTCTTTCATCACGGAAGCATGGGCTATTGTTGTGGATATCTACACATTTGCTGTGAATATCCGTTGCTCAAACATAAGTCTGCCAAACACTATTTACCATGACATCTCGCAATTTCACTTGTTCACCATAGACACGTCATCCTGCAGATACATTCCTTTCCACAGACGCCTACACTGTCGCAATTTCACTATTCACCATGGACACATCATCCTGTAGTCACATTCCTTTCCATGGATGCCTATACTCCCACAATTTCAATATTCACCACGGACACCTCTCTTTATGCAGACACCAACACTCTCGTAATTTCATTGTTCACCGCAGACACATCAACCTATGGACACATTTCTTTTTGTAGACATCTATATTCCCGCAATTTCATTTTTCACCATAGACACATTCATTTCCATGGACACCATCACAAAGGACGTCCCTCAACTAGAACGGATGCCCTTCATCTTATGTTGGGTGTTCCTCCTCTATGCCAGAAAGCTCCAAACATAAATTACTTATAAATATTTTTCATTCTTAAAACAAAATATATTCAGCTATACAATCCAACATGAGCAAAATAACAAAATCAAAAACTTGGACTCAAAAATATCACTACATAAAACTTAGATCATTACATTTGTTCAACTCAATCAGTGAGCAAGCTCAATTAACTTTTCTTTTTTAGTTGGCTTATTATGTTCGGTTAGTTAAGTTTATTTGTTTCATTAGGATTGATTCTTTTGAATAGTAAATCATACTTTTGGTCTGTTAGGCCAAGGCAAAGTAACATGTTAGGATGTCACTTATAAATATATGGTGGCATATTACTCATATATGTACACATATAGGCCCTTGTATGTGTGTATGAGGAAAGATAAATAACATGATAAGATGTATCATTGCTTGTTGATTATATGTTTTATGCACTTGTTTTATATAAAAGTAGAATCCACGAGAAGTAATACATGAAAAAAGTTGATCAATTGAACTGTTCATCCAAGATATGTTAAAATTTATTACAGTCACACTCTAATTTCTGCGTTCTTAAATTACACAATCATACGTTATTTGTTGATCAAACCTACACTTTGACAAAATTGTTGACCTTAGAAATGTGTATATTTTTTTAAAAGATAAAAATAGAAGAAATTTAGAGGATGAACAATGGAGTTGTCATCACCAAATTTAGCAATTAATGAGATTGAGAGAGATCAAGAAAAAGTAATTGTGAGGAAAACCTAATGCCTTAAACTCTCCTACTTTTCTTTAACAAATCATGTTCAAAGTCTTTCTTCATTTTTTTGTGGGGAAGCTCTAATGCATGGATTTGTTCAAAGTCTTTCTTCATTTTTTTTTTTTGTGGGGAAGCTCTAATGCATGAATCCATTCAATTTCTCTCTCACTCTCTCTCTTGATTACTATTCTTTGACTTTTTGTTGGGTGCTTTCTTAACACGAGTGCACCCTTAAGACTTTGACCATCGTCATTTCATCACCTTTAACATTCTTTCCAACTAGTGGCTCCTAAATAATATACAGATTAGTGTTATTTGTACTTATTAATATATTAAATTATATGATAAAATATATTATTACTCCTCGTAATTTAAATTATGTTTTAATTAATCATCATACTTTCAATTTTCTCGATGAAATTTTTATAAACATCACATATTCTTATTTTTATCTCTGTAAAGATGTTTACACTAATGAACGCATCATATTTGTCTAATTAGTTTTTACCCAATTCGGCCACTAATGAGGATTAATTTAAATTTAAAAGTGATGCTTACTTTTAAATTTAAAGACAAAATTGGATGTCTTTTTTGAATTCAACCAAGAAAATAACCTTAATCTCTTTATCAGTACTAAGTTATTTGGTCAAATTTGGTGCTAGATTAGAAACAATATGGCCATATAGAAGCCATAGAAGCTAAACTTTGTGCGAAGCAAGAAGGTTTGCCTGCTCACTTGCCATCTTCTCCATCCTTGGAAACATCATTTCATGTTTGCCATGCAGTGATGCTTTCATCAGTGACCTAAAAATTTGGTAAACCATACTCTATTTTGGCCTACCTCAAAATTTGTCGGACATCAAATGTGATGAGACAAAATTATGAATCTTTCATAAAAATATACGGTGATGGCCATGGGTGTGACGCACCAAAGATGACCCAAAATAGAATGAGGAGCGACCCAAACCAAAAACGAACTAAGTCGTCTGACCCTTTAAATTAATTATTTAATATGCAGTGAAAGATTTAGATAAAAAAATAAAGTCAGGGTCTAACCAACTGGGATAAATCAAATGTCTATCAGTGACATCCCATATAATTGTAGTAATATAAATCCATACAAAAATAGTGTCAGAAATAAAAGTGAAATGTTTAGAAATAAAATTTAGGTAATTCTAACAAAATTTAATGATAAATTTTGAAAAAGAGTTATTTTAGAAGTATAATTTATATGAATATTGTTTGAAATCGGTAATGTAATTAATAAAAATCATATTTTTGCCATAAAATGCCACAACACACTACAACATTCATTTTTACATAAAATGATCTATTTTATGATATTTTTATAGTAAATTTAATGAAAATTAATATTTAATAAAAATGCAGTAAATTGCAAGAAATAAAGTGGAGATAGATCATGAAAAAGAGAATTTAAATTATTAATCAAATAGAAAATTCCAATGAAGGGAGAGAAAATAAAATCTTGAAGCAAATAAGGAAGATAAAGAACTTATTCAAATATGATTATGTAGCTTAATGAAAGAGAAAATATTTAAATCATTTATGCTGGATGAGGAGAAAACTAATTGACCAAATTAGGGGGAAGAATAATGGAAGAAAGAGAAGAGCAACCTAAAGATAAAAAGAAAGAAGATTTCGGAAGAAAAAAGGTGGACTCCAAGAATGGAGATGATCTAGCACATAGAGGAGTTTTTTGATGACGAAAGTCAAAGAAATACAAGCAAGAAATCATAGAGATTGTTGATCAAGAAGTCTGTTTCGTCACTGCAATTTTCTAGACACAGTTAATGTTGTGACACGTGCAACATCGTATTCACAAAGAAGATTTTATCTATTTGTTGTCCTATTTTTATGTTTAATTACAGACTTAATATGATGATTTGTACTCTAATTATGGTTAAACTTTTCCAGTGGTTACGTAGAGAAAGTACCAATTTATGTGAACTTTACTATTTTGTTAAGTTTTATGCACAAATCGAATTGAATAATTCCATATGTTTTCATGACTATTTTATTTAGTGTCGATGGACATAAATAATTTGTCGTATTCCTATTGTACTTATTGGTAATTAGGAATTAAAAGAAAAATATTGAATTGTGTGAGGATAACATTTATATATCATTTTGTTTTGAATCACATGATAAGATAGAATGATGTTCATTTGAATTTTCTGAGATATTTATCTTTCATAAGTCTGGAAGAACTTATTTTGAAATATTATCAAGCAACTTGATGAAATCTTGAAAAATAAAAGATTCTAAGTCATTTAGCATATTGCTGCAACATTCTACCTCAGTTGTAGTAAAGCTCACGTAAGGAGGGAAATTAATTCTTAACCACTTTCCTTCAAATATGAACCTCTCAATATTTTATTTGCATTTTAAATTAATTTTTCAACACTCAATTTGTCATTTTAAATCATATTTTATTTTTAATTTATTGTTTTGCATAGATTAAATTGTGATAAATTTGTTTGTGTGAGATTGATACTCTATTTATATTTGATTGCAACATGTGCACTTGCATAGTGTTAATTTTGCACAAACAAGTTTTTGACACCGTTGTCAGGGACAATTTTTGGTGATTTTAATCTTCGTGAAACAAATTTTTTGTTTTTATTTTTATTTTTGACACTTTCTTTTATTTCTTTTTAAGGTACTCTTTGATTAATGCATGACGAACACGATCAAGATTTAGTACCTTACGACTCAGAAATAGTAAGGACATTATCTGCCAGAAGGAGACAACAACAACAACATTTTATTGAAAGGAAAAATACGGTCGAGCAAGAGGAAAAGAGAAACGATTTTAATGGAAATATTGATGACAGAGAGAGGCTGATTCAGGACTATGCTATACCTACACTTCATGGGTTAAATCTGGGTATTGTCAAACCAGACATTCAGGCACTACATTTTGAATTAAAACCCGTAATGTTCCAAATGCTACAAACACTTGGAAAGTTTAGTGGCATGGCTACTGAGGATCCCCACTTCCATCTGAAGGGGTCTGTGTAAGTTAGCGACTCATTCAAACTTCCTAATAGAAGATGCTCTGATGTTGAAGCTATTTCCATCTTTGAGAGATTGTGCAAAAGAATGGTTGAACTCCTTACCGCCCAACTCAGTGAATACTTGAGAAGAACTAGCAAGTAAATTTTTGATGAAATACTTTCCACCAATCAAAATTGCTAGAATGAGGAATGATATCATGAGCTTCTTACAACAAGAGAACAAGTCTGCTTCTGACAACAAGAGGGCGAATCTGTCTATGAGGCGTGGAGAGATTTAAAGAATTGATGAGCTAATGCCCAAATCATGTAATTTCTTAATGGGGTTGGAAACTTTTTACAATGGACTAAATGGTAAAACTAGATCAATCCTTGATGCATCTGCCATTGGAGCTATTTAATCTAAAAGATACATTAAAGCTCATGAACTTTTAGAAAATATGACCAACAACAACTATAACTAGCAATTCAAGAGGGTGAACTCAAGTCAGAAGGTTGTTGGTGTGTTTGAATTAGACACATTAAATACCTTATCAGCCCAATGTCATCATTGACCAATGCAATAAAATCAAAAGTACAAAAACTATGTAGAGAAGAACAAATATTTCATGCACATTTTGTGAAGAAGAACACATTTTCGAGTATTGCCCGTCAAATCTTGAATCTGTCAATTATGTGGGATACAACTGAAACGACAATCCATACTCAAACTCTTACAACCAAGGTTGGAATAAAATTCAAGATTTTTAAATGATTTTAAAATGTCACGTGTAAAATTTTTCACAAATTTTTTTGACAGATGTTGAAAGTTGACCTATTTTGTCCCTTAGCGGTCACGTGTGTGTTTTTCAGTCAAACGGTCAAATTGTATTTTTTCAAGCGGTGATTTGATTTCAAAAATATTTTGGTAAATTATTTTGACTAAAGAAATTATTTTCAATTGGTGTTTTGAAATGGGTCAGATTTTAAAATGGAAGTTTAATTGAATTTATTTAATATATAAATTATATTTTTTATTAAAAAAAATTTTTTTTATAAAAGAAGAAAACCTCACACAGCTGAGAGACGGAGAAAGGAGGGGGAGCTCCGATTGTAGAGGTTCTGATTTTTGGCGTTGGTTTCGTGTTCGTTGTCCACGCGAGTAAGTATTGTGAAAGTTGTTTGCGTTTCGTTGAGTTCTTCATCTCCAATTTAGAGTTTAAAGTTTTGAATTCTTTGGCCTCATATTCGAGCCCAGAAACTCAAATTCGAGGGACTCCTCTGGTTTATTTTGGTTGCATTAGAGTCTATGAGGGTTTATTGACCGATTGGGGGAAAAACGGTGCATCTCTAGTGAAGAAATTGCTTTGGAGATAGACTTGGTCGATCATCTGATCGACTAGGAGCAGGTGGTTGATCGACCAAAGGTAGTGGGTGATCGACAGGGAAGTTGCAGTCTATCGACCAAAGGCAATGGCCGATCGATCGAAAAAGGACTGGTCATTCACCAATTGTCGAAGGGAGACTAGGTTGATCAACCGATCGATCAATCGACTAGTTGATCGACCAAGGTCACATAGGTGATCGATTGATCCCGACCAAAAATGGTCAGTTTGCCCTGGAATTGTTCCGAGTCGATTCTGAGGCTCAGACACGCCTGTTATTGAGCCATTCTTGTGTCATTTGGGTTTCTAGACTTGACATAGGGTCCTTCCACCTATCTTTGAGACTCATTGTTGGAAAATTCTTTTATGTTGACAAGGTTATAGGCTCGATCTACTTTGTGGTCTTCGAGTCGACTTTTCCACCAAAGTCATACCCGATTGATTTTAGATGAGTCTCTACGACTATCGAGTCTTGGATGGTTGTGAGCATGTCTTGTCGATCACTGTGAGGTCCCGGTTGACCATCGACGTGTCTTTTTGAGACTGATGGTCCTTGTTGACTTTCGTTGAGTCTGGTCGAGACTGCGAGATCCTAATTGACCTTCACTTTGCCTCGACGACTATTGAGTGGTCTCGGTTGACCACTTTGATGCCTTGTTGACCTTGGATGGTTTGAATGACTTCAGTTATGTCTTCTCAACTGTTGAGTGGAATAGGTTGAGTGTGTTGTGTTCAGGCTCTCGTCATCATGTCTTGTTGACTAGTGGGACTTCTTGGTTGTCTGTTGAGTGTTGGGTTGACCGTGGATGTGTTTCGGTCAACCGCACTGCTTGTTGTCTGGAGTTGGATTTAGCAAACTCCATTCGGTTCATCAGCCTCGTCTTGTTCTTAATCGTGTAGATTCTCTGCTTGAGGTGTAGGGAACACATTGTTCTTCATTTAAGCTAGGGAGTCTTGTGTTGATCCTTCCAGTCAGAGTTGGTTTCCAGTTTAGGATCCTTATTGTATTCTTGGATTTTTTTTTCTAGTTTGGGACTAGTAGTTGTCCCTAGAGATCTTCTGGAATCCCGAGTCTTGATTGAAACTTCTTTGTTATCCCTTGTATGTTTGTTGGGATATTGACATCGACCTTGTTATAGGTTCCAAAGATGTCAGTGGTGCGACCTACCTTCTGATATCCCTTATATGTTTGTTGGGATTTTTTTTTCTGGTTTGGGACTAGTAGTTGTCCCTAGAGACCTGGCTTGTCGTTAAGCGTGTTGTGGTCGTCATCGAGGTAGGGATCTTTATACTTTTTTGAATTGCATTGCATAACATTTTCCAAACCGATATTTTGTGGGATTCCACACCTTGAAAACTCAATGGGAACTGCTTCGACAGCACGTTTATTTTTATGTTATATATGTTCTTTTGTGTTTATTTTATCGTATATGTTATACTGTTGATATTCTGCGCACATTGATGATTCGATATCTATGTATATGTGTTGAGAGGATGAATCCTCTTGATTCTTTAGGCACCTAGCGCTACAACAACATAAGGCTATCCCTTACAATCTTCTACTGCGAGAAGATTAGTTGTTTGTACGTGCGAAAGGGTGATAGGGCATTGGTGACACATCCTCGGGTTTCGACCCCCAGAAGTTGAAATGGAGATGGGGTAGTGATGACGCATCCATGGGTTTCGAGCCCCAGAACCTAGCCAGGGTATTTTGTTACACTGATTAAAGGTTGTTAGTCGCTGATATTCACCTATCCTAGTACCGTTCCATTTGACGGGTGGCGTGACGGCTTGTAGCTCTAATCGTCGACAACCCTCGTCAATTTGGAACACATGGGTATTTTAGTTGACAAGCAGTCTATCGCGAGCAACCTTATTCATTACTTCGATTATACGAATTATATCAGCATTGAGCTATGGATTGTCGGCACATCCGAGTGATGTGCTGGATCTTTTGATTGCCGTTGTTTTTGCCTCTGCCTCATGAAGTGTTGCTATCAACGGATAGCCACCTATTCTCTAATGAGTGCCGAATGGGTCATTGTGTGACTATCCATTTTCATTGATGACATTTTCTTGTGGAAAACGATGTTGCCATATTTTACGATATAGTTGTCACTGGGTTTTGATGCAAGCACATCGAGGGCCATTGGCCGGTTTAAATAAAATGATAAAGAGATTTTAAATGTTTTAAAATTCATGTACGGTAAATGAGAAACATTAATTGGCTTTCAAAAGAGATGAGAAAAATGGTTTTTAGCATCCATTGCATTTAGTATTGACTTCCCTACTGAGTTTGTCACTCACCCCCTTAGACTACATTTTTACCTAGGTTATTGTATAGGATCTGTGTGGGTATGTTCATGATGTAGTGGGGCGATGCTAGAGTCCCCTGATGGCTACTTCGATCTTCTCGTGGATAGGTGGATGTTCTTCAGTTCAATCCCTCCGTTCTTAGTATGTTGGGATTGTAGTTTTTGGTGTTGTTTGATTTAATTCATGCACAATACGTGTCATTATATATACTATTATGTCTTTTGTTGATCACTCTATAAATCCCAATCCATGTGATTTGGTGATAGATTACAAGGTCCAATCACAAGAGCAAGGGCCCAAAGACTCATTAACACTTACATTTCAAACTATTTAGAAGGTGGCTCAATTATGGCTCAAATGGAGGACCCTCCCACCCATGAAGACCATGGGAAGCCCACACACTTATTACTATAGAAAGGAGCCCAAGAAGACATGCTTGAAGGTTACGAAAGATCCAATGGAAGAAGAGTTAAAGGCCTTGACGACAAGATGTGATTTGCAAGAGCCAAAAGACCAAGTCATCGGAAGGTTCACCTAAGGACTTAGCTATGACATTGGTTATATTGTTGAGCTACAACCCTACACAACCTTAGAGGATATTATCAAGTTAGCTCTCAAAGTTGAAAGACAAAGGAAGAGAAAGGAAAAGGAAAGGGTTAGTTGATTCCCTTAAAAGAAATAAAAGTTTCTCCAAGCCACCACCTAAGCTTGATGACTTTGTATGATCATGAGGGGTACTACTACTAAGCCTAGTGATGATAAGAAACTACCTATTGAAGCACCAAAGCCAAAGACAAGAGAAATCAAATGTTTCAATTGCCTTGGGAACGGACACTACGCCTACCTATGTCCAAATATGATAGTGATGGTATTAAGAGAAGGTACGAATGAGGTTGAGAGTGAGGATGAAAGTGAAGCACAAGAGACACACGAGGAGAAAACACAAGTGGAAACTCTGTATGCTCAAGAGGGTCCCCCCCTTATGGAGCACTCACTACCAAGGCGAGTACCGATGATTGTCAATGAGAAAACATCTTTCATAGCCGTTGCAAAGTCAAAGATAAGGTTTGCTCTCTAATTATTGATGGAGGGAGTTGTGCTAATGTGGTTTCTTTGAATCTAGTGAGTAACTAGTGAGTAAATTGAGAATAGAAACATCCGTACATCCTACTCCTTACTAGCTAAGTTGGTGAAATGACAAAGAAGACATCAAGGTCAGTAAGCAAGCTTCAATTGAGTTTTCTATTGGAAGTTTCATGGACAAAGTATTATGCGATGTGTTTCCTATGAGCGTTAGTCATTTACTTTTGGGGAGACCATGACAATATGATAGAAAGACTACACACAATGGTTTCACAAATTGTTATACATTCAAGTTCAATGGGAAGACAATCAAGCTAGCTCCACTCCAACCGGAGCAAGTTCCCAAAGATTATGAAGCACTAAAGGAAAGTAAGATGAAGTCTACCATGCTTGTGACAAGAAATGAGAGCTTTTTGGCATTAACCGACACCATACCTCAAAGAAATTCCTTCCTCACCAAACTTGATGCTAAGCTATATGGTTTCAATTGGATAAAGGGTGCCTAAACAGATGATATAGAATTTGGGCAATGGTATGAAAAGTGTCTAAAAGGGCTCATGGTTGGATTTTATCTTATGAATGAGTATCTTTTCAAAGTTAGCAAGATTTGCATTCCAAGATGTAGTCTTCGAGAATCTTTAATCAAAGAGGCCCATAGCGGGGGATTGGCTAGTCACTTTGGAGAAAAGAAGACCTATGAAGTGGTAAAGGAAAACTTCTTTTGGCCCCACCTTCTTAAATATATGCAACAGGTTGTATAGCGATGCATCGTTTGCAAGAAAGCCAAGAGTAGACTTCTACGTCGAGAACTCTATCTACCTTTGCTGGTTCCAACACATCCATGGGTTGATGTTAGTATGAATTTCATTTTGGGATTACCTCACACACCAAGATCAAAAGATTCCATCACGGTCATTGTTGATAGATTCTCCAAGATGGCTCACTTTATTGCATGCTCAAAATCAAATGATGCTTTTCATGTGGCCGACATGTTTTTCAAAGAAGTGGTGCGATTGCAGGGGATTCCTTGTTCCATCGTTTCTATCCGTGACACCAAATTTCTTAGCACCTTTTGGAGAAGCCTTTGCAAGAGATTGGGGACCAAGCTACTATTTAGTATATCATTCCATCCCCAAACCGATGGACAAACTGAGGTGGTCAACCAAATGTCGGGAATACTCTTGAGAAGTATGCTAAATGGGAGATTGATGAATAGGGACTTGCACCTACCATTCATTTAGTTTTCATATAATAGAAGCATGCACTGAAGTACTCAACGAACGCCCTTTGAGATAATATATGGATTCGACCCTATAATACGATATGTACATAAAATAAACCTCCACTTTAAATGAGAATAATCTAAGTAAAAATGAAGTCACTCACGAACTCTGAGCACACCATACCATAAGTAATATAGTAATAACGGTGATATTCGACGATCACAAAAGCCTCAAATGACCCTGATTACGTTTAGAGTTTGCGCCGAGGGACACGACACACATAGCTATCTCATTACTCTAGTTAACAACAAAAAAACACATTCTCCGATGGTCGAATTCACGTGATGAAGACAAGGCGCCCACATGGGTCTATGAAACTTGGTTCACGTAACCAAAGTTATCAATAAAATAATGTGCATGGTTAGATAAAAAATGTCTAGTGAAAAACCATATATAGTAATATAAAACAGACGAGCCATAATCAATCACGTCATTTTATATGAGAACACATCTCAAAAATAAATGTTTTGAAAACAATGTAATTTGGGACATAAAAATAAATTGTTACCTCAAATCAGCCAACCAAAACCAAACCCAGTGGTGCACCAATGGGTGCACCTTGTGACAAACAATGGGGATGACAGTTATCGAGTATGCAAAAAGAGAACACCAACTTGCCGATTTTGTATCTGACTCTCCTCAACTCCAATCAGTCCTAAATTTGGAACGCAATCAATAATACTAGTTTAAAATGGACCCTCCAAAAACAATGTCAAAATCCAAAAGGGAGCGAAAGTTATGCGAACGTAAAGGAACTTTCCCAGAAAGGCACCAATGAAACAATTTTGAACCAAAATTAGACAGCTCACAATTTTTGTATCTTTGAACCAATTAACGCGAAATTTGACACACACAATCCTTGAAACGGGACAAACAATCCTCCAAATTTCAGATTCCAATTCTTTCATCAAAGAAAACCACAATAGAAACTTACAAGCTGGTCCAAAGGATGCTATGCCGGTAACCTTTGACTTCAATGGATCTTTTTTAACAAAGAACCGCTCCATCTTGCTTCACAACACATCTACTAATCTTCCACCTTGGTTATCACCTCTGGAAGAAGATGATAGGAAGATCAGTCTAAGAAACCCACCCTAAGACAATCTAAGAAAGTGGTGGATTAATGGTTGACTCACACACTTATCGGGTTTACCCTTTGAAGATGGCGGCCGAGTGCAAGGAGTTAACTCCAACACAAAAAATTAGCTTCAGCTGATAAAATTCAAATTACCTTCAGACAAACCTTAATGAGGATATAAATACCTCACAAGGTTACCCTAAAGAGATAATTACAAAACTATCCTTCAAATGAAACAACATAAAATAAAGTCCTTGGCTAACACACTTAGCTAAGAACACCAAGCAACATCATTATCCAAATCAACAATAATTCAATTCAAAAGGGGAAACATATGTGAGCATACCATCAACCACTAAATAAGAAAGTATAGAATCACATTGTTATGACACATCTTCAGCTGCTGACCTCTTAAGGCACAGTATTGGAAAATGCCATCTTGATCCTCGGGTGAGACTGTAGCCGAGTCGGGTGCATGGACTATCCAAGTGATGAGATGTTTTGGCCTTTATTTGTCTTCAAGGTGTGGTTCATTCTCTAGACCTTCTAATGTCACTCCACCTGCAAAATAAGAGTTTGTGAAAAGGTTAATAAGCTTCTTGGCCCGAGCTCTAGTAATCGGGCCTTGTGGTACATCACCCAAGTAGTTGAGAATCTAAGGAAGTTTAATCCACTTGTTAAATCTTGGAACCTGTCAATCTATTTGTAGTGCCCCGTTTTCATTTTCGTGAAAAATATGCAACTTGAAAACCATTTTTAAAATGTAATCTCTTTGAAAACCACATAAAATTTAAAACTTTTCCTTTTCATCAAAGTTTCATAGTGGAAGACTTTTCTTTACCTTGAAATACAAGTTCATTACAAAACATTTACGCGGTGTCAAAATACATATATCAAAACATGTCATTTTCAAAACCTGTTACCATGAGCCATAACCCACCTGTCAGTTCGACAACAATACAAATGGCTCAGTACTGCAACACTCCATCAGCATCCACGTCCTCCATAATAGCCATTAACTCCTTACCTACATCACAAGACATAAACTATGAGCATAGAGCTCATTAAGTGATATAAAATAAAATATGGACATGTTATGCATCTTTTTAAATCCATATGTAGTTTCTGTTTCTGTTTCCGTTTCATTTACCATTTTTTTTACTTTTGTTTCATTACATACCTTGGTTATCAGGCTTTACATACCGAACCAACCTTTTTTTTTACTTTACTTTATTATTTACTTAACTTTACCTTCATTTACTCATTCAGGCGTCTGGAGATAACAAGGGTGAGTGGTTGATGCACAAGGCAACCAATCGTTGCACCTAAGGTGGCCACCTTGTGGCGCTCACCCTAGGCGGCCATCCCATGGCAATCACCCCAGCGACCAACTCAAGAACTTGTACCTCCAACCGCATGTTTATGTTTATTCATCTTTTATTCCGTTTATGTTTCCTTTTGAAAACATGCTAAAAATCATTTTCATATCATTTGAAACCTATGATGTGTGCCATGCTCGTGTATGGATACAATATCTACATCCTCTAAACGTGCTCAACATCATAATCCTTAACTTAAATCTATAAACGCATCATTAAAAGAACCCATATCTAATAAACATAGCATCAAACAACATTACAATCCTCAAAACCTGATCAATATTAGCATTCATAACTTAAGGAACCTATTTCTAATAAACACATCATCATACAAATCATAACTCTTGCGATGTAGGTCTCAAAGACCAAAACACATACATATTACTTATCTGGTGTCTGTAACGTGTTTCTGCACTTTATCCCTCTTCTCCAATTAATACCTTCAAAACCAATAAAATTTATTCATCAATACTCACCAACTAAGACCCTCAATTTTGACACCATCATTCCTCAACTTATAACTCAATAACATGGATAATACATTACACATTATGATTCTACTCCATATTCTCTATGCGTCATCCATAAGCAGTAACCAACGACAACACTAAATCAATAGAGCATACCAACGAAACAGTCACCCTTATCTTTCAAGCAGTAAGCTAAAATACAGAACCTAACACAAAACATGGCCGAGCTCCAATAACCGTGACCATTAAAATAGCGAACCAACATTTCATCAACATACTAACACTCCATTATCAATAATACAGAGAGCTTACGCAACACAGAAGAGCAACAACCCAAATCCAACAACAAAGTACACTTCTTTACAAAGAGCATTATCAATAACAGAGTTTTAATCTTAAAGGAATAGAGAGGCATTACCAGAAGCTCACCCAAGAAGCCAGAATACCCAAGAACCCCCCTTTCCCTTGCTTCCTCTTCTTTTCCTTCACTGTTTATTTTCTACTCTCACCGAAGGCTCTCTGTCCCTTTCTCTATGCCTATCTCTTTCTCCTTCCTCAGTGTTTCCTTTCCTTCATCTCACTTTCTCCTTGTATTTTTCATGCAGCACACAGAGAGCTTCTGCCTTCTCTTTTCTTTCTCTTAATTCTCTTACTCCCTTCTATCTCAGAAGCTTTCCTTATAAGCTTTGTGTATATCCCAGTAATCTCACCAAACAACCTCATTAGGCTGCCATCTGTAAAGGGGAAGGACGTGGAGAAATAACAACACACTTCACGAATGGGGATTTTAAATTTCTCTCCTTAGACCGCAAAATCACTTGGGAACAGTCGATATCACATGTCGACCACAATTTCTGTCGATAAAGGCCTGTCAGCCACTACAAAATTAAAATAAGTTTTCTTCTTTTTTTGCTGTGAGAGCAGACGATACCCTTGTCGACCGCCAATTCCCAGTCGATATAATATATCGACTAGTCCAACTTGATTTCGCACTACCTTCTTCACCCAAAACGCCAATGTTTCTTCTCCTCTTTATTCTTTTAATTTAACAATATACATACATATGTATAGTTCCACCAATTACCTCTTTAACCCCATTCTAATAATCGGTACAATTTATAACCAGCTTATTTTCGCGTATTACAATATTTATATAACCATATTAATACATTTTCCTGAACTTTTAAAAGTCTGCTGGAACCTATAACCAGGATAGTAACCAACTAGGGAACCTCACATAATAACTCCCAAAGAAATCAAAAACACTTTCTAGATGACCTCAAAAATGTTTAGTCGACCAAACCGGTCATCCTTAAATGAAAATGTTTCACTTATCAGAAATTCTCCGCCCATAAATTCAAACATCCAGTGAACCCTTGTAATAACCCGACTTTTTCGAAACGGGATTTAATATGGATAATTGGGTGTAATTGAATTAATTGAATTTTGATGATTATTGGAGATTTCAGAATGAATTTATTATGGAATGTTATATCCAAAAAATATGTTTATTAAACATAATAGGCTGGGGTATAACTTGTACTAATTATTTGAATTACTTAAGATATGTGATTTAGTTGGAAGAAGTGTAAATTAATTATGGAGTAGAGTGATTTAATTGGGGTTAGATAAAAAGAGATTCATTAAATAAAAGTAGAAATTAAATTAATTGAAGTAATTAATTAAAATAATAGAAAAAGAAAATTAATTAAGGAAGGGGAGCTGAACCAGTTCAGCAAATGAACCAGTTTGGGCTGGCTCGGCTCACCTGAGTTAATGGTTTGGTTCTAGAAATCAAAAGGAAAGGGGACTTTGTCTGGCCTGTGGCCATTTCACGAAGAAGAGGAGAGGGTGAGCAATGGAGAGAGAGATCGTGGGAGTGACGGGCAACAAGTGAGGCCTTGGGCTTGGGAGTCTCTTGCGGTGCATTGCTGGCTCCCGGTGTGCGCATTGTCCAGTGAATGGCGAGTGACTGCGGGTGGCGATGTTGAGTGTCGAGCTTTCACGGGTTGGATTGATGAAGCGTCGGGTTGAGGTATGTTGCAATCGACTTGATGCCTTGTTGATTTCGGGTAACCAGTAGCGTTTGGCTAGGATGGAAGGGCATGGCAGAGATGGTGAGGCTACATACGACGTGATGAAGGCAGGGGGTAGGGCTTTGGTTCACTAGGGATTCGGTTTTTCTGTCCTACGGTTCGGACCGAACTGGTCCGTTGGTTCCTTCCTGGTGAAGGACGACATTGAGTGACTTCAGAAGAGGATGAGATGGAGGATTCGAAGGACAAAGATATCACCGAAAATCACGCAATACCTAAATGGTTGTTAAGCTCTTTAACCCTAGCCATCTGTGTATAAATTCAGCGAATGTGAGAGTGCCGCTGTAACGACCCAGTTTTTATTTACTTAAAAATCGCGTGACATTTAAAACTTTTCTTTTTATAAAAACGTCAGAGTATTTTCCTTTTATAAAACCCGATCATTAAAACTTTTTACTTAAAACATTTATCAATTTCAGCGGAAGTAATAAAATCGTTTTATGAAACGCAGCAGAGTTAAAATAAGGCATTAAAGAATATTGAGTAATTTACAAACCCTTTTACAAATAATTTTCATTTAATTCTTTAGCCCAACTAGCCACAAGATCCACCCGTGCAAATCCTTCATTGACTGCCTCTTAGCCTATTCACCTGTTCATGTACCAACATTGCAAGACTTAACTAATGAGCCTAAAGCTCAGTAAGTGATATAAAATAAAAGGTATGATGCACATATCATGCAACTTTTAAATCTCTTTTACCATTTTCTTTTATCGTTTTCTTGATCTTAACTTTGCTTTATCTTGACTTTACTTTACTGTTCATTTCTTTACTTGATTGTTACTTTACTTTATCTTGAAAGGCGTTGGAGATGTCTAAACTTGATGAGGAGGAGCAGCCAACTCAACCTCACATCCCCAGACGACCTCATTTATATTTTTCTTTATCTTGAAAGGCGTTGGAGATGTCTAAACTTGACGAGGAGGAGCAGTCATCTCAACCTCACATCCCCAGACAACCCTGTTTATGTTTATTTTTATCTTGAAAGTGTTAGAGATGTCTAAACTTGACGAGAATGGGCGACCAACCCAACTTCACATCTCATCACACCCATTTACGTTTATTTCTTTACATTTCATAACTGTCTCGTTTCTTCTTTGTTTGCTTCTTAACATTTTGTAATCATTTTGTTTCTTCTTTGTTTCCTTATCACAATCATGCATGGAAACCATTTTCGTATCTTTTGAAAACTATGATGCATGATACTCGTGAATGCATACATTCTCTATTAGAAGATTTAATAAAACAACAAACATACAATTCATAGATCATGCTTATAAACTGTAGACATGCTTATAAAAACTGTAAGCAATGAAACGTGCTATTAAAACTATAGACATGCTTGGAAAGCGGTAAACAACGAAACATGCATCTCCTAATCTTGCGATGTAGGGCCCTAATGACCAAAGCACATGCGTATCACTTACTTGGCGTCCTTAGCACGGTTCAAAAATTAACGTTGCCCTTCTTCCCTTTTATACCTTCAAAATAATTATAATTTATTTATTAATATTTTTATCAATCATAAATCTTAACTTGATACCCTTATTCCTTGTTTATTATTTAATAATTTAATTATCGCTTAACGAATTTCTATTAATTTATCTTCATTAATTCCAAGGTCAATAAACGAATAACTTTAATTTATACATTTTCCCTTAAATCACACTTATCCAATTTAACCGATATTTATTCATTAATAACAATCACTGAATTTCCATAAATCTTAACGCTTAACAAATCTCATTAGTCAACTTAATTACTTAGCAACCTCACAATAACAATTTCAATAACTTAACATGTGCAACAAGATAATAATAACCCACAATAGTTGTTCATTCCATCAATGTCACATGATAATACCGAGAACTTACTTTGCAAAACCAAACAATATTTCATCATAATAACCTATGTCCCACAGTAGAGTAAAGAACCATTTAATTCCTACATTCATATGGAATTATCAAATGAATAATTTACAAAGTCAAATTGATATATCCTTAGTCATCCAAACCTCACAGTCAAGCTTTAAATCCAACATACGAGACTTATATATCCGATTAAGCAAACAAGGTGCAGTCAATCGATAGGGAGCTTATATCTAGTTGCTATCCAATGTATTTGTCACAAAATAATTTCCCAAAACAACGGACTAACATTCTATATTTTTCCAGATTAACTTCATCTCTTAAGTGTGGAGCTTCAACAATTTAATCCAAACACAATTATCATTCAAAATCAAGACTCAGAATATAATTCCAATCAACAGGGCATTATCCAATTCATGTCTAGCAATTAATATTTAAGATGCACAACTAAACTCTAATTCAAGAAAGAATAAGAATCCATCTGAGTCCAATGAGTAGGAATTCAAAATGTAGAATAGTCAGTAGGTTATTTTCCACAACAACAACCGAACATGCATTAATTCACCAACCAATTTCACAATAGAGAACATATCCACAATTCCAGACATAAAATCAACAATAAAACTCAGTAGAACCATTAGATGACAAAACTCAGTAGAACCAACAGAAGACAATTCCAACCAGGATGATCATCCAATAGCTCAACCAAAACTTAACATCAATAGAGCAATTATACCACAAAATCCATAACAGAGATGGGGAAAAACTCCTTACCAACAGACACCCAGAGTTAACTCTTTCCCCGTATCCACATCACTCTGTAATTTTACAGAGTACATCCCTGCTACACTTCACTACTACATTCATATATATATATATATATATCTGAGGAGAAGACTTCTACGCTGGTGGATAATTGTACACTTCAAGGAGGGAGGTCCAACCAGCAAGAGCCATGTGAAAGTCCTCAGCATCTTCTAAAGAATCACGTGAAGATGGCCAAGGGAGTAGCTGGAGGAAAACCAGCTCTGGCTCGGTTCACCCTCACCTGCCATCACGTTTGGCCCCGCCATCCCTGTCGTCATTGATTCGTTCATTGAATCGCCCAACACAGAGTCAAGTTACTCAACAATCATCAATTGAAACACTTACCTTGGACAACCACAAAGAGGAACGCAGCCCCGCGGTAACACAGACCGGTGATTCGCAGCAACGCGGGAGCTCCAACCGGTGCCCTAGCTGTGGCACACCCGCGGCGTCGCCAGTAGCACACCGAGCCCGGAGTCGTACGCTGAACCCGACCCATCGCCGTCATCCTTCCGCTCGTCATCGGCTTCCTCCCGATCACTCTCCCTATATCTCTCAACTCTCACTCGCTTTCTCCCTCTTCTCTTCTCTAAATTTTCATTTGTTTTTCAATCAACCAAGAAGCAAACCACGTCAACCGGCCATCCATAAACCAAATCGGTTCAACACCCATATTACTTAAACTTTCCTTTATTTTTAATTTCTCACAATCTCCTTCCCTTTTAATTTAAAATTTCATTTTATTTATTTTAATTTCTTTAACAAATCGATAATTATTAAATATACGTGTCTATATTAATTGACCCAAATTTTTCCCGACTTATTCTAAATATTGATTATTAACGATTATTACAGGTCTAATTTAAATATCCCAATTTCATTTCCTAAATTAATTTTCCATTAAATAAATCATTGATTATTATCCAAATATTCGCTAATTAAATTTATCAATCAATTATCTTTAATTAATTCTATTACGAAAATCGGGACATTACAGCCGCAGCGGGAGAAGAGAAAGGGAATTGGGGGGAGTATGTGCTAGTGATTTTGTTCTCGGGTGTTCTCGAGCAACGACGGTTGATGCGAAGAAGGCAGTGTGAGTGAGGGAGTTGACTGAAGGGCTAGTTTGGATGTTTTGGCTTGTTGGTTCTTCGAGTCTACAAGTTTTGTGCTTCCGAAGGATAGAACAACTTCTTCCTTTGGTATCCATAAGGTGAGGTTCGTTCCCTGTTGTTGGCCCCAGTTCTTGGACAATTTTATTGTAGTGATAATATGCTGATGGAAGTTTGTTCTGCATTTTGTATATGAGTTTCTGGCATTGCCTCTGCTACCTATCATTGAGGAATTGGAAAATCTGTAGATATTGCTAAATTGGCTTCTGTTTCTTTTATGCCTTGATGTAACACCCTGACTTTTTAAATTGGACAGCTATCAGGGTATTACAAAGGGCGTGCTAGAGTGTTAAGTCTAGTGGTATTCCGATAACATTTTCCCCGTATACGAGATGTAATCAAAGTGTTGGGGTTTTGGAGGTAGTACATTGCGTATTGTTACGAGTTAATTGTGAAGTGTAATTATGGGAAAAATATTACATGATAGGAGTTAAGTAAGAAAATATGAAGAAAGGTTGTCCATGGCCTTTTCAGATGCCTGAGGACGACACTGCGGACGCATTATGTCATCCACAAGTGCATTACATAATGTCCCTGACATTTGGGACACCTCAAGGATGAGGATTCGCGTCCTAATGTGTTTGGAAATCGACTTCCAGACTCATGCGGACGACCTTGCAAACAAGAAATGTCATCCGCAAGAGCATTGCACGTCACCCTCAGCCTGGGGATGACTCAGGACGTGATTCTGCATCCTGACTTCACTATGCTGTGAAGTTGCAGACGAGGTCCCAGATGATGCGGATGAGAGGAACCGCGTTTGCATCGAATCTGTTCTAAACCTAGACAACTTCGGACGAGTCCGGACGGCTACGGACGAGTTGAGGCCTCGTTTGATTTGCCTTTATCCATTTCATGGACACTTTCGGACGACATGCGGAAGCCACGATTTAGCCTGCGATATTTTAGCCTTGCGGACGAATGTGGACGAGACCTATGCATCCGCACTCGTCCAAAATAGCCCAGACCTACGAATAAAATAAGATCAAGATGATGGAAAATCATTGAAAAATAGAGAAAATCACGGGATAGCAGACATAATTGACCCTCTCCCCCTTCCTCCCCTGTAGGTCGCTGCCCTCCCCCCTACCTGGAGCCATCATGGTGTCCCTCTCCTCTCCAGGTAATGCCTTCCCTCTCCCCTGCCATCTATCTCTTTTTTCAGCCTTCAGCTTCCCCTTTCTACGAGAAGCTCTCCCTCCCTTGCATGGGAGTTTCTCTGTGAGTTATTGTGTGAGCTATGGTGTGGGAATTGTGAGCTGCTGGGAGCTGCTCCTTGTTGCTGTGAGTGTGAGTTGCTACTTGCTGTGGAGTGGCTAGTTAGGAAAAGTTGTCCCTAGTTTAGCTCTTCAACTTAGGTAAGGGATTAGGGGTGTCTTGGCCATGTGGAGGCCCTACACTGCAAGTGTGTGTGTGGGTTTATGTTTACTTCCCTTATGCTTATGCTTATATTGTGTTTGGTAGTTAGATAAATCAAAAATGGTAAGGCTTGTTGTTAATGTACGATTTTAGTTGAGGTTACTGTTGTTAATTCCTTGTTATTGTTAGCTTTGTGATAATTTTCTATGTGCTTAAATGTTTTACCTTATTGATTTCTCTGTAAGTATTTCCTTGATTATAGCTTTGTACTTCATAGCTATGCTTTAGTTAAGTTTTGTTGTGAAGTATTGAATGGTTTACTGTGAAATAGAGGTGAAATAGAGAATGATGAGGAGAAAAGTACGTGAGGATGAGATGAGTAGGAATGAACTATGATTTCCTTTGCTTATGTTAATTGTATTCTTGTTACTGATTTTCCTACTCGCTGTGAATTAATCCCTCTCTGTTAGTTAGCTATCCGCATGTAAATTAACTAGTTAAATAAGGAATTCAAGCATGTAAATAACTTACTTAACTAGAGTAATTCAATTAGAGCCAATACGTTAAGTAACTAACTAGTGAGTATGTTAATTAACTAGTTAGCATGTTAATTAATTAGCCCTAAGAAGCATGTTAAAAGTAATTAAATGAGCATGTTAATTAACTAGCGTAATTAACTTAATTAGAAATTGAGTAAGTAGTCGATTAGAGTAATTAACTTAACTAGAAATTGAGCACGTTAGTCGATTGAGCATGAATACAATTTAATTAATCTAAGCATGTGAACTAATGTCTAATTAATTAATTAATGATAATTACTTGTCGAGCATGTAAACTAACTAATAAATCGTAGCATGTAATTAGTATGTTGATTTGCATGTTTTATTACTAGCATGTTAGTTAACAACTAGCTAGTAAATGATAACTAGGTGTATTGATGAAGCAGGTAACCCGAGCATGGAAATTGACCAATGACAACTAACTATCACCTTGAGCATGATTAATTGTTAACCAATAGAATCCTTACATGTTTAATAAACTAGATTTGAGCATGTTAATTAACTAGGTTAATTAACTAAATGGGATTAATTGGAGAGCATGTTAACTTAACTAGAGTAATTAATTAACTTGAGCATGTTAATTATTTCTACAGCATATCAATTAACTTAAGCATGTTAATTAATTCGAGCATGTTCAATTCTAAGTATGTATAATCAACTAGTTAAGCATGTTTAATCTTATTTTACTTGAGCATGTTAAATAGTACTAAGTCATGCCATGTTTAATTAGCATGTTTAAGTAACTAACTAGAACAAAAGCATGCTTAAATCATCTAGGATAATAATCGTAATTTTTCCTTGGGCATATAATTAATTAACTAGTTTAATAGTTGTAATTGATAATCTTTGGGAGCATGTAACTAGTTAGAATAACTAAGTGGCTTAGTAGTTGAAATTATCATGAGCATGTTAGTTATTGTCCTTTCGCTGTTTAAATTCAATATTGTACTTGTCTTTTGTTGTGCATAGTTATTTTCTTCTATTATATGTTTTACCTTCTTATATGCGCTTTCACTTCCAGCTACTTTTATTTAATGCGCACTTCAATTATTATTAATGTTATGTTATAACGCATCATGCATCATATTAGATTGAGAATGTATGGTCATGCATCATGTTAATAGAAACTAAGAGGGAGTGCCACCTTGGGGTGGTACTCACATGCATGAGTGAGAAAAATGTTAAAAATGAATGATATAATGAATGGGTAACCGGTCTGGTCTAGCAGCTAGTATGCACCTAGGAGGCTAGTCCATAATGGAATGAATGGGGAGTTGGCAGCTGGTGGGTAGTCAGATCTAGTTTGGCAGCTAGGTAAAGCCCCTACCATGACGGGAAAGGGACCTAGTTTGCACACAGGAGGCTAGTTCGATCAACTATACCACCCCATATGGGTCCTTCAATCTACCACTCGATGTACGAGTAATGAATGAACGAATGTAATGAAATGGTTGGTTTGGGTGGCCCCCATTCCATAATGGACTAAAGAGAGGCATTTCATAACTGCATGTAACCCTTTTTCCTTATTGAGTCATTAGGCTCACGTATTACTTGTGGTGTAGGTACAAATGACGAACAGATAATGAATAGAAAATAAAGTAGGGATGATGGATTTACACGGGCGAGATTGGGGCTAGGCAGGCATATAAAAAGGGTAAAAGAGAAACCGTTTTAATTAAGTTAAGTTTTCAAATTTGTAATTAAATCAAGTAGTAAGTGGTATAAAAAGTAGTATTTCAATTGGTTGGTAATTCTTCCCTAAACTATTTGTTTATGCTTCCGCACAATTTTAACTAAACTACTTTCATAACACTTCCGCATAGTTTTATTAATGGGATTTTCATAACGAGTTTAAGGAATGATTGGTAGTGGTCTGGTTTAGGCATGCTCTGACTGGGTTTTAAAAGAAATTTTAAATTTTCACGCATTTTCAAGGATTTACGAAAAAAATGGGTTGTTACACTTGATATTGCCGAGTTGATATATCCTTGATAATTTTCGGTATTGTCTTCAAATTGAGATAGAGAATCTGTTGAATGGTATGATTGATTATGGCCTCGATGATTGGGATATGAAATCTGTTCATAACTCGTATTGTTGGAAATTGTGAACATAATCATCCATATTCTCTAATTCTTGAGTAAGTAATGTGTTCGTTGCTGATTTAGTGAATTTCTGTCTGATTAAGTGATGGAATGGTCGTTCATTGTGCAAACTCCATGTTTATTTCTAGTTTAAACTATGAGTTTCCTATACTGATTAGTATGGGTTAATAAGCGTTGTTGAGCCACGGAATTGTGAATACCAAAGGGTAGTTTAAAAGAAAATTAAAGATCGTTGTTAAATATGTTACTGTGAGTAAATGGTTGTAAAAGTTTTGTGCCACATAGTTCTTGAGATTAGGGTATGCTCTATTGGTGTGGTTGTTCCATGCCTACTATGTGTTGCTCTCTGTCCATAAATGTACGATTATGGTAATTGACGAAATGAAGAAGAGTGTTAAGTTATGGTTCTATAAATTAAGGTGATTGGCTATAAAATTTATAAAGATAAATTAGTGAAAAACTGTTAAGTGGTAAAGTTGAGTTGAAATTAATGAGTAAGGAATAATGGTTTGAAAATAATTAAATATTATTAATTGTGAAGGTACTAAAAGATAAAGGAAAGGAAAGGATAACGTTTAAGTGTTGAGCGCTTTATGGAAACGAGATAAGTGATATGTGTGTGCTTTGGTCCTTAGGGCCATACATCACAAGAATAGGATATGCACGTTTTGTTGTTTACTACTTTATTAAATATTGAGCACGTCTACTGTTTTAATGGCACGACTATTGATTTATAGCATATCTACTATTTTAATAGCACATCTATTGATTTATAGCATGTCTACAGTTTTAATAGCATGTCTAATGCTTTACTAGCACATCTATCATTTTTTAAACGTGTCTATTATTTTATCAGCATGTTTATCATTTTAAATAGCATGTCTACTGCTTTATTGAGCACGGTCTGTGAATTGGGTGTTTAGTTATATTCCCTTAACTATTAGAAATTATATGTATTCACGAACATCATGCATCTTGATTTTCAAAGTATACGAAAATTGTTTCCATGCTCGAATTTGAAAGGGAAACAAAAACGAAAAGAAAGTATAAATGAACGATTAAGAAAGATAAAAGAAAAGTGGTGGTGTGGTCTGGTAGGTCAAGCCCAACACATAAACCAGCGAAAGAAAAGATAAAGATTCTTGTGGTTCGGTAGGTCAAGCCCGACATTTAAACAAAAGATAAAGATTTTTGTGGTTTGGTAGGTCAAGCCTGACATAGGAACAAAAGAAAAGAAAATAAAAGAAAAGTAAAGAAAAGAATATGAAAAGAGAAATAGATACGGATACGGGAATGGAAACGGAAATGTATACAAAAACGGTATGAGCACAGATACCAAAACAGAAATGGGAACAGAAACGGAAACGGAAACGAGTTTCCATAAATGGAAATGGATACAGATACAGATACAGAAATAGATATGGGAACGGATACGGAAACAAGTATGCTCTTGGATACCGATATGGATACATAAACAGGAACGGAAATAGAAATAGAAAGAATGTACGTAAATGTGAAAAGATAAAAGATAAAAGGAAAGAGAACGAAAAGAGAAACTGCATACAGTTTTAAAATGGCACAACATTTGCATCTAGCATATTAGGTTTTATCACTTACTGAGTGTTAGACTCATTGTTTATGACTTGTGATGTAGGTACAAGCACGAGAAAAAATGACGAAAGATTAAGGAGCAGTCGATGAAGAATTTGCACGTGCGATACTTGTGGCTGACTAGGCTAATGAAGGTAATGTGATAAAAGAGTTTTTTAAATGTAAAGGAACAATTTATTTATTGTCTTTTAAAATAAATGATTTATACTTCCGCTATAGAATGTTTTATGCTTCTGCTATTAATTAAGAAAAAGTGATTTTATAAATGAAGTCTTTCGCTATTAATAACGATTTAAGTAACGAGTTTTAAGCAAAAGTTTTTAATGATCCGGTTTTAAGAAAAATACTCTAATTTCTATCTAAAAAGTTGTAATAAAGATTTTAGTTGTTTTATAAAAGTTTTAAATTGGACTCATTTTTAAAGCAAATAAAAACTGGGTCGTTATAGTTGGTATCAGAGCGTCCAGAGTTTTTAAAATCAGATCTGTAGACTACCTGCCAGCACAAGCTTTGACGTGGAAATACTCCATCAGTTGCACGTAAGTTATTAAATTTAATTTTCCTAAGTTACAATTATTTTATTCTACAACGTAAGGTGTCATGGCTAGAGGACGACGAATGACTGGGCGAGAAAGCGATGCGAGTGTTGTGGATGAGACGATCAACCGATTGACGACATTAGTGGAACAACAATCTCATCAGTTGGAGCGACAATCTCAAAACTTGGAGAAGCATGTGGAAATCATTGCACATGGAAACGAGTGAGTTGTGGAGCAACGAGTGGCTGTACAATAGGATGTAAGCATTGAGAAATTGTAATGACTACGACCACCTCAATTTGATGGAGATGCTATAGACCCAGACGGTGCAGAAGAATGGATCAGGACTTTGGATAAGATGTTTGCATATGCCAAGATAAAAGAAGAGGACAGGGTAACATGTGCCGTGTTTATGATGGTTAAGAACGCAAGATTCTAGTAGGACTCACTTAAGATAACCAAGGACGTGGCTGCAATGATATGGACAGAATTCAAGAAGATCTTGTATGACAAGTATTTCAATTGCTCATCAAGGATGAGGAAATTGGTGGATTTTACTCAGCTATGACAAGGAGGATCAGTTTCGGGATATGTGTGCAAGTTTGAGGTGTTATCACGGTTCGCCTCGCATCTGGTGAGAAACAATGAGCATGAGGTACACAATTTTGTTCAAGGACTTAAGATAGAAATTCTCAAAGGTGTTGTGATATCAAGAACTCAAGATGTGGTATCAAAAGCTTTGGACATTGAAGAAATTAAGAATCAGATCTTAAAGCAGGACGACTGTGTTGCAAGAATTTAGCTACATGCATGGAATGAAGCGGGTACATCCGGTGGAGTTAAGAGGACACGTGACGATGAAGACCAGTATGCGAAGGACAAGCAAGTGCAGAATGAGTCAAATACTACTTTGGTTTAGGTTCCTCGTGTTAAATCGTGTGCTAATTGTAAGAAAAAGCATTTTGGGGAGTGCAAAGTTGGCACTAGACAATGTTTTAAATGCGGCGATATGGGACATTTGGTCAGAAACTGTGCAATGTTTTTAAGCAAACCAGTAAAAGTTGTAACAAAATGACTTTGATCTCTGTGGATGTAGGTGAAAAGTGCATTTGTGGGGTCGTATAAGTGTGTGGCACATTACGCAGTGTCTATAATTTATATTATTGTATCAAATTTTTGGATCAAGATTTGGTATTTGGAATAATTAAGAATGTAATGTAAGTGTTATTTCTGCAAATTTTCCTTTTGTCATTATTATGATTTGGTTGATGAGCTTGGAAGTGGTTACGTTTAGCTAAATTTTAAGGATGAAATTTATATAAGGAGAGAGGAATGTAATACCCTGACTTTTTTGTAACGGGATTTAATATGGATAATTGGGTGTAATTGAATTAATTGGATTTTGATGATTATTGGAGATTTCGGAATGAATTTATTATGGAATGTTATATCCTAAATGTAATACCCCGAATTTTTATATCAGATTTAATAAAGATTAATTTGGGACATTTGGATTTATTGGGTAATTTTTGAGGTATTACCAAAGACATGTTCGTTAGATGAGTTTATAATTTATGGAAATTAACGTAATTAAAATAAAATATATAGTAATTAAAGTCAATTATAATCTTATATGTGATTAATTAGAGTAATATTTATAAGTGGAGTTTGTTGTTAAATAACTGAATCGATTCAGTTGGAGAACTGGTTTAGCATTCCTCATTTCGTCTGGCCTTCGGCTTTTTGACGAAATGAGAAAATGGGAGATATTAAGATGTAAATTTGAATTATAGGGGGGATTTAATTAAATTAGATTAATTTTGATTAAAAAGGATAAATGGGGGATTATGAAATGCATGAACCGGTTCAACAGGACCGGTTCATGCCATTTGCATTTGGGAACTTTTAGTGGCTCGTAGGCCATTATGTGCTGAAGACCATTGGTCTTCAGCCATTCTTCGCGATGGAGACCCGAGAGGAGAGGGAGAGGGTGACGACGAGGAAGCGAGGGAGAGGCTAGCGAGACAGCGGCGACGCGAGCGAATGGAGGGCGATGAACGGTGGACGACAGCTCCGGCGTGCTTAACTGCGTGGGTCACGGTTAGGGCTCGGGAGGTGAGGCTGCGCGGGACGAATCAGACCTCTACCGTGGTGATTTTTGACGTCAGTTTGAGGTACGTTCCACCAGGTTTCTCCTCCCTTGCTTCTCTGCTGATGGGTTATGGCTAGAGATGCAAATTTAAGGGACGAATCGGCGAATTCACAACAGGCAGGGGCTGGGAACGGTTTGCGACGGGTTGGCGGTCTAGCTGGAGGTTCAGTTCGAACCGATCCATTTCTGGTTCCTGCTGGGTGCTTGTCGATTAGCAAACAACTCACACTCCACGTGGGGAACACACTCTGAAAAGCTGGTATGGTTGTTAGGTGAAATGTTAGAAGAAGGGGGCAGTTGTGCCGAGTGAGAAATTTAGACAGAGGGAGAGACAGAGAAGTGAGATCAATGTTTTGGCAGAGAGGAGTCACTTGGGTGTGTTGAGCTTCTGGAGATGACTGGCAGAACAGCTATTGGGAGAGCTGAATTGAGAGAAGGAATGGGGTCTGGTGAGCTTCTGCAAGAAGGAAGCAGCTCTGTTGGGATGCTCTCTGAAGCTGGAGCTCTCGGGTCTATATGGTTCCCCAAGTAAAAGCTCTCTGTTTCTTTTAGACGTTGCCTTTTGCTGTTTGTTATGGACAATATGAGCTTCTTGTGAACTTCCTAAATAATATGGATTTTTGGGTTGCTCTTTGTTATGTTATGGGTTGGGTCAAGAACGTTAGATATGGATTCCTATTGTCTATTGGTTTGAGGAAAATATAAGTGCTGTTATGGACAATATGAGCTATTTTGTGAAAATGGATAATGTGAATACTAAGATATTGTGCTCAGTTGTTTAGATTGATGTTTGTGAACTTCTTCTCTTGAAGGATGTTATGAAGCATCTGTTTTGGTATATATACTACCTATGGATATGTAGTTGGTTTAGTGAGGTTCTGTTAATTTTTATGGGCTGTTATTTTATTGGAATAACCTGTTGAGTTGTTGGCTGCTATTGGTTGAATTCAGCCAAGGGATTTTGTTTGGAAAATATAATTGGAATTAATGTATTAAGCGGAGTTGTAACTAAGAAAGTGGTTTCGTTTAGGAAACTCTATTAAGCAACGACGAAGTTTTATAAGTTGATTAATTTACTAGATTCATGACAAGTGTTATTAATTTGTGAAGGTATCGAAAAAGACGGAGAAGAATAATGAATAAGTGTTGGCATGCGTTAGAACTTCGAGGTAAGAATATGGGTGTGTTCATGGCTTGAGGAAGCCCTACACCCAAGTAAAATGTGTGTGAGTTAGTGTTAGTGTTCTTAAAATGAGTGTTGATAGTTGTTTGATGTTAAGTAGAAATTGTTTGTGAATCTGTGATATCTTCCTTTTGATGCTTAGTTTTGTTTTATTGTACATTATGGGATAAAAATGCCTAAGTAAATGAAGGAATGATAGTACAAAAATAGAATGAGTAAATGGTAAGTTATTATGTAAAGTATGAAAGTGAGCTAAAAGAGTTATTGAATATTTACCTACTGTGTGGTATTGTTTTCCTTTCCTTAGGCATTATGTTTCTCTGTTGTTCTTACTCGTTTCAATGTTAAATAAATTGTATGGGCATGATAATTTAATAGGGTTATTAATTAACCCTCTATGTAGTTAGCAGTCAGCATGTAAACGAACTAAAGTTAAATCATGAATCAAAATAATGATTCGAGCATGTTAAACCAACTATAGTGACCCTTAGTTGGGTATGTTTAACTTAGTGTTTAACTAGCATGTTTAATTACTAATCAAGTTAGTCAATTGTTAAGTAATTGAGTATGTTAACTAATTTACTAAGTCTAATCACGTAGTTACTTTAAACAATCATTGAGCATGTTAATTAATTAGAACCACTAAATCAACCTGAGCATGTAACGAACTAGGGTCACCGACCAGATTACTCCAGCATATTTAATTAAATAACTAGCATGTTTAGATTGTTTAACTAGCAGGTTTAAATCATCTAATTAGCATAACGCGTGTAAACCATCTAGCAGCATGTTAGGGTAACTAACTTAACTAAAGTAAGTAGTTAGAGTTGGGCATGTTTACTTGATTGATTAATCCCACATGTTTAACGGCTAGTATTTGATTGGGTATGTTATTGATATTGAAGCTTGTAAATTATTCTTTAAGCATGATTAGTTGACACTAAATTTAAGCATGATTAGTTATGTAAATTAATTAGGATAATTAACTAGGCGATAATTATAATCCTTCTTGAGCATGTTAATTATTTAGTTAGAAATGATAACAAGTTCTCGAGCATGTTAATTAGATTATGCTTTACTTTCATATGCACGTCGCTTGTGATCGGATATATTTCCCTTATTATTGTGACTTACATATCCAAACATGTTCCCCGATGTTTAATTAGTTCCATAATTGCTTCCTCCATATGATGTACGTTATGGGTGTTCCATTCCTTTTATTTGCGCTTTTAATTCAGTTACTGACTTCTATATGCGCACTTCAATTCCTATTAAAGTTATGTTATATGCATTGAGCGTCATGTTAGGTTGAGATCATGTTAATAGAAACCCAGTAGGGGGTACCCCCTCGGGGTAGTACCCACATGCATGAGTGAGGAAAAACGTTAAGAACAAGAATGTTCGGGATGGGCGGGATACGCCCATCACCAAAGAAACCCTACCGCCGGGATACGCCGAGAGGGAAGAAACCCTGAAGGGGGGATATACCGAAAGGGAAGGACCTTTGAAGGCGGGATAAGCCGGAAAGGGAACGAAAAAGGGAGTTAGAGGGCGGATGGGTAGCGGAACTAGTCCGTAGTTAGGCGAAGCCCCCAACCCCGACAGGAACGGGGACCTAGCTGCAAGTAAAGGGTAAAGTCCGGTCAACTATTCCATCCCCTAAAAACCCTCAAATCTCCAGCTCAATGTACGAGTAAAGAATGAAAGAATAACGAACGTAATGAAAAGAATTGGTTTGGGTGGCCCCCATTCCAAGAAGAATTAAAGAGAGATATGCATAATTGTTTTCCCTATTTCTTTACTGGGGAAAAGCTCAAGTCCTTACTTGTGGTGTAGGTACAAACGACGAACAAATAATAAGTAGACGATAAACACATAATGAAGCAGAGATGGATGATTTCGCACGCACGAGACTCGGGGCTGGCCAAGCAAAGAGAAAAATGAGTTAACGGTTGTAATCGCATTAAGTTTTATCATTTTGTACTTCATAGTTTATTTTCTTCTTTAAATGATTCGTTTACGTTTCCGCCATGTTTTACAAGAATTTATTTTATAACGCTTCCGCATATTTTATCAATTGGTTTTTGTAACGAGTTTTAAGAAAGTGTCAGTAGCGATCTGGTTTGACGCACTCTGATATGTTTTGTTTTAAAAAGAAAAGAAATTTTAAAATTTTACGCATTTTAAAGGATTTACGAAAATTCGGGTCGTTACACTGAAAATATGTTTATTAAACATAATAGGTTGGGGTATAACTTGTACCAATTATTTGGATTACTTAAGATATGTGATTTAGTTGGAAGAAGTATAAATTAATTATGGAGTAGAGTGATTTAATTGGGGATAGATAAAAAGGGATATATTAAATAAAAGTATAAATGAAATTAATTGAAGTAATTAATTAAAATAAAATAAAAAGAAAATTAATTAAGGAATGGGAGCTGAACCGGTTCAGTAGGTGAACCAATTCGGGCTAGCTTGGTTCACCTAGGTTAATGGTTCGGTTCTAGAAATCAAAAGGAAAGTGGACTTTGTCTTGCCTGTGGCCATTTCGCGAAGAAGAGGAGAGGGTGAGCGATGGAGAGAGAGACTATGGGAGTGAGGGGTGACAAGTGAGGGCTCAGGCTCAGGAATCTCTTCTAGTACGTTGCCGGCTATTGGTGTTGAGTGTTGGGCTTTCACGGGTTAGATTGATGAAGCTTCGGGTTGAGGTATGTTACAGTCAACTTGATGCCTTGTTGATTTCGGGTAACTAGTGGTGTTTGCCTAGGATGGAACGGCATGGCGGCGACGGTGAGGCTACGTGCGACGCGATGAAGGCAGGGGCTAGGGCTTTTGTTATCTGGGGATTCGGTTTTGGTTCGGCCTACGGTTTGGACTGAACCGGTCCGTTGATTCCTACCTGGTGAAGGACAACAGTGTGCGACTTCATACGAGGATGAGAAGGAGGATTCCAACGATGAAAATATCACTAGAAATCACGGGATACCTAAATGGTTGTTAAGCTCTTCAACCTTAGCCATTTGTGTATAAATTCAGCGAATGTTAGAGCACTGCGGCGGGAAAAGAGAAAGGGAATTGGGGCGAGAGTGTGCTGGTGATTTTGTTCTCGGGTGTTCTCGGGCAACGACGGTTGATGCGAAGAAGGTAGTGTGAGTGGAGGAGTTGATTGAAGGGCTAGTTTGGATGTTTTGGCTTGTTGGTGCTTCGGATCTGCAAGTTTTGTGCTTCCGAAGTATAGAGCAACTTCTTCCTTAGGTATCCATCAGGTGAGGTTCCTTCCTTGTTATTGGCCCTAGTTGTTGGACAATTTTAATGTAGTGGTAATCTGCTGATGGAAGTTTTTTCTGCATTTTGTATATGAGTTTCTAACATTGCCTCTGTTGCCTATGATTGAGGAATTGGAAAAATCTGTAGATATTGCTAACTTGGGTTTTGTTTCTTTATGCCTTGATATTGCCGAGTTGATATATCCCTGATAATTTTGGGTATTGTCTTCAAATTGAGATAGAGAATCTGTTGGATGGTATGATTGATTATGGCCTCGATGATTGGGATATGAAATCTGTATATAACTCGTATTGTTGGAAATTGTGAATATAATCATCCATATTCTCTTATTCTCGGGTAAGGAATGCGTTGGTTGCTGATTTAGTAAATTTCTGTCTGATTAAGCGATGGAATGGTCATTCATTGTGTAAACTCCATGTTTATTGCTAGTTTCAACCATGAGTTTCCTATATTGATTAGTATGGGTTAATAAGCGTTGTTGAGCCACTGAATTTTGAATACCAAAGGGTAGTTTAAAAGAAAATTAAAGATCGTTGTTAAATATGTTACTATGAGTAAATGGTTGTAAAAGTTTTGTGCCGCATAGTTCTTGAGATTTGGGTATGCTCTGTTGGTGTGGTTGTTCCTTGCCTACTATGTGTTGCTCTCTGTCCATAAATGTACGATTATGGTAATTGACGAAATGAAGAAGAGTGTTAAGTTATGGTTCTATAAGTTAAGGTGATTGGCTATAAAATTTATAAAGATAAATTAATGAAAAATTGTTAAGTGGTAAAGTTGAGTTGAAATTAATGAATAAAGAATAATGGTTTGAAAATAATTAAATGCTATTAATTGTAAATGTACTAAAAGATAAAGGAAAGGAAAAAATAACGTTTAAGCGTTGAGCGCTTTAAGAAAACGAGGTAAGTGATATGCGTGTGTTTTGGTCCTTAAGGCCCTATATCGCAAGAATAGGATATGCATGTTTTGTTGTTTACTACTTTATTAAATATTGAGCACGTCTACTATTTTAATAGCATGTCTATTGATTTATAGCATATCTATTGTTTTAATAGCACGTCTATTGATTTATAGCATGTCTACAGTTTTAATAGCATATCTACTGCTTGACTAGCGCGTCTATCATTTTATAAGCATGTTTATTATTTTATCAGGATATCTATAGTTTTAAATAGCATGCCTACCGTTTTATTGAGCATGTTCTGTGAATTGAGTGTTTATTTATATTCCCTTATTAACTATTAGAAATTGTATGCATTCACGAGCATCATGCATCACGATTTTCAAAGTATACTAAAATAGTTTTCATGCACGGTTTTGAAAAGAAAACGAAAACAAAAAGAAAGTATAAATGAACGATTAAGAAAGATAAAAGAAAAGTGGTGGTGTGGTCCGATAGGTCAAGTCTGGCACATAACTCAACGAAAGAAAAGATAAAAGTTCTTGTGATCTGGTAGGTCAAGCCCAGCACATGAACAAAAATAAAGAAAAAATAAAGGTTTCTGTGGTCCGGTAGGTCAAGCCCAACACAGCAACAAAGGAAAAGAAAAGAAAAGACAAGTAAAGAAAGTAATATGAAAAGAGAAACGGATATGGAAACGGGAATAGAAACGGAAACGGATATGAAAACAGTACGAGCACAGATACCGAAATGGAAACAGAAATAGAAACGAAAATGGAAACGAGTTTCCATAAATGGAAACGGATACAGATACGGATACGGATACAGAAACAGACACGGGCACGGATACAGAAACATGTACTATCACGGATACAGAATCATGAACAGGAACAGAAATAGAAAGAAAGTACGTAAATGTGAAAAGATAAAAGATAAAAAGAAAAAGAACGAAAAGAGAAACTGCAGACGGTTTTAAAATGGCACAACATGTGCATCTAGCATATTAAGTTTTATCACTTGCTAAGCATTAGACTCATAGTTTATGACTTGCGATGTAGTTACAAACACGAGAGAAAATGATGAACAGATTAAGGAGCAGTCGATGAAGGATTTGCACAGACGAAACTTGTGGCTGGCTAGGCTAATGAAGTTAACGTGAGAAAAGAGTTTTGTAAATATAAAGCAACATTTTATTTATTGTCTTTTAAAATGAACGATTTATGCTTCTGCTATAGAATGTTTTATGCTTCCACTATTAATTAAGAAAAAATGATTTTATAAATGAAGTCTTTCGATATTAATAAAGATTTAAGTGACGAGTTTTAAGCAAATGTTTTTAATGGTCCGGTTTTAAGAAAAATACTCTGATTTCAATTTAAAAGGTTTTAATAAAGATTTTAGTTGTTTTATAAAAATTTTAAATTTCACGTATTTTTAAAGCAAATAAAAACTGACTTGTTACAACCCTCCCCAATGTATTCTTTCTCTCTGCAAAATATTTTTTCCAAAGTTACTGAATGGTGAAACAATACGGAGAGATACCTTTAAATGGCAAAGATTGAGGAAGTTATTTAGGTAATTGCCCTCAATTAAGTAATTACTAATTTAATTAAAATACTCACAAAAAATGGCAGCCATTACATGATCAATATAATGTAAGAGAGGAGGGTGAATTATGTTATAAAACTTTTTTTACAAATTTATAAACTAATCGATTTGCAATCATAAGATTAATAATTTCTCTCAACCACGAACATATATACTAACACTAACAAGCAAACAAATCACAAGTAAATAGTTAGAGAGAAATAGGATACAAATGCAAGTTGTCTGTGCAGTTCGACCAAACTGCTTACGTCCACGCTCCAAGGTTCTTCCTTAGAGATTTCTTTTCACTAACCCTTTTGGTTAGAATTGATTGACCTTCTAGGTATTAATCTTGCATTCACCACTTTAGGGCTTCACCCTTTCTTAGCTCAAACAATAAATGTAGTTTGAAAGTTTTGGTACACAATAACTAATTTCTCACAAGAAATAAATTCTCAAAAGATTAAGTTGGTGAGAGGAAGGTGATATGACCCAGAGTTATGTTGAAATGGATGCTCCGAAATTCAGTAGTTGATTGCATAGCAGATGAGTAAGTCTATTTATAGATGAATGCCAATTTTTGAGTCATCGATCAACTACTACTTAAAATCTGGTTAACTGTGTTATGATAGTTATAACATTTTGTGAAGAATGTCGGTCGACCTTGATCTTTTTTTGGTCGATCACAATATGTCTATTACGGCTAAAATTCAAATGGGTGAACTATCTAGAGAGCTAATTTGGTCTTTCATGATCCCTTCTTTGGACTACCCCTGTCTAGGTCTAGGAGGACTCCGACTGATCGCAATCAGACTTTCCAAAAATCGAACTACTCTAGTATCCTTCTGTCGACCTCGCACTAATGTTTTCAACTCCGTATGAAAATTGATCAACTGTTTGAACTCGAAACCTAAAAAGAGACTTAAAAATATTATGCATGAACTTAATAAATATTTTAGTAATTTTGAATAACCAACAAGAGGATATTTAAGATACAAATAATATCAATCTAAATTTAATACAAATTTATGAATTTATCCTTTTAATTATCAAAACAAATATACTTAAATTATATTAAACCAACAGTCGCCCCATTATGATGATGATGACGAATTAATCTAACTCATTATAATTTCCATCATTCTCTCCCCCTCAACTTATGCCATAAAATATATTTCTCCACCTTAATGTGTGCATATATATTAATTAGGAAGAGGTAGGAATTTTCAAAAATATTTGTATAATTTTTCCTATATTTTCTCATGTTTTGTCATTAGCAAAGAGGTTTTTGCACACAAATTCAGTAGGAGGAGGTAATTTTAAAACCTTAAAATCTTGTAATTAAATATTTTATGGTTGTTAGAATTTTATTTAAAAATGGACTTCTACAAATTCGCATCTTCTTCGAGAAAAACTATTCTGCATAAAAATTTGGGGAGCCGCTATAGTCAAGAGAGAGAGAGGATTCAGTGAAGAAAAGATCTAAAAGTTGTATGATTGTGATGAATTGAAGGGAAATCTTTGGAAACCTTTCCTCCTTTACGCAGTTATATTGCATTTTTGAAGACAATTAGTTGGATGATTGGATTGGTGTGTAGATTATCCAAATTTCGGTGAGTCGGTGCGGATTTCGGCAACTCAAATTTTACTCTTCTCTCAAGTTTCCTAGAAATTTTGGAATTGTGAAACCAATAGGAGAACACAGTGCCTGCTGCTTAAAAGAAGCCATCATGGAATTGAGCAAAACTAAATCAAAAAACATGTAGGTTGGAAAATCAATTGACATGCTACTAAGACTCTCCACCTTTGTTTTGTCAAATATTCCATACATGACTCCACATGGATACCACATTCATGGAACATGATTACCTTAGATAGCATGATTTTAAGGTAACAGCTGCTCCAAAAAGAATTCACGCTGCCACTTCAAAATGGTTCCTCGATGAAAACAAATGTAACACAGTTGATGATAAAATATTATTACATCAATTCTTCACTGAAAGCCCCCTTAACTTTGCCATTGCCGACAACCCCATTTTATTCCTGCCAAAAAATTTTTATAAAAAGATCAAATATATAGCCTAAGAAATATCCTAATACATACAACACGTCAATCCCGCAGAGAAATGCATTAAAGTTGTATGCCTTCCCCTCCGAGATTGTTATTGCTCTTCTCGTGTCTTATGTATTAACAAAACCTTGCAAGATCATATCAGAAAGCTAATTTTTCATTCATTTAGTATATGATAATTGGATAAGTATATCGTTCTTTCTTAGTCTAGGAATAACTAAAACAGATCTTGGATCTTCAAGTTCGTCAAAATGCTTCGAATACTCGATTTCTTCCATCCATCGGACTGTTTTCAATGACAAAATGGACTATCATCTTCCAAGTTTATCTGTCTCTATCCCTAGTCAAGTGGGATGATTGAGGATCAAACAAAGGAAGCAATACCACTACCAAGTTTATCCATGATTAAGGGTTTATTTGTCATACAGTAGGGAGGGAGCCAAGAAGCATATCTATTAACCACTCCTTCGTAAAACAAATGCAACTGTAGAAATTCAAATCTATAAAACCAATGATTTTACATACCTCCTCATTGTCGTCGTCTTCTTTGTTCTTTTTTAGGCGAGTGGTGCCACCCTCTTTGCTGATGGGCAACTTCATCGCTCCGAACGGTGTCTCCACATTGATATTTCCTTTCATGGAATAACCAATGCCTTTTCCTCTAATCATGTCCCAAAGTGCAGAGCCAAAGTCCTGAGGCCTAAAGGTGATGGGCAAATTCATATAACTAATACCATTTCCATCTATTTTTGTTGATTTTTCGAGTTCTGCACCCCCGATACTGACCTCGGAAATCCATACCTCATAATCAAGTGCAGTTAGACCCAGCTCGAATTCGTTTTTATTGTCCAATTTCAAATGAAGAACTGCAGTTGTTTCTTCTAAAGAAAACGTCTCAAAGTGTATCTTCTCCACGTCAATATCGGGCTTGTACGGGACTGGAATCTCCCCCGTTTTCTCAAGTGGCAATGTCAGCCGTCCGATGATAGGTACATCTACAATGAGATCGACCTTGACACGATAAGGAATGATGCTTCCAAGCTTGATATCAGCATAAGTACTCTTTATATCGTCATAAATCAGTACAACCGGAATTTTAACAGTCTCTTCACCATGAGCATGAATTGTGCCGGCATCTGGTATTAGTCCTGAAACTAGTTTTCTACCATCACTCTCTATCAAGTAATTTATGTCAACTAGGGGAATGGGGACAGGATTTGGGTTTTTTATCAGAACATCAACGACAAATTCTGCTTTTTCGAGGTTTATTTGGGGAATATGAATTCCAGAAACATCTGCAGTTGGCTTCCCAAATCCAATGGTTTCCTCAATTTTCTCACCAATGTCTTCAATGAAATCCTTCATCTTATCCATAAATCCACCTTTCTCTTCATCCTTTTCAGCTTTCTTCTTAAAACCCGCGTCAGATACTTCCAGATTATTAGATGATGCCATACCCTAAAATTAATGAAGCCAAGCATTAGAACTAGGTTGTAGCCTTGACAAATCAAGAAAAGTATATCTATAGAGTCAGCAAATAACAGAATATCGTATTGAGATGACGGCTAATCCAAGATTCAAACTCACCCCTTTCTTACAAATTATATTACCGCAATAGAATATGACTATATGAATAGAGATACATAATGCTTCCCGCATGTCAAAATTACTCAAATTTCACACATGAAGGATACTGGGTTCCATTTTATCTGATTCGAGATCCAATTTATGGAAACAAACCGCAATTTTTTTTTGAAATGCAGATCAACAAGAAGTGATAGAGAAAGGACGATTTACGGTTAATAAGATAAATAAATTGAAAACTGTGAGTACAGACGATCGGGATCACATAAAAAGCATAAGAAGAACGAAATATGGAACATAGTGCTTAGAGATCTAAGACAGAAATGAAAGATGCAAACATAGTCAAAAGCATGAACAAAGCTGGGCATGCCGGCAAAAGTCAAAGAAGAAAGAGAAATGAAGAGTATGACCTGATAATGGTATTTTGGGGAGAGGGATGCTGATCTAGGAAAGGAAAAAGAAGAGGAAGAAGAAGGAGACGACCTGAGTCAGGGAAGAGAGAGAGGAGAGACCTGCACTGCAGAGAGGAGCGAGGAATGATGGCGAATAGAAGAGAAGAACGGAATGATTTATGTATCCACGTATGCAGATTGGACGACTGCCACGTGGAACTAAATGCTTGTATAATCTTTTCGTTGCTTCTCCACGAGAGTAAGCTTCTCCTTTTAAAGTGCCAACTGCCGACGTCCTATTTTTCTTCGGGAGGATGTACTAATGTTTTCAATAAAATGTAACGCTCCATTTGAAAAAGAAAAATGACAAATCAACTAATGTAGTTTGTGATCAATGATAAGTTAATTACTGTGGTATATTTTCTAACAAGTTAACTACTGACGTATGGGTAAATGACAAATCTAACATCGCGGTCACGTTCGCCGTTAACAAGTTGACATGAGACACGCGGTGTCTCAAGACACCGCCTCAAGACACCGCGAGCTACGTGGTGTCTATCTCAAGACATCGCAAGCTACGCGGTGTCTATCACAAGACATCGCGTAGCTCGCGGTGTCTCAACAAAGTGAGACGTAGAACTTTGTCTGTTCTTCAGCTAAGTAATGGAAAGAAAAAGAGAATTGAAAAGAGAATTACAATCTTTCTTCACTTTGTCCAGTAGAACTTCTTATGTGAAGAGAGAATATCAGAGAGAAACAATTCAATAATCAATTGTCTCCCAAATAATTCAATTATCATTTGTAGTGTATTAAGCCAAGATAGAAAACGCAGGCACGTAAAGAGAACATTGTCGCGGCATTTATCGGCGTCTGAGAAGAAAGACGTTGCGGTGTCTGAGAAGAAAGACGTTGCGGCGTCTGGAAAGAAAGACCCCCAAGTCTCAAGACACCGTAGTTTCTTGCGGTGTCTTGAGTCAAGACACCGCAGCAAGACACCGCAAGACACTGCGGTGTCTTTACTCAAGACACCACAAGAAACTGCGGTGTCTTAAGACTTGGGTGTCTTTCTTTCCAGACGCTGCAGCATCTTTCTTCTTAGACGCCAATGAACAGCGTGACAATGTTCTCTCTTACGTGCTTGCGTTTTCTGTCTTGGCTTAATATACTGCAAATGATAATTGAATTGTTTGGGAGACAAATGATTATTGAATTGTTTCTCTCTGATATTCTCTCTTCGTATAAGAAGTTCTACTGGACAAAGTGAAGAAAGACTGTAATTCTCTTTTCAATTCTCTTTTTCTTTCCATTATTTAGCTGAACAACAGACAAAGTTCTACGTCTCACCTTGTTGAGACACCGCGAGCTACGCGGTGTCTTGAGACAGACACTGCGTAGCTTGCGGTGTCTTGAGACAGACACCACGTGTCTCATGTCAACTTGTTAACGGCGAACGTGACCGCGATGTTGGATTAGTCATTTACCCATACGTCAGTGGTTAACTTGTTAGAAAATATACCACAGTGATTGATTTGTCATTTAACACAAACCACGATGGTTGATTTGTCATTTTCCCTTTGAAAAAATAAGAATTTGATTATAAATTATTCCCCACATTTTTGCCACAACTTATGTCGACCAGGCACCAAGAATATTTAATAATTTAATCACTAAATTTTTGTTTGACTCCTTATTCGAAGAATTTTTTTTTGAAAAATTAACAAATCAATCACTATACTATAAAATCAATGACAAGTCAACAACTGAATAATTTTTACTAATAATTTAAACACTGAACTATAAGAAATTGATGGACAACATCGCAGTTACATTTTCTATTAAAAACGTTGTCGTTCCACTGCGAAACGTTAGCTTTTTCGTGATGCAACGTTAGCTTTTCACTAAACGGAGATAAAAAAAATTACTTTTCACAGGCAGAAACTTTCTGCCTATAGAATGACAACGTTCCGCTACCGAAAGATTACTTTTTGCTGCGGAAAGATTACTTTTCTTTGTGAAAAGTGAAACATTGGTGGTGAGAATTGGATGACGATAATGGACTAGGAAGGGGAAAGAGAAGAAGACGATGAGAACTGGATAGTGAAATTGAAAGGAAGGTGAGCAACAAGAAGATGTTCGGAAAACTGAAAACATGATAATTGTTTTCAACGACGAGAAGACCATGTCAGAGCTTCCCGAAATCATCTTCACGGTAAGATTGTTTCAATTATTTCGATTTTAGCATTAAACTAAAGTAGAATTAGAATTACATAAATATATTTGAAGATATTTCTTTGCGAGATTAGTTTTATGTTGAAGATGTTTTATTCGCGGGTTCAACGTAATAGCGATGTTTACTCTGTCCATTTCTTATAGTTCATTATTTAAGTTGTTAGCAAAAATTGTTCAATGGTTAACTTGTCATTAACTCTATAGTACAGTGGTTGATTAGTTAATTTCCCTTAAGTTTTCTAACAACTGAACAGAGTTAAATTGGCTCAGTCTTTACCATAGCAAGTTGACCTCAAAGTTTAGGATTGACAAGTTTGAACTTAATTGAGCTCAAAATAGTCTACTCTTTTTCAATTATTCTTCTACAACGTCTCTATCTTAGGGACTATCATGATATTTCTCTGAAAATGAACATGTTGATGTTAGATTATTCTAATAATCTATTAATATGATCCATGTTAATTAAAGTGCATTGACTTAATATTAAGGTGCTTAATGAGATGATTGTTAAGCATAAAAGAAATTAAGTTAATTGAGTTTTAATTGCCTCTCCTTGACATTATTAAAGTGTATAATGTATGGTTAAAGAGATGTATATAAAGGGATATGAATGAAATTGTATTTGTGTAAATTCCTTGCAAGGTGAAAGGGCATTTGTTTAAATTCCTTGAAAGAGATCTCTTTTAATTCTCTTAAAAGAGATTTATACAGAAGTTTTGATTAAGGGGTGTGAAGAACATAATAGAAATTGAAAATCTCTCTCTGAAGGCAACCAAACAATTCTCTCTTAATCATCAAAGGGGAAACAAAAAGTTAAAGGATTAAGGCGATAAAAGTTTCCAGATCAACATCTGCACCAAAAGCATTATCATGGATTAAAGTTGGTAATTTATATGTTTGTTTATCTGCGAATGATTGAAACTAATGGTTGAATCAACAATGTTAATTATGGGATTTTGTAACGCCCTGACTTTTTTTATTGGTTAATTTTTGAGGTATTACCAATGACATATTCGTAACATTTAAATTATGAGAAATTAAGGTAATTAAAATAAATATTAATTTAATAAAATAAAGTATTATGTGGGATAAATAATTAGAGGGGATAATTAAAAAGAAGAAATTAAAAAATAGGGAGATTAAAGTGGGATTAGAATTAATAATGGATAAAATAAATTAAAAGAAAAATTAAAAGGGGAAGAAGGACCGGCCCAGTTCAATGTTTGTGTGTTGGTCCGGTTCAAGATGCAGTTAAGGGGGGAAAGGATTTTTCGCGTGGCCTTCGACCATTTCGCGAATTCAGAACAAAAAAGAGAGAGAGGGAGAGAGAGAGGGGAGCGCTGGCGAAGAGGATGGAGATCATGGGTGAGATGGCGACACGATAGCAGACTCGAACGGGGGTGCGCGGCGGGAGTTCGGCGCTAGGAACCATCCTTCGTGGTGAGCGGCGTGCGGATGGCAACAATTGAAGTGTCGGGTCGCGGGTCGTCGGAGCAACGTCGACTATCAACGCTCTGCGATCTCAGTTGTTGACGACAAAGGATGGCAGTGGAGAGGTGGTTTGACACCAGTGTGGTGTTTGGCTGGGGAGGACTCGCGATGGGCTGGGGGATTCAAGCGGGTTTCGGTTTAGAACTTGCGACCCTGCCACAGTTGGATTCAGTTTGACCCGATTTAGGTTGAACCGTGGTCTACAGAGCCGAATCTTCCCCATCCCTTCCAGCTTTGGATCGCACTATCAGGTATGGGGAATGAATTTTACAAAGTGTTGAACACTCTGTAAAGCTGGAGGTTGACAGATTGGTGGCTCCATGAGCTAGTGTGGACGACAATTGGAGTTCGGGTTGGTTGTTCGCAGTTTTTCCTTAGGTAACACAATCTTTCCTACTTGTGTTGGTTTACAATTTGATGGATTAGTGTTCTGGATGGAATTTGGAGGTTGAATGTGTGAATTATGCCCTATTGGTGTGAGATTAGTTTCTGTTTGGAGCCTAACAATATTATTGAGTAGTTTAGTGTTGAGATTATGAACTATGTTATGTTAAAATGAGAGGATTTAACTACTGTCTTTGTTGTTCTATAATGAAGCATGTTTCGTACTCCACGGTTGTAATCAATGAGCAATTTTACTACTGAATTAGCCATTACGATAATCTGTGAAGCATGTTGTTAGTTTGCACATTAGGATGATTTATATGATGTCCTATTATTTGGATAAGAAGGATAAATAAATAGAATGTTGATTATATTGAACTTAGTTTTGCTACGGATATATGTTCGGCTGATGGTTTGGGATTTTATTCTCTGTTAGATTTGGAATGTATACCCTGCTGTTAGTTCAAATTTAGATAGGTTACATTCCGTTTAGGTGCCAAAGAAGTACTTAGAATTTGTTCAAGTTAGAATACGATTCATTGATAAGTTGTAATGTTTTAAATTATGAAGGTATCAAAAGGAAAAGAAGAATAACGATTAAGTGCAATACGTGATAAAGAATTGAGGTAAGGAATTGAGTGTGTCGTGGCCATGTGGAGACCCTACACCACAAGTAGAGTGCATGGGTTTTACGTTAGTGTTTTATAGTTTATTGTAGTTATGTGATATTTCCTTGATGATTCTGTGATTTAAATGCTTTATTTGTGATGCTCTGTAGATTTTCTTGTTAATAACTTTGTATCTTGTTGTTACTCATTCTTCGTTAGTTTATTTTCTTGACTGTAAATGTGTTACCTCGTAGAAATAGATATCACGAATGTTTAGATAGCAAATGAAGAATGAGTAACGATGGAAGATGTGATGCATAGGAATGAACTGTTAATTTCATTAATAATGATTTTGCCTTATTATTTCATTTTCTTAACTGCTGTAGTGATAAGATAATAACTGAGCCTAAACATGTTAGTGATAGGGATAACTAGAAATACTTATACTCATAATTCTAGCATGTTTCACTCACTATAATAATTGTAACTCGAGCACGTTTAACTATCTTGAGGATATTCAATTAGCTAGAGCTAAACTAGCATGTTCATAGTAATGGCTTCTATGAGCATGTTAATTAACTAGGTTAATTAACTAAAGGTGAACATGTTAATCATAATTAGTAAGCGTGTTAATTAACTAGAATTAATTAGTGAGTATGTTAAATTACTAATTAGTTAGATGAATCCAAGCATGTAAATTTATCTAGGCTAACCAACTAGAATGTTAATCGTATCTCCCTTGAGCATGTAAATTGGTTAGCGTAATTAACTAGATTGAGCATGTAATCAAGATTGGATGAAAACCTGTAACCTACCTTGGATAACAAATTAAAATAATCACCTAGAACAATGAATGTAGGAAGCATGTAAAATGACTAGAAAGCATGTAAAATGACTAGAAAATAAATTAGAATATTATAGTATGTTTTGAATTCCCCTTCTGCACTTCATTGTTTACAATTCCTTATTATAATTATTCTCTGTGTACACTTTCCATTTCTGTTATACATTTCTATGCGCAATTTTCAATTTCAGTTACTTTCGTTTATGCGCACTTTAATTATTATGAATGTTATGTTATAAAGCATCATGCATCATGTTAGGTTGAGAATATATGGTCATGCATCATGATAATAAAAACCCATAGGGAGTGCCACCTTGGTGGTGGTACTCAAACATGCATGAGTGAGGAAAATTAAATGAACAAATGCAATGAATGATGTGAATGATGCAATGGGGGGTTGAAGGGCAGATGGGTTGTTCGGATCTAGTCCACTTAGATCTAGAAGCCGATCAAACTATTTCATCTAGTACGTGTTCCTTCAACTTCCAACTTGATGTACGAGTAATGAACGAATGAATGAAACGTAATGAAAAAATTGGTTTAGGGCGAACCCATTCCAAGTGAATTAAAGAGAGGCATGATCATATTGCATACTCCCTTTCCTTACTAAGCCTTTGGGCTTACAATTTACTTGTGGTGTAGGTATATGTGTATGATGAGAAGAACGATGAACAAAATACAAAGCAGTCGATGAAAGGTTTACACAGGTAGAGCTTGTGGCTGGTCTGGCTAAAGACGAGTAAAGTGTTTTGTAAAAGTAGCGATTTACTTAGCGTGTTTTAATTAGAATGTTTTCGCTTTCGCTAATATTTTAATAAATGATTTTCATAACGAAGGTAATGAATGGATTTTGAAGCTCAGTTTTGGCACTCTGATTATGAAAGATTTTAGTTATCTTACAAAAGTTTTAAATTTTACACGTTTTTAAAAGCTTATAAAAAACTGGGTCGTCACAAATTTAAAGTATTGTTTGTATGTAAAACATCTAACAAATGGTATCAGAGCACGGTGATTAACGTTTTGATTTGCCATGAAAAGTTAGGGTTTCTAAAATTGTTTGCTGCATAATGTTTTCTGCATAATGGGTGAATTAATTTCATGACAAGGTAGGAAATTTGATTTAGAATTATGCATGAAGAGTACTAATCAATTCCTCGCAAAGATCCAGAGGATTTGATTATGGAATTAGAGAAACAAATTTGTAATAAAAATCACAGATTTGGACGAAGGAAGCCGACTTCATACAAAAGAAGTCGATGCAAATTCTTTTATGCAATGAAATTTGCAGTTTACGGATGCTATCAGACGTTGTCTGTAACACCTTGACTTTTTTAGTTGGACAATTATCGGTGTATTACCAAAGATGTTCTAGAGCGTTAAGTCTAGGAGTATTTCCTTTACTTTTTTCCCTATTTACGCGATGTAATTAGACGAAGCGGTGATTGGGATATTACATTGTGTATCATTACGTGTTAATTTATGACATATACTTATGGGGAAAGTGTTGGCCCTACCCACATTAGTTCAGCGTAAATTTAGGGATTTAAAATCTTGTTTCTTGTCATCTAGTCATTAATTGACGACAAGAATGACTCTCCTCCCCCTCCTTGGACGACGAAGTCACCCTCCCTATGCCTGTAGCCGACCACCCCCCTGCCTGCAACCTCCCTCCCCATGCTGGTCATCATTTCCTCTCCCCCTACATGTACAAAGTGTCTCCCTCTCCCAAGTAAAGCCTTCCCTCCTTTCCTTTCCATTTGTCTTCTACTGTGTTTCCTTTTGTGAGAGAGAAATTCTAGAGAGCGAGACAGAGACATGCGAGGGAGCACCTGCATGTGAGCTTCTGATTGTATGTGAGTTGTGTGGTTGAGTGGTGGAGCTAGAATCTGCTCCCTGCTGTCTTGAGTGTGAGCTGCTACTTGCTGTGGAGTGGCTGCTGTCCGTGAGTTTAGTATCTTCATTAGTGGTAAGGTTTGGGTGTCTCCCTGGCCAGTGGTGGCCCTACCCACAAGTAGGGTGCGTGTGTTTTACGTTAGTGTTCTGTAGTAGATATTTCCTTGATGGTTCTATGATTTAAATGCCTTATTTGTGATGCTTTGTAGTGTTTATTTGATTATTGATACTTGACTGTTTGTCATTTTCCTTGGATGAGTTATTATTGTTATTTCCTTGTTGACTTCTGGGCTGTCTATTAGTTCATTTGTGATAGTGTAGCTTCCTTTGTTGTTAATTGTTCTCTTTTTACTGCAATTATTTAGCTTCTATGATGAATGATCAATGTCCGAATGTGATGGGTATAGAATGATAAATGCATGAAGGGTGAGAATCATGAATGGGTTAAGAGTTCCCTTAAAAGTTCAGTTACGTGTTACTGTCTTGCTTTTTCGTTTAAACTCCTCCTGTTAATTAATTTGTCAATTTCCTTCCTTCAAATGCATATATGTGTTGCTGTAAAGTGCTTTGCCATTTCCTTTGCTTGATATCCATGTTAAATTAACAAGCATGTTAATCAACTAGGTTATTCTAATTAGTAACAATAATTAAGTATGCTTGAATTATTAGAATGAAAGTCTGAAATCTGAGTACGCCTAACCACCTAGGGTAATAATTGTAATTATTCTTTGGTATGTAAATCGACTAATAATTAACTAGAATAACAAATTGTAATATACCTTTGAGCATGTTTAATTTACATGATCATTACTTGATGCATCTCAATTAATTAGGGTAGTTTACTAGTTAACCAAAGCATGTGAACTAATTAGTAATCAAAGCACGTAAGCAAATAAATTGGTGTTTATAATCTTTTGAGCATATTAATGAAATGGGATAACTATGTAAATTACATAGGACTCTACTAGAATAGAAATCGTAACCTTGAAGCATGTTTAACCGATCAAACTAGGGTAGCTTAACTAATCAAGTAATATGTGTAACACCTCAACTTTTTCAGTTGGACAATTATCGGGGTATTACCAAGGACGTTCTAGAGTGTTAAGTCTGGGGATATTTCTGTTACATTTTTCCCAGTGTACACGATGTAATTAAGGAATGGGGTATTGGGACATTACATTGCGTATTGATATGTGTTATTTTATGATGCATGGTTATGGGAAAAGTGTCTTGAGATAGGAGTTAAGTGAGAAAAAATGAAGGAAAGCTGTCCAAGGTGTTTTCGGATGCCTGCAGACGACACTGCGGATGGGTTGTATCGTCCGCAAATGCATTGCCCAGCACCCCTTAGCCTTGGGAAGAGATTTCACATGCTGACTTCACTGTGCAGTGGAGTTGCGGACGAAGTCTCGAATAATGTGAACGCGAGTTGCTTCGTCCGCATCAAATCTGTCCAAATCCTAGGCACTTTTGGACGCTATGCGGACGACTGCAGATGTGGGAAGACCTCGTCCGATTTGCCTCTATCCGATTTTATGACACCTTCGGACGCCTGTGGACGCCACGTGCAGACACAACTTCGCGTCCGAATGTCACCTGCGGATGGTACGGACAGGATGGGGACGCCGTTTCCTGTCCGAAGCCATGTTTTTGGCCTGCGAGATTTAGCCTTGCGGATGACTGCAGACGAGATCAATGCGTCCGCACCCGTCCGAAAGATCACAGCTTAGTGAAAATCTAAGGATTTAAATTAGAACAATTGTCGTGTAGTCCATAATTACACGAATCATAATGCCTCCAGACACCGAATCCTTCCCCAGCGTAGCCCGTCGACCTCCCCTCCTGGATGATCATCTTTCCTCCCTCCTCCTAGGTACGGTTTGTTCCCTCTCCTTCTTATATAAGCCATCTCCTCCTTTCCTCCAGTCTTCATTTTTCCTGCGGGTGAAGTCCAAAGAGCTCTAGAGAGAGAGGAACCTGCGAGAGTGAGTATTAAGGAATGTGAAGTGTAGTGTTGTTAGTGATTGTGAGTTGAGTGTGGTGCTAAGTGTGTGAATGTGAAGGTGAGTGAAGTGAGGTGTGTGAGCGTGGCTGTGGAACTCCAGCTGCTGGAACCATGAAGGCTTGGAGTGCAGCTATCCCTACTTGTGTCTTCATTGTTAGTGGTAAGGAAATTAGGGGTGTCTTGGCCTGTGGAGGCCCTACACCATAAGTAGAGTGCGTGAGTGGAAATTATTGATGCTTTGTAGTGTTTCCTTGAGTATATTGTTATTGCTATTTCCTTTGTTAAATTTCTTGCTGTAGACATTCCTATGTTGATAGTGTAGTTCTTTAACTATTGGTTGTTCCCTTTACTAGTGTTACTTCCCTTGGTGTGAATATTTTACTTTAACTGCTATGATGGATTGTTGTGATAAATGATCAATGGTTAAATGCGATAAGTGAGAATGATGAAAGACTTAGAGCTAAGAGTTTCTTTGATAAAGATTTTGTCCATTTCTTTACTACATTCCTTAGTGCCATACTTATAATGTATTATTTAATTAACTAGTTTAATTAATCAATTGATGATTGTTTAATTGATGCATAGATTGTTTAATGGGATGTGATTAATTAGTGAGCATGTTAATTAATCGACTATAGCACGTTAATGAATTACGCACGTTAACTATAAGCATGATGATTAAGTAAATAAGTAATGATAATCAAAAGGTGTTAGGGTAACTAGATTAGGATAACTAATACCGTTCAACATGATTAATCAAATAAGACTCGCATGTAAATTTGAAATTAGTAAGCTGGAAATCAACCCATATGAGCATGTCCAATGCGTATGATTAATTAGTCTGATTAACTACCTAACTAGAACAAAAGTATCTAGGTGATAATTGTAATTCATTCTCGAGCATGTCAAATAATTAGGACAATTAAGTAACTAGAGTAATTAACGAGATATTGAGCATGTTAACCATTAATTAACTAATTGTTAAACATGACTAGTTAAGTACGCATGTTTAATTACTTAGTGAGCCTGTTAATTACTAAGTTAATTGACTAGATACTAAATGTGGTTACCAATTGAGCATGCTAATTAACTAGATCGATTAAATCAATTCGAAGTCAAGTATGTTAACCAGGATAATAAACTCGATCATTAACCGTAATGGGTTTACTTGATTAGGATAAAAGCATGCTTAACCAATTAGAATAAGAATGACGAATTCATAAGTACGTTTCCTGTTTTAGTTATTTGTTTTCTAAGGCACGTTAACATTCTTATTGCAAGCATGTTTAGTTAAATTGAAATTCATCTCATGTTCAGGTTATCGTTTCTTACTATAACATTTTGCCATTTCAATTCGATGCAATTGTTCTTTGTTGTGTGCTTTCAATTCTAGCTTCTTATATGCGGTTTAAATTTCTGTTTTCTTTCAATTACAATTACTTTTATTTCAATGCGCACTTCAATTATTATGAATGTTATAACATATCATGCATCATATTAGGTTGAGAAATGTATGATCATGCATCACGTTAATAGAAAGTAATAGGGAGTGTCATCTGGTGGTACTCACGCATGCATAAGTGAGGTAAAATGTTAAGAAAATGAAGGAAAAGGGAGTTGACGGGCGGATGGGTAGCATATCTAGCCTACGGTTAGGTGAAACCCCCTACCGTGTTGGGAACGGGGACCTAATCACAAGTAAAAGGTTAGATATGGTCAACTATTCTATCCCTTATGAACCCTTTAATCTTCTGCTCGATGTACGAGTAATGAATGAATGAATAAATGAATGAATGAAAAGTAATGAACGAATGAATGATGTAATGAAAGGATTGGTTTGAGTGGCCCCTATTCCAAAAGGACTAAAGAGAGGGATTCACGTTGTATTAAACCCTTTTTCCTTACTAAGCATTTGGGCTTAAAGTTGCTTTGTAGTGTAGACGTAGGTACGTGTACGTGGAAAAAATACGTAGACTTAGGAGTAATGAAAAGACAAACAAACATTAAAGCAGGGATGGCAGATTTGCATGTGAAGGAGCTTGTGGTTGGCCAGGCTAAGTGTGTAAGAGAGTAAAATGAGTAAACAATTATAATTCAATTGTATTTAATTAGTTAGTTCTTTCAATAAACGCAGTATTTAAATGTTTAGTTTTACGCTTCAGCAATGTTTTAAACAAATGATTTTATTTATGCTTTCGCATTTCTTTTATCAATGGGATTTTCAATACGAGTTTAACGAAAGGATAGAGCAGTCCAGTTTTGTCGCGCTCTGATATGTTTTTAAAGAGCTTTTCAAAAGTCCAAATTTTTACGCATTTTAAAGGATTTACGAAAAACTAGGTCGTTACAATCTGAGCATGCAATTAACTAATTATACAATTTGAGCATGTAATTAACTAGGATAATAAACTAAACTATAAATCGAGCATGTTTAATCCCTTAAACTATTATTTTACTTGAGCATGTTTAATTAGTAAATAACTAGCATGTTAATTAACTAAGTCATGCCATGTTTAATTAACATATTTAATTACCTAACTAGTATAAAAGCATGTTTAAATTATCTAGGATAAAAGCATGTAATCATCTTGAGTATGTTAATTAACTAGACAAGCATGCTAATAGACTTGAACACGACTTGTTAAGTATGTTTAATCAACTAGTTATGCATGTTTAATCCTTTAAACTATTAAAAGTATGTTCAATTTACTAGCATGTACAACTAACTAACTAGCATGTTTGTTAATTATCTAGGTTATGCCATGTAATTGTAATTAGCATAATTAGCATGTTTAATCATCTTCTTTTCTTGAGCATATAATGAACTAGGTTAATATTAATAGGTTATTGATGCTAATAATATTCTGTGTATTTCTCTTTACCGTAATTTTCTTTAATATAATTATATTGTCTTTTGCTGCAATTTCCCCTTACCATGCTTTACTTTACTAGAAAGTAGAATAGAATGATAAAGAATATGAAAATAGAATGAATTAAACGTGAATGAGTTAAGAGTCTCAAGGGTCTCATTATTACGTGTGTGTATGTTTGGTAATTTCTTTGTTATTGTCTTCCTTGTGTTTGTCTTCTTATGCTCATTGTGTTCTTCGTGTTCATCGTAAACTATAAACTTGAGTAGGTCAATCAATTGGGACACCTAACTGCAATAATAAACGTAATTAATCCTAGAATAATAAATGTAGAAAGCATATAAATGGATCAATTAGGATAATAAACGTAATCCTTAAGCACGCAAATTAACGAATTAGGATCATAATAATGGTATCCTCAGAGTATGCTAAGTAATTAGGATAACTAATCAAGAAAACAAATATAATTCATTTTTGAGCATGTAAATTAATTAAGATAACCAACTAGATTAATAATGGTAACTCGACTTAAACATGTTAGTTTAAATAAATTACTTGCATGTTTATTATACCATCCCTTAATTATGGGCATTCCCTGTTTCAATTCAATGTTGTACTTGTTTTCTGTTGTACGCAGTTATTTCCTTCTAGTATATGCTTTACTTCTTTATATGCGCAATTTTAATTATAGTTACTTGCATTTCAATGCGCATTTCAATTTCTGTTAATGTTACGTTATAAAGCATCATGCATCATGCATCATGCATCATGTTAGAATGAGAATGTATGATAATGCATTATGCTAATACAAGTCAATAGGGAGTGCTGCCTTGGGGTGGTACTCACATGCAAGAATGAGGAAAATGTTAAAAATGTATGATAGAACGAATGGGTAATCGGGTCTAGTCTGGGAGCTAGGTAGAACCTAGTATGCACGCAAGAGGCTAGTCCATAATGGGGTCTAGTTTGGCAGCTAGGTAGAAACTAGTATGCACACAAGAGGCTAGTCCATAATGGAATGAATGGGGAATTGGGGGTTGGTGGGTAGTCCGGACTAGTCTGGCAGCTAGGCAGAGCCCTTACCATGATGGGAAAGGGACCTAGTTGCACACAAGAGGCTAGTCCGATCAACTATACCCACCCCATATGGGTCCTCCAATCTGCCGCTCGATGTACAAGTAATGAATGAATGAACATACGTATGTAATAAAAGGATTGGTTTGGGTGGGCCCCATTCCAAAAAGGACTAAAGAGATGCATTTCATAACTGCATTATACCTTTTTTCTTACTGGGCCATTAGGCTCACGTATTAGTTGTGGTGCAGGTAGAAATGATGAACAGATAATAAGCAACTAATAAATAGAGGGATGAAGGATTTGTACAAGCGAAGTTGGGGCTGACCAGGCATAAAGAGAGTAAATGAGAGCATGGTTGTAATAAAATGGTATTTAATGGTTCAATTTTCATTTCTCAAAACGTAGTATTAAATTGTTCAGTTCTTTCATTAAATTATTTATGCTTCCGCAATGCTTTAAACAAATGACTTTATAACGCTTCCACATTTTATTAATTGGTTTTCATAACGAGTTTAAAGAAGAGTTGGTAGCAGTTCGGTTTAGCATCGCGCTCTGATATGTTTTAAAAGCGATTTATACGGTTTTACAAAAGTCCAAATTTTCAAGCATTTTAAAAGGATTTATGAAAAACCGAGGTCGTTACACTGTCCAACAACTGCTATCGTCATAAATCTGAATCTGTAACTTTTGTTGCATTTTCAGACGATGGCGGATCTTATAGGATGCCTACGGAAGTCACTGAATTGAATCTGTACAAAATATTGTTATTTTCGGACGATAGCGAATTGAAGTTTCATGTCCAGAACTCGTTTGAAAAGCATTTTTAGATAATAGAGGATGCATGAGGACAATCAATATTAGAATCTGTAATTTTAGTGTGTTTTTTCGGACTATAGCGGACGCATTTTCCTTGTCCGCTAGTCGCCCACAAGACAGAAAAGTAATCTAAAAATAAATGTTACAAATGAAAGTTTTACTCAATTAAATATTGTTGCATAGAAACTTAATAGTCACCAAAGTGACCTAGTTTGAAATGATCAATATTAAATTGTGTAATTTATTCATTTAATTATGCTGATGTTATTAAAAGAAAATTATTAATTATAAACTAGTAGGTCACCCAAAGGTGGACCAATGTTTATAATTAACAATATTAAAATGACATGTTTACATATTTGATTAATATATTTAAATATTCAAAGATATTAAACATATTGCATTGAATATGTTTATGAGTCTATTAAAGTTTATGTAATAACATCAATGATTGTTTATTTCTTTAAGGATTACCCAAAGGTGAACTTAAAGAAATAAAATTTATGTTTATTTGAATCCTGTTTATATTGTTCAAAACATTAATGTATGAGCATGTGTTATATTTTGCAGCTTATGTTAATTTATTCCCATCTGGCAATTCTCTACTCAAGTTTAATGGTTTGAACTATGCTTATTGGTCTGAACAAATCTAGTTTCAACTATGTGTGTTGGATTTAGAACTAGCATTAGTTTGTGATAGACCACCAACAATTAATGAGACCAGTATAGAAGCTGACAAGTCATACAGTGAGACTTGGGAGCAGTCTAATAGGCTGAGTTTGAGCTTGATGAAGATGACAATGGCTAAATATGTTAAGCCATCAATGCCAAAGACGAATGATGTAAATGAATTCATGTAAAAAATCAAAGAATATTCCCAATCGGACATTACAGATAAGTCTGTTGTAGGAAATTTTGATCAGTGAGTTGACAACCAAGAAATTTGACTGTTCTCAACCCATTCATGATCATGTAACAAGCATGGCCAATTTGGTAGTAAGGCTGAAAACGTTGGGTATGGATGTAAGTGAATCATTCTTGGTTCAATTTATTATCAACTCACTTCCTCTTCAGTTTGGCCAGTTTTTGGTGAATTACAACACTATTAAAGAGAAATGGAACTTTCAAGAAATTAAGGCCACGTTGATTCAAGAAAAAGGGAGGTTGAAGAAAATGAAAGACCATTATGTTCATTTAACGTTTTAGAAGGAAGCCAATAGTAGTAGAGGAAAACCAAGTAAGAAGAATAAACAGAAGAGAAAAGGCCAATTAAAGATGAAGGATAGCCAAATCCGAAAAGAGCTTAAATGCTACTTCTGTAACAAAGCTGGACACATCAAGAAGGATTGTCCGAAAAGAAAAGCTTGGTTTGAAAAGAAAAGTAAACTATTTGTTTCAGTATGTTTTGAATCAAATATTATAGAAGTACCAAATAATACTTGGTGGTTAGATTCTGGAGCTACTACACATGTATCTAATATTATGCAGGGATTTCTTTCGATCCAGCCCATAAATGGGAATAAAAAGATTCTGTATATGGGAAGCAGTATGAAGGCACAGATACAAGGAATTGAGATGTATAGATTGATCTTGGACACTGGATGTCGTCTGGATCTAGAAAAGTATCTTTATGTTCCTGAATGTGTTAGAAATTTAATTTTTGTTGCAAAGTTGGATAATGTAGGATTTATATAATACCCCGACTTTTTATATCAAAATTTAATAAGGATAATTGAAAAGTAATTGGTGAGTATTTGGATTAATGGGATAATTATCGGGGTATTACGAATGACATATTTGTAAGATTTTAATTTAAAAAATTTATTAAGATTAAATAAAAATTACTGTTATTAAAGTAAATATTAATTTAATGGATTAAATTATAATATTTGAGATTACTTATAATAGTTTTAAATTAAGGATTTATTGAATAAAAATAAAGAGAGAAATTTAAACTAAAAATGAGATTAAAATAGAATTAGAATTAAATTAAAGAAAAATTAAAAAAAAAAGAAGGAAGCTTGGTTCGGTCTAGTTGGTTCATGCTATTTGGTTCGAGCTATTGTTTTGGTCCAGTTCATAATTAGATAGAGGGGTGGGGATTCTTTCTGGCCCTTGGCCATTTTGGCGAGAGTGAGAGAGAGAAGGGAGACAGAGTAAGAGTGAGAGCGAGAACGAGGGGGAGAAGGAGAAGACGACGGGATGGCAACGTGGGAGCTCGGGGCTGAGTTCTGGCGACGCTATCTGGCGACGTCAGCGACGACATTGAGTGGTGATGCGAGGTGCAGGCTAGGGCTAGGAATCGGAGCTCCCACGGGCATGATTTCTGGCGATAATTTGAGGTACATTTGGTCGAGTTTCTCCTCCTTTGTAATTTTTCTATCGATTTTAGTCATCGGCGGTAATGGATGGCGATGGAATGACCAGCGAGGTACTCGGCAACGTGGCATTGTCGTCGGGGGGTTATGGGTTCTAGCTTCAGGTCGAGCTCTGACCCGGGTGGTCCGACCCGGTTTGGCCCAGTTCGGGTGAATTGTTGCCTGCCACGCAGACAACTCCCACTTCCCTTCTAGCTATGAATTGTACTCCACGTGAAGGGGCAGCCTTTGATCGGGCAGGCACTATCGGGCATGCGGAGTGCAACACTCTGCCTTCTGGAATGGCAGAGTGTTTGTTTGTTGGAGATTTAAGCTATGTGGAGAGGAGAGAAAGACGAGAAAGACGGATGAGTGTGGTGCTCTGTAGAGGTTGGCCGAGAACTATGAAGGATAAGTGCTCTCTGGGAATGGAAGAGTGTTGTGACAAAGGAAAAAGGTTGGGAAGAGCCCTTGCGTTTCTCGGATGATCCTCTGGTAACTCACACTCCCTTCTCTGTTTTGTTGATTTTGGATGTTTGCTCTCTGTCTGTTATGGGTGCTCTCTGTTTCTTCCGTTTACTGCTCTGTTATTGGTCAATAAGTGGATAATACACTCTATTGTTGGAAGATTTATCTATGTTGTGTTAGTCTTCGGTTTGACTATGCACTATGGGTGTATGTTTTGGAAGATTAATACTCTGTTGATTGAGTTAATGTACTGTGATGTTGAATATGCACTCTATTGGTTTGGATTCAAATAGTACAGTTAAGGATATGTGTACTGTGGTGTTAATCATGATTTCTAGATAATCTGTGAATTGATAAACGATTAAGACTTGGTTATTTATTGATGAAAGGTTGTTTCCCAGTGTTGATTATTATTTCTAAGTTATGGAGATATGAGGTGAAGAATGAGAAATTATATTCGGTTGCTAAGTTGTGAATATTGGGATTGCTAAGTGTTAAAGTTTATAGGATTCGATGAGAAGTTATTAATGGATGAATGTTTTAATTGTGAATGTATCAAGAAAAGGAAAAAGGACGATAACGATTAAGTGCAATACCCGATAAAGAATTGAGGTAAAGAAAATGAGTGTGTCTTAGCCAGTGGAGGCCCTACACACAAGTAGTGTGCATGAGTTGTGTTTCATTGTTGATGATAGTGTAGATTCGTTTGTGCTCTATAGATTATTGCTAGCTTTGTGATATTCCCTTGGTTGTTAGCTCTGTTCCTTCATTATTAGCTCTGTGATTTCCTTTATTGTTAGTTATTTGTTTTTATTGTTAATTTTTTTTATCAATGCTTCACTTTGATGGACAATGGATGAATGAACAAACAAGTTGAGAAATGAGTTAATGGCTCGAAAAATATGAACAAACGAGTTAAGAACTATGCCTTTGAGTATGACCCTGCTTTCATAGTTTTACTTGCTATAATATCCTGCGGGATTTAGTTAATTATCCCTGTGTCATTTATAAATTGTCATTTCCTTTATTCAATAAATATATTGTAACGACCCGGTTTTTTGTAAATCCTTTAAAACACGTGAAAATTTGAAATTTCTTTTTAAAAAAGTATCAGAGTGTGACATAAACTAGATCGCTACTGACTCTACTTTAAACTCATTATGAAAATCCAATTAATAAAGTGCGGAAACGTTGTAAAATCATTTGTTAAAATGTTGCAAAAGCGTAAATCATTGATAGAGAAACGCGATGAAAGACTAAATAATTAAATACACTTAAAAGAAATGAAAACTGAAGAATTAAATACACTTTTAATACAACCGTGTCCTCTTTGGTTCTAATCAGCCTGGCCAGCCCCAATCTCGCTCGTGCAAATCCCTCATCTTTGCTTTAGATTATCTGTTCATTGTTTTTGCGTTGACTCCTACTTCTTTGCATTCATTCTCGCGTACAGGTACCTACACCTACACCACAAGTAACTATAAGCCCAAAGGCTTTGTAAAGAAAATGGTTAATACAATTATGCTTATGACTCTCTTTAGTTCTTTTAGAATGGGGGCCACCCAAACTAATCTTTTCACTACTTTCGTTTGTTTGTTTGTTACTCATACATCGAGCTGGAGATTGGAGGTTGTCCTTTGAGATTGCCTAGTTTGATCGGCCTCTAACCTCATATGTGCAAACTAGCCCCTTTTCCGACCAGGTGAGGGTGTATCCTAGCTGCCAGGCTAGATTCGAACTACTCATCTACCTGAACTTCCTTTTGTTTTCTCTTCCCTTTAGGCGTATCCTGCCCTCGAGATTTCGTTTTCTTTTCCCTTCAGGCGTATCCTGCCCTCGAGGCTTATTCTCAGTGATAGGCGTGTCCCACCTATCCTGAATATTGTTTTCTACTTCTTTATTCCTTAACATTTTTCCTCACTCATGCATGTATGAGTACCACTCCAAAGAGGCGCTCCCTATGAGTTTCTATCATCATGATGCATGACCATACATTCTCAACCTAACATGATACATGATGCTTTACAATATAACATTCATAGAAATTGAAGTGCACATAAAATAAAAGTAGCCCGAATTGAAAGCACATATAAAGAATAATGGTAATTAAAAGCGTATAGCAATGAAGACAACCAATAATACAGAGAACATTTATAATATTGAATACATGAATAACATGCCAATTATCTAGTTAACTTCCTTGTCCATTTACATGCTTCCTACAATTATTATTCTAGGTAATTATTCTAATCAGTTATCCAAGTAATTTACCATGTTTTTTTTAACAGAAAATATCATGCTAAGGACATGTAATCGAAATAGAGATTGTAAGCAATACCAAGAAGACAAATAACGAAAAGCAATTATGAACATACTTCACATAATAAAAGAGATCCTTGAGACATGTTGTCCTAATTAATTATATACTTGAGTTTAGTTACTTACGCTAGTTTATTAACAATGCTACCATTATTAGTTTAGTTATTTAACATGCTCAAGTTAACTATTTATCTTAGTTGATTAACATGCCACTTAAACACAAAAGAATTAACAAACTTAGTTAATTGCATACTTGAACTATTAATCAACATATGCATAATTAACATGAGTTCATTAATGACTTAATTAAACTAGTTACCTATGCATGCTCAAGTTTAGTTCATTGCTCTAATTATTTAACATGTTCAATCAATTACTTTAAGTAAGTATGCTAGTTCATTAATATGCTCAAGGTTCACTTAGCATAATATTCATCTAGTTGGTTAATTAAACATTTTAATTAAACACTTACTACAACTAGTTAGGGAACATGCTCGCATATTGATTATTCCAATCAATTATTCTAATTAAGTAAATTAACATGCTCTTACAATATTCTAATCAATTATATGCTCAAGTTAATTAAACATGCTAGTTAAGTACTTATTAGACATGCTAATGAATAAATTGCAATTCAAATGGTTTATAGGCTTGGACTACTTGTAACACCCTGATATTTTGAAGTTGGGTAATTATCGGGGTATTACCAAGGACGTTCTAGAGCATTAAGCTAGGAGTAACTCTGTTATGTTTTTCCCATTTACGCAATGTAATTAGAAGTTGGAGTGGTTAAGGTATTACATTGCGTAATTATACGTGTCATCGTATGACGTGTATTTATGGGGGAATATGTAACATCCTGATATTTTAAGTTGGATAACTATCGGGATATTACCAACAGTGTTCTTGAGCATTAAGTATATAGGTATTTCCGTTACGTTTTCCCCGTATACACGGTGTGATCGAAGTGTTGAAGTTATGAGGTCGTTACATGGCGTATCTATACGTGTCATTTGGTGACATGTAATTATGGGGGAAATGTTAAAGGATATGAGTTAAGTGTGGAGATGAAGAAAGTTGGAATTTTGGGTGGGTGTTAGAACGAGTCTCCAAACGATAGGGGTGTGCATGGTACCGGACCGGTCGGTACCAGTTCTACTTTTTTGAAGACCGGTACCGGTCCCATATCGGTCCGATTCTGGACCAGGTTTTTCGGTACCGGTACCGGTCAGGTACCGGTTTGGTATCCTGTTTTTTTAAATATTAAAAAATCTAATGTAAAATTATAATAATATAAAATGCAAACATTAGTAAAAAGTTACAGAATTGTCATATTAACATTGTCAAGCTTTTCTTCATCTCTTCTTCAAATTTACTCTTTCTAATAAAGTCCATGTAAGTGTAACGTGTTGCACGAGCCACCAAACTTGAAGCATCTAGTATCCACTGAAAGAATATTGAAAAATAGATAAAGAAAAAAATCAAAGGTTATTTTAACATAATTAAGTTCAATTACTTCAATTCTGGAGAAAAATATAACTAACCTGAGCAACTCTTATTGAGTTTTGAGTGACCCCTTCGTATTATAAAACAGACACAAAAATTAGCTTGTACATTGTAACTTCAAAACAGTAATTATATAGTTCAAACATATGATAAATGATGTCTAGAGTAAAGTATAACTTAAAATGAGATACTTACAAAACAGTCAACAGGTTGCATCCTACAAAATAGAAGAGAAGCATGACTTTTACACATCAAGGATATATGATAAATGATAATGCTAACGAGTGATTAAAGCATACCACTGAGATCACCATCAATTTCATACTAATTCACTTCATCAACGTCATTAATTTGTATAATATCTTAAAAATATAAATTGAAAACAAATTTAGAAAAAAATAGTAATAAATAAAACAAAGAAAAAAGAAAACACTATAAATATAAAAGATACCTGGCTCATTCTTATCATCATTGAAGTTGATTGATTCATATTTCGAGTATCGAATCCAGCTTTGAGTGCAGATATGCGCCTCAGCCGTCTTTGGGGACAAAGAACTGCAAAATTGATCAAGTACTCTTCCTCCACTACTAAAAGCTAACTCTGTTGCAACAGTAGAAATAGGAATGACCAATATATCTCTTGCCAAATTGCTCGGAATTGGGTATTTGAATGAATTTACTTTCCACCAAATGAGAATGTCTAGTTTGTCTGCATTGTCTTCCAATTCTTCATACAAATATTGTTCAATTTTTGACCGAGTAGTTCAAACATTTGGTTGTTTTAGGCGACTATGAAACTGCCTATGTATCTTATTGTGGCTCAAACTGCTCTTTTGTGGTAAGATTGTAGCTGTTGTTGGTACACTTGAACTATTATAGTTGTCTTCTGTATTTTCCAATCCCGCATCACCTTTATACTCAAGATATAAATTTTTAATCACACGTTGTAGTTGGCTTAACAAATAATCCATCTTATCAGAATCCATTACAAGGGAAATACAATGTTTCAAATATTGTATTTTAAGTCGAGGATCTAAAACAACTGCAACATACATCAACATATTCATTCTATCGCAGCTTCCCCAATATTTATCAAATTTGCTTTCCATTCCAATAGCCATTCGCCTCAATATTGGATTATCACAAAATAGCATACTTCACAAACATATGTATTTGAATTAACATGCAATGAGGCTGAAACATTTAAGGTCATATCATAAAAAACCTGCAAAAATTTTACAAGTTCTCGAACATTAGCCAAATCTTCTGTTGTGGGAGGACTTTTTCCACCCAAATCACCGAGATAATAATCATCTATTTCTATCAATCTCTCAAAAGCTTTTTCAAATTTTTCTGCGCTGGCTAACATCAAATATGTGGAATTCCATCTTGTAGCCACATCGAGAGAGAGACTACTTTTGCACACAATTTTAGCTTGTTCAACACATTTATGAAATTTCTGTAGTCTAGCAAGAGAAGATCGAACATACTTCACTGCTCGACGTACTCTCATAATACATTCGTGATGGTCTTTTAAACCATCACATACTATCAAATTCAAATATGGGCAAAACATCGCATATGCAGACATTCACCATTCAAAACTAGACCATTCCAATCTCGAATTCTCTTCACAAAATAAGAAAGGGCCACGTCATTAGAAGAAGCATTATCTACTGTAATTGTTAAAATATTTTCGATCCCCCATTCAAATAAACATCTCTCTACTTCTTTACCAATGGTTTCACCCTTATGATTTGCAATCAAAGAAATTGATGATCTTCTTAAGCAAAATAAAATCACAATCAACAAAGTGCGCAGTTAAAACCATATAATTCAAATTTTGAATAGAAGTCCATATATCTGTGGTCAAACATACTCGTTGAGATGCGTTCTTAAAATAATCTTTCAACTTTGACTTCTCTTTCTCATAAATGCCAATAATATCTCCTGCAATCGTAGATCTTGAGGGTACAACAAATTTTGGCTGTAAATAATTAGAATAAACTCGAAAACTCTTTGCTTCAACAAACTTAAAAGGCATTTCTTCAACAATAATTATTTTTGCTAGAAGTTCTCGGCAAGTTGCACTACTAAATGATGCAGATGTGGAAGTTGATCCCATATTATCAACATTTTTTAAGCTTAAAGTCTTTTGCTTCGTATCTACACTTGCCAACAACTTTTTACAAGCATTAACATGCTTTTTCAAGCTTAAAGTCTCATTGTTTGTATGATGACAAGCATAAGTCTGAGCACAATAATTACATCTTGCTCTAGGATTGTTTTTATCAGTGCTTTCTACCATAGTAAAATGAGTCCAAACATCCGATTTTTTCCTCGTCGTTTGACCAGTAACAGGGTTAACATTAACACTCTCTATTGTTTCATCATTAAAGCTTTCCATTATCTACATTTTTAACAATTTCAAAATACATCTCAGAATCACATAACAGTCATAAATACGCTCTGAAATAAGTAAATAAACACAAGCAATACACTGAGAACAATGAACATAACAGTCACTCAGTCAGAATTCACTATCACAAGCAAAACAATAAACACTAAACTGACATGTACCAATACCAATATGCAAAACACTAAACAGAACAGAATTCATTCATCAATTGTTTCAACCATTGCCAGAACAGATCATTCAGCAAAACACTAAACAGAACAGAATTCATTCATCAATTGTTTCAACCATTGCCAGAACAGATCATTCAGCAAAACACTAAACAGAACAGAGTAGACTAGAGTCAAGAGTGCTAACCAAGCTAGCAGTGGTAGTGGCGACGGACAGAGGTCGGAGCTCGGAGCTAGCAGTGGTAGACGAACGGAGCTTGGAACTCGTGCCTCGGAGCTGGCAGTGGCAGACGACCGGAGCTCGAAACTCGGAGCTCGGAGCTGGCAGTGGCGACTGGTGACGGTCGACGGACGGAGGACGGAGCTCGGAGCTGGCACGCTGGCAGAAGCTGGAGTCTGGCTTGCAGTGGCGACGGTCGTCGACAGAGCTCGCTGCACTGGTCGATCGTCGCTGGTCTGAGGCTGGAGAGTGGAGAAGGCGACGAGGTCGAGGTCGAGGAGACTGGCCGGCGAGAGGGTGAGGTGAGATTGACTGAGTTAGTGAGAGATCAGAGAAGAAGAATGGATTAGGGGTCGGGGGACTCGGGTGTTTAATTGTTCAATTGTTGCCTTAAATCTAATTCCCTAAATATAAATGTCCGGTTCTACACGGTACCGGTTCTATGGTACTGTGTACCGAGGACCGGACCGTGTAGCACCAGTCCCGATAGTACCGGACCGGATCTGGTCTGGTACTCCATTTACAGGGACCAACTCGGTACCGATAGGACAAGTTCCGATCCGGTTCTTCGGTACCGGGCCGGTTCTGCACACCCCTACCGAATGAGACGAATGGTGTCCTCATCAAATCTGTTCAAGTCTGGACAGTTTCGAACGACACATTGCGGACGATGCAAATGAGAGAAGTAGTGTCCTTATCGACTCTGTACAAACTGGAGACTTTTGGACGAGTCTCCAGACTCGAGGGCTAGCCAGACAGAGAGAAAGATGAGTAAACGAGTGTAATCAAATGATGTTTAGTTGTCAGATTCATTTGTTAACGTAGTGTTTCAATTATTTAGTAGTTCTCTCTTGAATGATTTCTTTATACTTCCGCAAAGTTTTAGATGAACGATTTTCATAATGCTTCCGCATAGTCTTATTAAATGAGATTTTCATAATGAGTTTTACGAACGGTTGATAGTGGCCCGGATCAGGCACTTTCTGATTTGTTTTAAAAAGAAAATTCAAATTTTTATACATTTTAAGGATTTACGAAAATCTGGGTTGTTACACTACTATTAGGTTACATGCTCAATTGATTATTATTTAACATGCTCAATGGTTTAACAATTATTCATGAACATTTAGCTAAATGGCAGAACAATAACAAAAGAAATAATCGCATAATAAACATTCAGCAACACCATAAGAACTCTTAGCTCATTTCCAAACTTTTCATACGCATTGATCGTTCATGTTTTCTGCATCTCACCATCTATCACTAGAAATTATGGAACTCATATGCAGTCAAGGAAATCATTTACAGCAAATTTCAACAGTATATATGTAATGGTAGGACCTGTCACTCAAAGAGAAGCAACACATAAGGAGAACAACCAACAATCAATAAGGAATTGACATATAACTATCCATATGCTATGGAGTGCTAATAAATCTATACTATAATGAAGAACACATTTAGTCATAGTGCTAGTAATAAGAAAAACATTTAGCATGATAAAACATTCAAACCACAGAAATATCAAGGAATATCACAGAACTACAATAAGCTACACAACACATAACGTAACCCACGCACTTTACTTGTGGTGTAGGGCCACCACTGGCCAAGACACTCCTATTTCCTTACCTCAAGTATTTATCGTGTACCCACACTTAATTGTTGTCCTTCTTCTCTTTTCAACACCTTCATAATCAAAACATTTACTCATTAATGGAAATCCTTTTACAACCATTATGTTCCAACCAAACATATTCCCCAAATTCCTAATTTACCTGTACGATCCACATTTATTTCAAAACTCTCCATTAACAAAATCAGAATATGGATATCCAATAATAATCATAAAATTGTAAACACCACGAAGGACGAAATCTCACAGCAGAACCCAATCAAAGAACGTATTTCACTTCAATTAATCCACTTAATAACTTAATCCACTAGCAACAGGAACAAGTTTTAAGACTAACAACACATAATCCAATTGCAACCGCAAACCAAACCAATCACAGAATATTAATCTTATCATGCTTCAGAGTAACAGCAACAAGAGACCAACAACCAACACATAATCCAACATTTTCATGCTTCTCATGAAACACAAAGGTCAGTATCTAAACCCAAAACAAGAAATCCACATTATCCATCAAAGAGAGCATTTCATACATAATGAGCTTCAATTTCACATTTTCCACACCCAACAATTTAACCAGAAACTTATCGCTGACATGCTTCAGACTAAAATTAGCAGAGGAAAAGTGGGTTATCTAGGGGAAGAACAGAGCTGGACCAGGAAAGACCCGAAGACAGGAGTTCCAGACTCTCCATTGGTTTAGCTTTCTTCCTTAGAGCTCCCCGCCACCTCCAGCTCCGGACTCAACACTAGAGAGCACTTCCCTTTCTCCCCTGCAAGTCTCCTGCCCCACGTTTCTCATTTCTGCCTTCACCTCCTCCTTCTCGCAGCTAAAACCTCCAGCAGACAAACACTTTGCCATTCCAGAAGGCAGAGTGTTGCACTCTGCATGCCAGACAATCCCTGCATCCAACCTGTCCAATTGTCAGCTTCATCAGAACAAAACCAAAGGAGGAAGTAGCTGTTCGGTCCAAACCATAAGCTGGACCATGGCCTTCGGCCGGTCCAGCTTGAACCGCCAAAGCCTCCTTCGACCAACCGAGGCCATTCTTCCGCCATCACCTTCCGACGCCTGAATGCTAGAATGATGGCACGCCAAGGGGAAAACATAAGCTATAGACTTACCTCGACCCGTTGCCAAAAACTATCACTGAAATCACTCTCATTCTCTTCGCCGTTAGCTGCCCTTCACTGTCGCCAATCTGAGGCCTAAACGCCACGCACACCACCAGACAGTGCCTACTCGCTTGCCATTGCCGTCTCCTCGTCGCGGACCTCATCTGCTCCCCGTCGTTGTAACGACCCAGATTTTCATACATTTAAAAATACACAAAATTTAAAAATTTTTGTAAAATAATTAAAATTCTTCATAATCAGAGTGCAAGCCGGGCTGTTAGAAACCATTTTCTTCGTTAAAACATAGCGGAAATGTAAATTGTATACAAAGAAAATCTTTTATTTTGCTTTACTGCTACAAAATTAAATATAATTAATTACAAACCATTTTATTTCTTACTTACTTAGCCTGGCAAATCACAAGCTCCTTCACATGCAAATCTTTCATCAACTGCTCTGTGTTTTGTTCATCGTTCTTCTCGTCATTCACGTATAGCTACACTACAAGTAAACTGTAAGTCTAAAAGACTTAGTAAGAAAAGGGAAAATGCATATGACATGCCTCTCTTTAGTTCACTTGGAATGGGTTCACCCCAATCCAATCTTTTCATTACATTTCATTCATTCGTTCATTCATAACTCGTACATCGAGCTAGAAGTTGAAAGAACACAGTCTAGAATGGAATAGTCTAATCGGCTTCTAATCCTATGTGGGCTAGATCCGAACTACCCATCCGCCCCCCAACTTTTCATCATCATTCATTCATTTAATATTTTTCCTCAGTCATGCATGTGAGTACCATACCAAAATGGCACTCCCTACTTGTTTGTATTAACATGATGCGTGAGACATACTAAAAATAAAATAAACGCAACTGTAATGAATAACTAATAGAATTAAATGAAAGAGATTAAAAGGACGAACTATAATAACAACATTTATAGTGATCACCTATAATTTAAACATGGCAGAAAGGATACTATTTAATTTAATCAAGAACATTGTTGAATTTGTATAATTTACATCAAGGAAATGACTTATAGGAAATCAAATTCTAATAAAAAAATATAGAATTGTTTAACTCATCAACTATAGCAAAACACATGAGATAACAAGAATTCCATGAAGACATGTAATTGGCAATCAGTTGAACGTGCTGGGCAATTTACTACTTAACGGTCTATAAAAGAATTGAGAATCTATTAGGCGAATTTATACAACAGTAAATGTAGACCACATGATTTATTATGCAGAGGGAAGAATAACGAATTACTAATGAATTTTATGACAAATCTTAATTCAACATGCTAGAAGTATATTAGAATTTAACTATCTTAAACATATTGAACAAAACATTTATAGAGCTTCTCTTTTTAATATGGCCAGAAACATGCTAAACTGTATACTAACCAGAATCATGCTAGGTTATATACTGACCATGACATAAGATAGCCCAATTTCCTAACCAGAGTCCAGGGTAATTTAGCATAAGAAAATATAAGTTTATCATCCAACGAATAATATAAAGGACAAGAGAGTACAATTGGAGTTATCACTGCAAATTCAACAACTATGCAAACCTTAACTCATTACACAGTTCATCGTCAGTTCATTATCCAAACATTAACATATAAAAGAGTAGAATTAAAGAAGTCACACAATTGACAATACAATTATGCAGGACAAAATCAACATAAGGAAATTTCTAGGTATCTTCATGCTTATTCATTCATCATGCTATAAATCTTCATCTAATTTAATACCTACAGAAGACAAAATTATTGGAAGCTAAGAACAGTAATTTGCACATGCAACAGAGAATTTCTACAGAAGTCAGCCAATAAATTTGAAAATTAATTGTCTATTCTATCACACTCACACACCCACTTGTAGTGTAGGGTCTCCAATTGACCACGACACACCCCAGTCCTTACCTAAAAGGAGAAATCACAGTAGGGACGGCAATTGACAGAATCTGGAACTCCACTGCCCTTCCGAGAGTACCATCCTCTCTTCTCACTTTCTCTCTATTGTTGAAATGGAGACTAAACTGAACGTGTCAAATTTCCTAATGGATTTAAAAAAAAGGAGTTGTTACCTGCTACACTCGATGAACACCAATCAGAGGGTAAGAGCAAAAATGGTGCAACATGATCCGCTTTGAGGGAGATTCTTCCCTCCAGAATAATTTCGTGGCTGCATACGTGAGCTCAATCCCCCAAAATTTGCAGTGTTAGGCAGCAACTGGACCCAATGTTCGAGCCGACCTGTCGGTCTTCAACCAACGACATGTAGGCCGATCCTGCTCAACGACGCATCGGCCACACATCACTGGTCGCTACCATTAGCCGTCAGTACCGCCGCTGTCCGCTACCAAACACTCAACACAGCAGCAGGACGCCGACATCGGTACAGATCCTGGACAGACCCGCGAGATCCGACGCTTCAATCGGAGCCAGCAGCTCATCCAACCGGCCATCACCGTCGCCCGAGCCGTTCGTTGCAGCAGCAGCGCACCCCCGCTGCGACACACCCGAGACACCCAAGCTCCCTATCACCTCCTTCACAGTCCTCCACTCACTGGCCCTCTCTCTCTTGCCAGATCCCCCCCTCTCTTTCCTCCCGATTCTTTCTACTCTTTAGAAACAAAACAATTAAATTGTTTTGTTCCTTCTTCAATTGATGGCCAAACCGGACCCATAACACACACCGAATCGATTCAGTTGCTGAACCAGTTTTTGCCTCCAAATCTCAATAATCTAATATTATTAAATCCCTCTAATAATCCCAATTAGTGCATCGTATCCAAATTAAATTCTCCCCCTTATTAATTTAATTAAATCTTGTATTTAATTAAATTAATCTCAATCCAATTTAAAATTTTCGATTTATTTCAATATTGTTTGATAATGATTATTGATCCATTTCAATTTCTTTTATTTCGTCTTTCCTAAATTAACTACTCTTTTACAAATAATTCTCTAATTATCATCTGGTAAATTTTGAAATAATAATCTAGCGATTACCTCCTTAGTAATACCCCGATAATTATAAAAAAAATATCGGGGTTTTACAGTCGCTTAGTGAACCCATTCAAATGGTGTGAACTGGTTCAGGCAGAACCGGTTCATGCCCTCCCACATCCCCTCATAATTTTTCTTTAACCCCATTTAATCAATTTAATCCTTTTGACGATTTAACCCCCAATAATTTAGCCGCTCTCTATTTTTATTCAATGAATCCTTAATTTAAAATGATAATAAGTAATTCTAAAAATTATAATTTAATTCATTAAATTAATATATTTATTTTAATTACGGTAATTTTCATTTAATATTAACAAATTCTTTAAAGTAAAAACTCACGAACACGTTCTTGGTAATACCTCGATAATTATCCAATTAATTTAATTGTCTCAAATTAATTTCTAATTATCTTTATTAAATTCTGATATAAAAAGTCGAGGTATTACATATATATTGTTTTGCCACATACCTTGGAGCCTGTTTAATTACTAATTAACTAGAGCATGTTAACCAACTTAACTGAACTTGTATCAACAACGATGAACTAAGTATTGATTCGGAGCATGTTAATCAACTTAGTGTAGTTTAGTTAATCCATTTATTTAATCCACGTATGTGAACTAATTAGATAATAAATTAAAGTAACTAACGTAATTAACTAGACTCACAATTATAATCTCACTCGAGCATGTTTTAACTAGAGTAATTAACTAGAAACCTGAGCATGTTTAATTAACTTGATTATTTCTTGAAGTATGTCAATTAATTAAGCAGTAAATTAACTTAACTAGAGTTAACTAGAATAATTAACTAGACAACATGTTAATTAACTTAAAATTAACCTACATAGAGTTAACTAGAATAATTAACTAGATAGCATGTTAATTAACTTAACTAGAGTAATTAAATAGACTTGAACATGTAATAAACTATAGTAATTAACTAGACTTATGCGGGTAATTAACTAGAATAATATTAGCATATTAATTAACTAAGTTTTGCCATGTTTAATAAATTAATTAACTAAATCGATCCGAGCATGTTTAACTAAGAAATCAAATTAATCTTTGTTAATATTTTGTATATTATCTTTTACTACATTTTTATTTACTGTAATTTCGACAATTGATGCTTTACTTTATTAGAGACAAAGGAGATGAGCTAATTAATGAACTAAGTATGAATGAACTAAGAGTTTCACTTACGATGTTTTATCTTTCCTTCTATAGTGGTGTATTATTGTATTCTTTGTGTTAATGGTATTATAGTTCACTAAATTCAAGCATGTGTAATTTGATTAGTAATCTTTCTCGAGCATGTTAATTAACTAGGATAATTAATTAGAGTAATAGTAATAATCATAATCTTCCTTTAGCCAACAAGTTAATTAACGAGGATAATTAATTAAAGTAATAGTAATAATCAGAATAATCCTTCTTGAGTATGTAAATTATCTAGTATAACTAACTAGAATAATAAATGGTAATCTTTCTTGAGTATGTTAAGTAATTAGGATAACTATAACTGTAATCCTTCTTGAGCATATAAATTAATTAAGATAACTAACTAGAATGATAATTGTAATTCTACTTGAGCATGTGAACTAGGATAACTAGCATGTTAGTTAACAGTATGTTCCAACTTCTATTTCGTTTATGGCTGCGATAAATATGTTCATGCATGCCCTTGTTATTATCATAGTTGTTCTATTATGTTCTTTGCTTAAATCCTTATCATCATCAATTACTGTTTACCTTCCTTTAGTGCATTATTCAATGATTGTTTACTTTCATTTCTATGCGCTTCCAATTCTGCTATTCAATTACTTTCCTTATATGTGCTATTCCATTATTATTTACCTTCTCTTAAATGTATTATTCAGTTATTGTCACTTACTTTCTTTTATATGCACAATTCAATTACTATTAATGTTACGTTATACTGCATCATGCATCATGCTATAGGGAGAATATGTCATCATGCATCATGCTAATAGAAATCGAGTAGGGAGTGTCATCGGGTGGTACTCACGAATGCATTATGTGAGGAAAAATGTTAAAAGAAGAAAAAAAAGAGAAAGAGAAAAAGGGAGTTAGGGGGAGGATGGGTAGCGGATCTAATATGCGGCTAGGCGAAGCCCCCTACCTTAATGGGAATGGGGACATAGTTGCAAGTAAAGGGTTAGGTCCGATCAACTATTCCATCCCCTAAGACTCCTCCAATCTCTAGCTCGATGTACGAGTAAAGAACGAAAGCACGAACGAATGTAATGAAAGGATTGATTTGGGTGGCCCCCATTCCAAAAGAACTAAAGAGAGACATATCATATTGCATAAACCTTTTTCCTTACTAAGCCTTTAGATTTACAGTTTACTTGTGGTGTAGGTGTAGGTACCTATATGCGAAAATGNCAAGTTGTTGTTGCCTTTATTGTATCATAGTCCAACAACATACAGGAACGACATATGAATATTCAAACCAATCAAAGTGAATGTGTCAATGATGAGCATATTGATAATAGTCAAGTCATAAGTAAACCATCACAAGAAATAGAATTGCTAAGGTCTGTAAGGTAGAGGAGACTAGCAATTTCTGATGATTATGTGATTTATTTACTTGAAGAGGAATGTGACTTGAGTAATGACAAGAATCCATATTCATTTAAACAAGCCATGGAATGTAATAATTTCAAAAAGTGGTTAAATGCTATGAAAGAAGAGTTGCAATCGATGGATGACAATAAAGTCTGAGAATTTGTAGAGTTACACTCAGAAAGACAGTATTGAATATAAAGAGACATTCTCTCCAGTTTCCAAGAAGGACTCTTTAAGGATAGTTATGGCTTTGGCAGCTCATTATGATTTAGAGCTTCACCAAATAGATGTAAAAATCGCCTTTCTTAATGGTGACTTAGAGGAAGAAGTGTATATGGATCAACCGGAAGGATTTTCATTTCCTGGAAATGAAAAGTTAGTGTGTAGATTGAATAAGTCAATATATTGATTAAAACAAGCTTCCAGACAATGGTATATTAAGTTTAACAATACCATTATGTCGTATGGTTTTATAGAGAACACCGTTGATCGGTGTATTTATATGAATATCAGTGGGAGTAAGTTTAGTATCCTGGTATTGTATGTTGACGATATTCTTCTTGTTGCGAATGATAAGGGAATGTTACATGATATAAAAGCTTTTCTCTCTAAGAATTTTGAAATGAAAGATATGGGTGAGGCATCCTATGATATTGGAATAGAAATATTCCATGATAGACAGCAAGGTTTGTTGGGATTGTCTCAAAAAGGATATATCGATAAAATTCTAGAGAGATTCATAATGGATAAGTGTTCTGCTAGTGTTACTCCAATTCGGAAAGGGGACAAGTTTGGTGAAATGCAATGTCTGAAAAATGATTTAGAACGTAAGGAAATGGAATTTGTTCTATATGCATCAGCAGTGGGAAGCTTAATGTATGGACAGACATGTACTCGGCCAGACATCAGTTTTGCAGTAGGGATGTTGGGCTGATATCAAAGTAACTCAGGAATGGATCATTAGAAAGCTGCAAAGAAAGTCCTTTGGTATTTACAAGGAACAAAGAAATACATGCTCACGTATAGAAAATTAAATCATCTTGAGGTGATTGGATATTCGGATTTAGATTATGGAGGATGTGTAAACTCGAGGAAATCTACATTCGGTTACTTGTTCCTATTAGCTGGAGGAGCCGTGTCATAGAAAAGTGAAAAGAAATCTTTGATTGCTACTTCCACTATGGAGGTAGAATTTGTAGAATTTTTGAAGCTACAATTCAAGCATTGTGGTTACGAAACTTAATTCAAAGTCTAGGAATGGTCAACAATATAGATATACTGCTGAAGATTTATTGTGACAATTTCACAGCTGTATTCTTCTTGAAGAATGACAAGTATTTGAAAGGAGCGAAACATATGGATTTAAAGTACTTGTCAGTCAAAGAAGAAATACAAAACAAAAGGAGTCATTGAACATATAAGTACAAGTTTGATGATAGCGGATCCATTAACTAGAGGATTGCCACCCAAAGCCTTTAAAGAAGATGTTGTAAGGATGAGTTTATGTGACAAATTATTCTATATGTGATGGCAATAGCATAACTTGTATCTTATGACACTTTTGAATTCGTTAAGGAAATATTTTTGTATGCATATTTATTATCCATAGAATGGTGTATATAATGAAAGTTGTTTATGAATATTATGTAAACTTTATGAAAAGTTAAAGTTGAAAGGTAAATATAAAGTGTTCCTCGATTAAAGAATTAATGAATTGTATTAATTTGTGATACATGGAAAGAATCATGTCGTCACTAAAGACTTGTGACTGCCATGATCCGATTATACAATTCATTATGAAAATAACACTTGATAAAATCCACATTATGGTACACTATAGAAATTGATTGTGAATGCAAGTTGTGACAACTGAAAAGTAATAGCTGGAAATCGATTTTATTAAAGTTAATATAACATGGCCCAAGTGGGAAATTGTTAGATTATTCTAATAATCTATTAATATGGTCTCTGTTAATTAAAGTGCATTGACTTAATATTAAGGTGTTAATGTGATGATTGTTAGACATAAAGGAAATTTTGTTAATTGGGTTTTAATTCCCTCTCCTTGACCTCATTAAAGTGTATAATGTATGGTTAAAGAGATTTGTATAAAGGTATATGAATGAAAGGGTATTTGTGTAAATTCCTTGTTAGGTGAAAGGGTATTTGTGTAAATTCCTTAAAAGGGAACTCTTTTAGTTCTCTTAAAAGAGATTGATACAAAAGTTTTGATTAAGGGGTGTGAAGAACATAATAGAAACTGAAAATCTCTCTATGAAGGCAACCAAACAATTACCTCTTGATCATCAAAGGGGAAACGAAAAGTTAAAGGATTAAGGTGATAAAAGTTTCTGGATCAACGTCTTCACGAAAAGCATTATCATTGATCAAGGTTGATAATTTATTTTTTTGTTTATCTGCGAATGATTGAAACTACTGGTTGAATCAACAATGTTAATTATGGGATTTAAAGTATTGTTTGTATGTAAAACATCTAATAATTGAGGTATTGCCTCACTTGCATCTAATAAAGAAATCATCATATTGACTATATTTATGAGATTTCCTTTTAAGAGAATATACAAATAAAGAGAATTTTTTTTCATGCATTGTGTATGTTAACGGACTATGAAATTAAGAACTATGCTTGCGTGAAACGACGAATAATTAGTCTGGCGACATGCATTACAAATAATTTAATTTTATCTTTTGCAACAATTTTTTTTTTACAAAACTATTTCTATTAGTTCTACTTTTCATTCCTTCCTTTCCCTACTCTGTAGTGCCTCCGGATCATCCATTATTTTCAATTGAATTGTCATCATTGCTTTCTTCATGGACAATATATATATAATGGTATCATACTACTCTTAAAAGGGAGGAGTTTTTTTTTTAAATTTGTTTTTGTTTCTTTTAATTTAATTGCGATTCCCCCTTTTGCCTTAAGGTTTTTGTTGTTCTTCTTTCCCTTTTGCCTTCATGTTCTTCTTCATCTTTTGCCTATTTTTTCTTTCTCTGGTCTCCTCTCTCTCAGCGCTGGCCTTCGCCATTTGATTGCCCGATACGTTTTTTCGTGTTCTTCTTTTATGGGGAAGTAAAATGTGCTTCTGATGATTTCTTCTAGGGAAGAGATTAACCTTCTTCTCCCTATTTTCTCTTTCTCTAGTCTTCTCTCCCTCAACATTGGCCTTCGCCATTTCAGATATTTATCATTCTATCCTATTTTTTCTTGTTTTTTGTAGACTACTGTTTTTTGATCCTTTTTTTTTTCGCAGATTTAGGTACTTTGTGCTCTCCTCTCCCTCGGCACTGGCCTTCACCATTTCACATCTTCATCATTCTCTCATGTTTTTGTTTGTAGACTCGTGTTTTAATTTTTTTTTTTCGCAGATGTAGCCCCTTCCAATAATTGTTATCTCTCTCTCTCTCTCTCTATCTTACATGAATCAAAATATTTCTTTGTTGAATGTGGGTTAAGATCTGTTTGTACGATAAACCTATTTTTACTTGTGTTTTTTTGTAGATGTAGCCCCATCGAATAATTGAGATCTCTCTCTCTCTCTCTCTCTTACATGAATGAAAATATTTCTCTGTTGAATGTAGGTTAATATCTATTTGTACGAGAAATTACTTGCTGCATATGCCCCATTACATATGTGTCTCTGTCTGTCCCTAGAACAGCTCTCCTGTTTAAGGTACCTTCTCGCCCCAGCCATATCCTTTGAGCTATGGTTTTTAGTTCTTGAGTTTTATGCAGTGTTTCATTATACACTTTGTTAGGCTTATGAATATATTTCCTGACTTATTGCTATATCCTCCATGTCGTATTTGTTTTCTTTTGCTCTTTAGTTAAATGGATTTATGTAAAAATATAAGACTTTTTAACCATTACTGGCATTCTTTCCCTAAAAATTTGTTGATTGGTGTGGTTTCTTAATGCAAATTCATTACAAAATAGCCTGAACATATCTTACATCTATTTGTATTTGTGAAAAACAATTTTTTGTTGTTATGCTTTTTGTATTTTTTTTTTCTTTTCTTTCATGTCCGTTCAGATTACAGCACGTCGTGAGAAATTGGGCTCCGCCATTTTAAGCCAGCTATCATTTTTCAGTTCTTGAATTTTATGCATTGTTTCATTTTACACCTTGTTAAGCTTGTGAATGTATTTCCTAACTTATTGCTATTTCCTGCATGTCATAGTTGATTTCTTCTGCTCTTTAGTTACATGGAGTTATGTAAATTTACTGATTGATGTAGTTTCTTAATGCAAATTCATTACAAATAGCCTGAATTTATATTAGATCTATTTGCATTTCTCACAGCAATTTGTGTTGTTCTGTTTTTGTATATTTTTCCCTTTTCTCCCTTTTCTTTCATGTAGGTTCAGGTTGCAGCACGTGGGGAGAAAATGGGGCTCCACTAGTTTCAGTCAATTAAACCATTTGGTTATGGAGATTCTAGAAGGTAGTGATGGACTTACTTCTTGTAATGGAATAAATAAGTTATTTTCACTCTTTTTTATGTTTTGAGTTTTTCCTCAAATTTCATTAGTTGCCCTATGGTTTGTTTTTGGTTCCTTATCTATATGGTTTGTTTTGTATGTTAAACATGATTAATTATCTCAGTATTATCACTCAATAATTTTTTTCTTTTATTAATATATAAAAATTATGTCAAGTAAAATTTGGGCTAAGTTCTTCAGTATTTCATTAATTAAGCGTAACAAATAAGTTAATCCATCTCAAATTTAGGCCTTTCAAATATCTAAACTGCCCACTAATCAAGTTGATTATGTCACTAATTCTTCTTACGTCCAATTAGTCCATACTTCTACTAGTCATGCCATATCATATCATATCGTATCATACTAGGAGAATACCTCATTTTCTTTTAATGTTTTTCTTCTAATTAATTGTAACATCTTAATTCCATTTCACATTTCCATAAATTTTTTCTCATTTAAAATTCATTCGAAAACACTTGAAGAAAGTTATCAGAGTAAATATACGCAGAATAATTAAAACATATAATTAAAACGTTAAATTGTTCTTAAAAATATCATTGTCAAACAACCCATTTAAAACATTTAAAAACCATAATATAAAGTCATTAAATATATTTAAACACTTTTTTTCTTTCATGAACCATAACCCCCAAGGTCGTTTCGTGCCTGGTAACCCAAGTCTACATCGTATCATACTTCTTCCATGTTCGCTTCACAAGGATAACATTCAATACCTACATCACAAGAGGGATAATGAGCCTATTGCCCAATAAGAGATATAATGAAATACAAATACAATGTCTATGACCACTCTATATGTACATGTCTAATAGAAGAGAACCTATCTCTTCTCTTTAATTAAAGTTTCACTTTCAATCAGAACATTGGAAATATTTTCAATAGAGAGATAGATACATCATTGGGATACAACTTGAGCAGCAACTCTCGAGCCATCTCGTGTGGGAGGAGGCAAGTTCTGTAATACCCCGATAAAAATTCTCTGTTTATATAATGTAATGAATTTTTGAAGAATTAATGTGTTATGTTGCGGGGCGGTATATTGTTGATTAATGCTGTGTAAATATGAAAAAATATTAGGGAGTGATTTAAGTATAAATTCTTGACAAAAAAATGTGCATTTTTAGTTTTCGGTCATACCGCGGTCAACACACGGTTGTGGGTTGCATCCGAAAAGTGTTACAAATCATCCCTTGCATTTTGGGTCGATGCTGGGTTGGTTGTTTGCATCCAAAAGTGCACCCTGTCTACAATATGGGTTTTTGATCGGACCTCGATCGAGTGCAGTAGAGGTGTGGTCTAGGAAGATTTGAATCTGTCCAATTTTGTCGACCTTTTGGTCGACGTGTGGTCTACGTGCGGTCGTGTGTTTCAGTCAAAGTCTCAACCGAAAATGCAATTCTGAAAGAAAATGAAGAATTCAGTCATCATGTGGTCGAGGCTCGGACGCCTTCCCCTGACCGAAATCGCACGGTTCTGCGAAAAATCTATTTTAAATACATGGGTGTTTTGTGGTTTACACATTGAAATCCCACTCCGTCAACAGACCAACGATGCTCCCACATTTGGGCGCCCTCCTCCATCCCGATAGGTGACCGACCACCACTCCTCCAAGCTCTAGGTAAGGTCTTCACGCTATTTAACTACCCAGCTGTGACACTCCCTGCGTTTTCCATTTTTCTCCATGCTTCAGTGCGATATCTGTGTGTGAACGTTCTGTGAGAGCTGAGCTGTGAGAAGTGTGTGTTCATGGAAGTGATACGTTGTGCGTTTGGAGAAGGGGTTTGTGGACTGAAGAACACGATTGGTTTGGACAACTCGTTGCTGCATTTTCTTCCAGTATAGAAATTCTACAACGATTAGCAAGAGGTAAGAAATGGGTAGAGTCTGTAACGACCCGGTTTTTCGTAAATCCTTTAAAATGCGTGAAAATTTGAACTTTTGTTAAATCGTTGAAATCTCTTTTAAAACAAATCAGAGTGCGACGCTAAACCGGACCGCTACTAACCTTGCATTAAACTCGTTATAAAAATCCAATTAATAAAGTGCGGAAGCGTTATAAAATCATTTGTTTCAAACGTTGCGGAAGCGTAACTGATTTAACAGTTGAAACCTAATGAAAGAATTAAATAATTAAATACAATTTATTACAACCGTTCTCTCTTTTTGTTTAAGCCTGGCTAGACAGAAGCTCCCTCGCGCGTGCAAATCCTTCATCCTTGGTTTATGTTATATGTTTTTTATCTGTTCGTCATTTGTACCTACACCACAAGTAATACGTGAGCCTAATGGTCCAGTAAGGAAAATAGTTTAATGCAATTATGCTTATGATTCTCTTTAGTTCTTTTGGAATGGGGGCCACCCAAACCAATCATTTCATTACGTTTGTTCTTTCTTTCGTTCTTTACTCGTACTTCAAGCTGGAGATTGGAAGAATCCGTGGCAGTAGGGTAGATCTTTGTTGGCTTCAACCACCTAGAGTAGATAGTCTTGCAGTCCCGACAAAGGAAAGGTAATGTTCTCTTTTAATCCTGTCTACTTGACTGATCCGTACTTACCATCCCCCAACTCCCTTTTTCTTCTTTTTCATCTTTTTCTTCATTTTTCCTCACACAATGCATGTAAGTACCACCAAATGGCACTCCCTATTAATTTCTATTAACATAATGCATGACCATACATTCTTAACCTAACATTAAACATGATGCATGATGCTTTATAAAGTAACATTAACAGAAATTGAAGTGCGCATTGAAATAAAAGTAACTATAATTGAAATTGCGCATATAATGAATAACAAAAATTGAAAGCGTACACATCAAAGAAAAATTGAAATATGAAATTGTAAGCAGCGAAACACATACCAGAATCAAACAACGAATGCACTCAATAAGACATTACAGAAATTGAATACCCATATTAGAACAATATACAATGAATTAAGATAAGGAAAACATGCTCGAATTAATAGAATACAATACTATTAATTAATATGCTAATTATCCTAGTTAATTTCCTAGTCCATTTACATGCTCAGGATGATGATTAAACATATGAATTAAATTATACATACTAATTACATGCTAATTGCATAACCTAGGTAATTAACAAATATGCTAGTTAGTTAATTATACATGCTAGTAAATTGAACATACTGTCAATAGTTTAAAGGATTAAATATGCATAGCTAGTCGATTAAACATACTTGACTAGTTGTGTTCGAGTCTAGTTAATTAACATGCTTGTCTAGTTAATTATTCTAGTTTGTTAATTTCTCTACTTAATTGACGCACATCAAGTTAAGTAAACATGCTCAATTAGTTAACTAACATATTCGCTAGTTAGTTAATTAACATGATCAGTTAATTACTTTAGTTAATTAAATGCCAGTTAATTAACATGCTCTTACCAAATTAATTATCATTTAAACATGTTGGACCTAGCTAAGTTAACATATTGGTTAATTAACATGCTTAGCTAGTTGATATACTTAAGTAATTATTAACATGCTTGGGTTATTGCATGGTTAATTTGATTACTTACTCTAGTTAAGCTAATTAACACGCTTAATTACAATTATAGTTGATGAACGTGCTAATCACAATTGTCATTCTAGTTAATTAACCTAGTTAATTAACATGTTCACTAGATGATTAATCATACTTAATACAAGGTTATTCTAGTCAAACTACAATAATGATTAATTCATTAAACATACTCAATATTATTCTAATTGATTTACACAGAGAGATTTAACTAAACAACCAATAACAGAACCAATAATAGAACGATACATACGTTGAGCGAATAAAATGACAGTTTAACAAACACAGAATTTAAACGGGACATTAAGGAAATAACAAGAATAGAACAGTAAAGGTACTCTTCTTAGCTCATTCATACTTCTCTTCATTCACACGTTCATCACATTTAAACCTTAAACGTTCATCACAGTAGTCAAGTAAGGCATTCGAAGCAAAGAAACCAATTAACAGTAAAGAAATCTATATTACCAACAGAAAATAACAACCAACAGGGAATCAACAAAGGAAATAGCAACACTAATGCATCAAAGGAAATACTACAGAGCATTTAAAATCTACCACTCACGCACACCCACTTGTGGTGCAGGGTGTAACGACCCGAATTCTCACTTATTTTAAAAACACATCGAAAAACCTTTGCGTTAATTAAAACTTCAAGAAATGTCATTTGAAAATCATTTGACATTTAAAATCAGAGTGCCGAGAAATATCAAATGTTACCAACTTACTAAAACAACTGGTTTAATTCAAAATGACAACTATAATTAATATGATTATCGGAAACGTAATTTTAGAAGCGTCACAAAACAACGTTAAATAAAAATCCCGAAAATCCTAATAAGTGTCCAACCATGGTTAAAATGGAAAATTAACGCTTACAAACCATGTTTGTTGTTAAACCCTTTTCAAAGAAAACCACCTTATTCTTTAACTTGGTGTCATACTACTACTCTGCCTGCGTTTCCTCCGGATATGCCATAGGCTCCACCGGAATGGCCTCTTCTACAGCTCCTGGCATAATCACTTCGTTACCTACACCACAAGTAAGGACGTGAGCTTTCGCTCAGTAAGAAAATGGAGGGAAACAATTATGCATATGTCTCTTTAATTCTTCCTGGAATGGGGGCCACCCAAACCAATTCTTTTCATTACGTTTGTCCTGTACTCGTACATCGAGCTGGAGATTGGAGGGTTCTTAGGGATGGAATAGTTGACCGAACCTAACCCTTTACTTGCAACTAGGTCCCCGTTCCCGTCAAGGTTGGGGGCTTCGCCTAGCCGCTGACTAGTTCAACTACTCATCCACCACCGAACTCCCTTTTTCGTCCCCTCTCTGGCGTATCCCGCCTTCAAGGGTCCTCCACTTCCAGCGTATCTCGCCTTCAGGGTTTCTTCCCTCCCTGCGTATTCCACAAGGAGGGTTTCTTTGGTGATGGGCGTAAGCATACTCTAATCGAATGTAACAACAGAAATCATACAAGACAAAGCATGCTCTTATCGAATATAATAGCGAGAATCGTAAATGACTAAGCATGCTTTAATTGAATGTAATAGTGGAATTCATAAGGGACTAAGCAGACTTTTGCTGAATTGATGGTAAATCATGCTTACTATTGATTAGAACAATAGTGAATTAAATAATCTAACTTACATTTTAGTCAACTACAACAGCAGAAAATCAACAGTTCATGTGCTTTTTAATCGACTATAACGGTAAGAAATACGACTGAGTAAGCATGCTTTTAAAGGGAATATACAGTGGAACTTGCGAACAATTTAGCATGTTCTAATTGGACATAATCGCAGAAATACGAATTGCTATGCATGCTTTCAATGGGATATAGTAGCAGAAAATTTACGAACAACTAATCATGCTTCTAATCGAACATAACGATAGGTATGTAAACCACTAAACATGCTTTTGATGACTAAAATGGAGCAGTAGAAAAACATGTATGGGTAGATATAAATCGATCATGACTGCAGAAAACTAAGGGACTAAGCGTATTTTGATCGGATAGAACAGCAGTGAGAAATATCAGAATGGACAACAAGAACATACTCTTCAACCACCAAAATGAAACAGCAGTAATATTTGACTACGTAAAACCACAGATTATGCTCTCGAATACTATTAACAGCAATAAATAAATCCCAGAGCAAAACAGTGAGTTAGGTCTACAAGCCATGCCTTTTTAACAGCGATAAATAGCAGTAACAATCATGCTTCCAATGTTTATACACTCCAGCAAACAAATACAAAATAAACGGTGAATACGTGCTGACTAAACCATATACATGGAAGCTATTAAGTGTGAGTTTACTCATAAGGAAACCACAAAATAAATCCACCCTTATTAGTGACGTTGGAACTCCATTAGCAATTCATTCACACTTATCTTCCATTTTGACATCTCTTCTCTAATTCATTCAACTTAATCAAGCTTTCACACAAATATAAGCACTTAATATAAGGAAGCACAACACTAACAAGGCAACTAAAGGAAAACGCAAGAGTTAGAGCAACTAGTAATGTACAACAAATAAATCTTCACAACAACTTTAAGGCAACTATATCTACAAGTCTCTACAGCAAAATAATCACTCATACACATATATACTTGGGTGTAGGGCCTCCACTTGGCCAAGACAACCCATTCCTTACCTTGTAGAAGAGTCTTCACATGGACAACAGCTTTCCCTTTCACCCACACACTCCACGCAGTAGCTTCTCTAGGAAGAAAGCTCTGAACTAGAACAATGAGGAAGGAGAGGGAGAAGCTAGAGATGATTTGTAGGCTCACCTTAGGGACAATCGTACGAGTGTCATGGGGAGAAGTAGGAGACAAGGCTCTGCAAGTTAGGATCGTGGGACAGAGAGGCGTCGAGCTGCATTTTGATTGGCTCCGCGTCGTTTTCGTTCTGGTTTTATATCATTCTGTCGCTAATCTGCTGCGATTCGGACAGGTGCGGATGACTTAGTCTCGTCTGCATGCCATCTGCAAGGCCAAATCCCTTAGGCAATTTTGTGATTTTGGACGGGAAACGGCGTCCCCTTCTCGTCCGTACCGTCCACAGGCCAGGTCAGGATCCCAGTCCTCATCTGCATGTATCGTCCAAATGTGTCCAAGAATCGAACAGATTCAAATCGGACGATGTTCCTCCTCGTCCCCAGGCATCCTGGTTCGTTCAAAAGTCCCCAGACATAAACAAATTCATTGCGAACTCATCTTGCTCTCGTCTGCATAGTTTGCACCTTCGTTCTAAAGTCTTCAGACTTAAACAGATTCGATGCGGACGCATTCTTCCTCGTCTGCATCGTCCGCAAGGTCATCTAGAAGTCAATGCTGCACCAAAGTTTGGACTCATCATCCCATCCCCGAAGTTGTCCCAAGTTGGGGTGACATTCCAGGTGTGTTGCGGATGACACTTCACATCTGCAACGTCATCCTCAGGCGTCTGAATAGACCGCAAGTCCATTTCCTTTGCATTTTCGATTAAGTTTTTATCCGAATCATATTTTCCACAAAATAACAAGTCACGACTCAACGTGTATAGGGATGATACATATATATATATACTATGCCAAATATTTACTCCCAGAGTTTGATTACATCGTTTCGCAGATAAATTAGGATTGGATTGTTACACGGGTCCTCCAAATGGCCAAGACACCCCTAATTTCATACCTCAATTCTTTATTATGTATTGCCTTTAATCGCTATCCTTCTTCTCTTTCCAATAACTTCACAAATAGAGACATTTATAATTTGATAGTGTCTCATAATGTAATACCCTGGCTTTTTCAATTAAACAATTATCGGGATATTACCAGGACGTTCTAGAGCGTTAAGTCTAGGGGTATTTTTGTTACATTTTTTCACGTGAAGGAGATGTAATTAAGGGGTAGGGTGATTAGGACATTACATTGCATATTTATACGTGTTATTTTATGACCTGTAGTTATGGAAAAATGTTATGGGGTAGGAGCTAAGTGAGAAAATGTGAGGAAATGCTATCTAGGTCGTTTATGGACACCTGCAAACAACATTATGGACGAGTTGACTCATCCACAAATGAATTGGACACATGAGGAATGAGTTGAGATGATTTAAGTGTGATTCTACATCCTGACTGCACTATGTCGCAGACTTTCAAACGAATCTGGACGAGTGCTGACGTGGACTAGTTGCCTCTGATTTGAATCTGTCCAAATCTTAGATAGTTTCGGACGACTGTGGATGACTGCAGATATGGAGTAGCCTCATTTGATTTTCCTCTATCAGATTTTGGGAAACTTTGGGACGCCTGCAGATGCTACGTACGAACGCCATAACGTGTTTGAATATCGTCTGCAGACGGTACGGACAAGATGGGGACGCCTTTTCCCGTCCGAAGCCACAATTTAGCCGGTGAGATTCTACACTTGTGTATGAATGTGGACGAGACTAGTGCGTCCGCACTCGTCCGAAATAACCAAGTTTAGTGTAAAATTAGGGATTTGAAATGATGAAATTTTTCGTGTAGCCCATAAATGCGCTACAATGGAGATGACGAAGTCGCTTCCCCCATGCTGGACGCTGCTCCCTACACGCCCGAGGCCATGCCTCCATGTCTCCAACCATCCCCTTCCCCTATGCCTACATTGTCCCCTCAATCCAGGTAAAGCCATCTCTCTCCCTCCCTTACCATTTCGGTTCAGTTCATTTCCTGCATGAGCTCTCTCTCCCTTGCAAGAGTTCTTCCTGCGTGTGAGAGAGTGACGTGAGTTGAGTGATGTGTGGGTTAGCATTGGTGGGTTGAGTGATGTGTGGGTTAGCATTGGTGGGTTGAGTGTACTACGTGAGTGAGGTTGAAGGTGAGCTTGTGAGGTGAAGCTCTACAAGCTGCTAGAGTTGGAACCGTGAGCTAGGAGAGCTGTCCCTGTTAGTGTTCATCACTTAGGTAAGGAATTAGGGGTGTCTTGGCCTGTGGAGGCCCTACACCACAAGTAGAGTGCGTGAGTGGTGGATTATTGATGTTCTGTAGTATTTCCTTGAGTATATTACTGTTAATTCCTTTGTTGTAGCTCGTAGATTTCCTTGCTAGTCGATATTTCTATTGTTGATAGCTTTACTTTTGGTTGTAGCTCTGTGACATGTTCTTTAGTGCTTTGCTCTGTTTCCATTGTTTCAATTGTCTTATGTTAATGAAAGAGTGATGAACGCTAATGCCTAAGGGTGATGAATGTTCAAATGCGTGGAATGATAAACTCTTGCCATATAGTTACTTGCTGTTAGTTAAATATTTCTGTGTGGCTGTTAATCCCTTATTTTTCGCTGCTGCCAATGATTGTTCTGCAGGTTAATCTCTTAGTGTAAACTCTTGTAATAATAAACCAAGACATTAACCACTGGACTAATCAACTAGCTAGCGTAAACACTTGTAATAAGATTTTAAGTCAACTAAACTGTTATGTTAAGCTGTGAATTAAGTTAAGCTATAACCTTATGGAGCATGTCAATAATTATTGAGCATGTCTAATCAATTAGAGATGCATGTTTAATTAACTAGGAGCAGCTAGCTAATAATCCGAGTATGTTTAACTAATTGTTTAATAAATAACCAACTAGTTGAGTCTGTTAAATAACTAACTAGTTGAGCATGTTAAATACTAGTTGTAATAACTAATTAGCTTAGCATGTGAATTAATTAATTAAGTATGATAATTAATTAGTTGTAATTAATGACTAATTCTTGAGCACGTTAAGTAACTAGGATAAAAGCACGTAATTGACCCTTAAGCATGTTTAATTAATTAACTACTTATGTTTAATCATCATTTTTTCTTGAGTATGTAATGAACTAGGATTAATACTAATACGTTACTCTTCCTTGTTAATATTCTGTGCATTTCTCTTTTTCGCAATTCCTTTTATTTAATTCCCATAATTGATGTTTTACTTATTTGAAAATAATAGAAATGCTTTACTTTGTTAGAAAAGAATGGAAATAATGAAAGAAGAATGAATGAAACGTAAACGAACTAAGGGTTTCCTTGACTATGTGATGATATGTTTTATCTATAACAACCCGGTTTTTTGTAACCTTTTAAAATGCGTTAAAATTTAAAACTTTTATTTAACCACTAAAACCCTCTTTATTTAAAACTCTTTTAAAGAAATATTAGAGTGCGTCTAACCGTACGGCTACTAACCCTTCGTTACACTCGTTATGAAAATCCAATTAATAAAATGCGGAAGCGTTATAAAATCTTTTATTTAAAACATAGCGGAAGTATAAATTAATTTTCTTTGAAAACGTAGCAAAAACGTAATTAATTCATTTAAAACAATTAATAAAATATTACTTTATATTTACACCTTGTTTATCTTTACTTTAATTAGCCTGACTTGTCGCAAGTCTCGCCCGTGCAAATTCTTCATCTGCTGCTCCTAAATTTGTTCATTATTTTTCCTATATCGCAAGTCATCAGCTATGAGCCTAATGCTCAATAAGTGATAATACATATCTTATACTATCATACTATCATACTATATGCTCATGTTGTGCTCTTTTAAAAACATTATGTAATTTCTGTTCTCGTCTTTTTCTTAGCATTTTTTCTTTTACTTTTAATCATCGTTTTCATCTTTTACATTTTATTCATCGTTTTCGTCTTTTACATTTTATTCATCGTTTTTTTACCTTTGATATAGTAGCGATGACATAATCTGAAAGCTTGCTAATCATTGGTCGTTATGTCCCGACAAAATCCAGGGATTGTCTCGGTATAATCCAGGAACCTTGCAATAGATATGAGCAGCAATGGCATAATCTGAAAGCTTGCTAGCGACGATGGCATAATCTGAAAGCTCGCTAGCGACCGTGCCACAAAGGCTTAAATGGCCTTGCATCATATCATTGCCTTTTTTTTTCTTTATTTTACTTGTTATTCGTTTATTATCTATTTCTCGTTTATTATATGTTTCGCTTTTCATGGTAAACTGGATAGTCCTACAACCCAAATGATGGTAGTTCGCTTCGGGTGATCAGCCGTCGAGAACACTGTACACTTAGCCTGTGTGAAGATCCCTTAAACCATTTTTTAAAATCATGCACAAAATCCATTTTCGTATGTGCTTTTGAAAATCGTGATGCATGATGCTCGTGAATGCACATAATTTCTAACAGTAATATGAAAGCATAAATAAACATTCAAACGTGTGATTCACAGCAAGTAATATAAAACTAGAGACATGTTAGGAAAACGGTAAACAACGAAACGTGCGAATAATAACTGTAACCATGCTTTTAAAAACAGTAAACAACAAAGCATGCTATTAAAGACTGTAGACATGCTTGGAAAGCGATAAGCAACGAAACATGCGATTAATAATTGTAGACATGCTTTAAAATGGTAAACATCAAAGCATGCTATTTAAAACAGTAAACAACGAAATATGTTATTAAAACTATAGACATGCTAGGAAAGCGGTAAGCAAATAAACATGCATCTCCTATTCTTACGATATAGGGTCCGAAGACCAAAACACATGCATATCACTTACCTCGATTCTTTGTTCAACGCTTAATACTAATCTCTCACCTTCTTAGTACCTTCACATTTAGAAACATCTAGTCATTAATAGAGTCGTTTAATCTACTTATTAAATCTTAACATCTTTGTATCATAATTTCTCGTTACTTATTTAAATCTCCTAAATGAACCAGTGTCGTTAATTATAACTCGGCTTAATTACAGATTACAAATCGGACATTACTAACGTAATTTAACCCATTAATTATCGGCCCATAAATCAATGCTTACTGACAATATCCAAAGCGAGTCATTAATCTACATTAATCCAATTTCCATATTATATTTATTTCGATTAGTGAACAAAACACAAAACAATAGAACATATCATCCAACCGATTTCAAACTAAATAAAAGAACAGTGAAGTATAGCAACACATTGCCAAGGCCCAAACAATTAGCAAAATAACAAAGCTCCAAAGTGGGGATAGTTCCATTATTCAATCAGAATTTTACTCACAGAATATAACAAAATCCACAGAGCACCGATCTTAACCAAACAACACAGAGAATATAATTTAACACGATTCACAGCTTCATTGTCGAACGATAAGACGGTAGCTAAATTATTCCAATTATTGCGCAATACCAAAACAGATCATAAAATAGTTTCTGTATAGCACAATAACTAGCAGGGCATATTGCATCCAACAAACTCAACCAACTAAGGCATTATCTTATCACAACAAAGCTAAAACAAAAACAACAGTACATCTAGAGTTACAGAATCACAACCAAGACTAAACTGTAATTGACTAAATAGAGCATAATCCATTATCCAACAACAAATCTATTCCAACAACGAGACTTTTTCAACATCTAACAACAGATTAACCATTCCCATCATAAAATCCAGAAACATAAATCCAATAGAGGCAGTAACTTTCATTCACATAACAGGGCTAATCCAATATATTAATCCAACAGAATATACTTCTTCCATTCAAAATGTGTTTAATAGATAGAGAACATTTATCCAAACACTCCTCCATAGAACCATAGCAAATCACAGAGTCCTTTTAATCCTTTATCTTCTACATATTATCACTATAATTTTACAAATCAGAAAGGAAATACACAACTAACAGAACCTACAGAGGAAGACTATCACAAGACATATACAAGTCACAGAGTCAATACCAATAGCAGCTTACTATCCAAACAGCATAATACATTTCCAGAACTACTATTCAAGCAGTATATGAAAACAGACTCATAAAATCCAAACATGAAGGAAACCTCACCAACACCCAAGAGCAGCAACTCCAGAAAGCTCCACTCGGCCATCACCCTTGCTCACTACCTCCCATCTCAACTCTGCCTCGGTTTTCAACATTTTTCTAGTGAAGAGAAGCTCTCTGCCATATATCCTCTCACTCTCTGTCTCTACTCCTTTTTATCATATCCTCGCTAGAAGACAAAGCCCCCAATTTCCTCCAGCTTTTCAGAGGCTGCCCCCCATGCTATGTACGATTCTAGAAAGAATGATGGGGTTGTCTGCATAGCAGATAACAATCCACCCTAACCGGTCAAGCCAAACTCGGTCGGATCCAGGTCAGAGCATCGGGGTCAGAGCACCTGACTGGAGCACCCTGTCGGAGCAACTCCCTAGCCCCTGCCATCGCCAACCATCAACGCCGACCAATGGAACACGAAGGAGAAGAAGGAAATCGACCGAACATATCTCCAATCGTCGCCAGAAAACACCGCCCTCAGGAGCTCCAATTCATCCCATAGTATCTGCCAAATCCTATGCCCTAGACATCCGCGAACGACACTAGAAAACCACCGCACGCCGGAGTCATCCCTTTGTCGCGAAGGAGCTCGCCCTTACCGTCGTCGTCCTCTCCGATCACGCGACCCCTCCTCCTAATCACTCTCATCTCCTTGCAAACTCTCTTCCTCGTCTCTTCTCTTCTTGTGAATAGGCTGAAGGCCAATAACAAAATCCCCCTTCCTTTCTAATTGATTTGTGAACCGAACTAGCATGCATGAACTCAAACCAAACCAAAATCATCTGAATGGGTTCTTTCCTCCAAAGTCCAATTAATTTATTTTATTTCCAATTCCTCAATTAATCTTCATTTAATCTCTAATTAATCACTCTCTAACATTTTAATCCCAACTAATCCAATAAATCTCATTTTATTATTCTTTAATTTAAATCCTTAATTATCATCCGATAAATTTTCATAAATTATAATCTTACGAAGACTTCCTTGGTAATACCCCGATAATTATCCAATTAATCCAAAAATCCTCAATTTCTTTTCAATTATCCTTATTAAATTCCGATATAAAAAGTTAGGGTATTACATTATCTTTCTTTTATTATTGTCTTCTTGGTATAAATGGTAAATTATAGTTTACTAAACCCTAAGCATGTTGACTAATAACTCTAAGTAGGATATCTAACTAATGAATTGAGCATATTAAATAATTAGGATAACTAATTAAAGTGACCAATGAAATCTTCCTTGAGCATGTAACTCACCTAGAATAACTAATCAGAATAATCACCTAGATTAATATGTGTAGGAAGCATGTAAATGCACTAGAAAATTAAGTAGGATAATTAGCATATTAATTAATAGTATTGTGTTCTATTAATTCGAGCATGTTTTCTTTGTTTCAATTCATGGTATAATGTCCTGATATGGGTGTTCAATTTTTGTAATGTCTTATTGAGTGCATTCGTTGTTCGATTCCCTTATGTGCTTCGCTGCTTACAATTCCATATTTCCATTGTTCTTTAATATGCCTTTCAATTATTGTTATTCATTCTATGCGCAATTTCAATTATAGTTACTTCCTTTTATATGCACACTTCAATTATTATTAATGTTATGTTATAAAGTATCATGCATCATGTTGGGGTGAGAATGTATGATCATGCATCATGTTAATAAAAAACCAATAGGGAGTGCCACCTTGGTGGTGGTACTCACACATGCATTATGTGAGGTAAAATGTTAAAGAAAATGAAGGAAATAGGGAGTTGTGGGGTGGATGGATACCGTATCTAGTCTGCTATTAGGCGAAGCCCCTACCGTGTTGGGAACGGGGACCTAATCGCAAGTAAAAGGTTAGATACATTCAACTATTCCATCCCTTATGAACCCTCTAATCTTCTGCTCAATGTATGAGTAATGAATGAATGAATATAAAGTAATGAACAAATTAATAACGTAATGAAAGGATTGTTTTAGGTGGTCCCCATTGCAACAAGGATAAAAGAGAGGCATATCACGTTGTATTAAACCTTTTTCCTTACTAGGCCATTAGGCTCACATATTACTTGTAGTGTAGGTACAAATGATGAACATATAAACTAAAGTAGGGATGAAAGATTTGCACGTGCGAGATTAGGGACTGGCCAGGCATAAAGAGAGTAAACAAGAAAAAACAATTGTAATTAAATGGTATTTAAATGGTTGGATTTAAATTCTTAGAGCGCAGTATTTAATCATTTTGTTTCTTTCAGTAAATTATTTATGCTTCCGCAATGCTTTACAAATGATTTTATAAAACATCTGTATTTTATTTATTGGTTTTCATAACGAGTTTAAAGAAGAGTTAGTAGTGGTCCTGTTTAGCGTTGCACTCTTATCTGTTTTAAAAGCGGTTTCCACGGTTTTACAAAAGTTCAAATTTTCACTCATTTTAAAGGATTTACGAAAAAACTGAGTCGTTACACATAATCCATATTCTAACAATTTCTATCTCAGCTCACCCAATATCAATATCTTCTAATCATATCAAGGTAATGAACTTTCCTTAATATCATACAATTAACAAAATACATCTATATCCTGCGACAATATTCCTTAACCATCCGAGCAACAGGTAATTCATTTAACCTCTACAATTAATTCCATAATAAACAAAATATTCATAACTTGCTTATCAACAGTTAACACATGGTACCAAATTCAATAGCACATGGACCTCTCACAACACCATCCCCAATTAACAGAATATCCAAACATCTAGGAATCATCACCAAGTTTAACAAAACAGCTTAACAAAACAAAATAGTTTACCCTATCCAACCAATGTGATAACCAACGATAGAGACATTAGCTTGTTAACAAACTGCAAAGTTAATCCAACATAACAAATTACTCCATCCAACAAAAATCATCCATTCAGCAATATATATCCATCAACTAACATTCTCAGACTATCACAAGACATAAATTCCAAACACCAAATCAAACCAAACAACACTCATTATCCAAACAGCATCCAAATGACTAAAATCTCAAAGAAGAAACCTCACCATTATGACAGAGCAAACTCGAGTCCTTGCAGTTTCACTCAGCCTCCAGCTCTCGTCCACCCTTGGCCAGTAGTCCAACTCCAGAGAGCTCTTCAGCTCGGTCTCCATCCTTTAGAACTGGCAAGAGTTCTCCCTGCTAGAACACCTGTCCTCCTCTGCCTTATCAATTCATCGAAAGGTGCTCCTTATCCTGCCCGGGCCATGCCCTACTTCGCCCATTCCCTTCGCATGTCCATGTCATTGTCTACTGCAAAGCACAAACCAAGAGAAGAGAACCAATTCAAATAGTAAGATGTACCATGGCTTTAGGCCTGTCCAGCACGAACCGCCAGTTCCCCTTCCATCCCGATGTCGTCCAACTCGTCGCTCGCTATCGCTGCTGTAATACCCCAAATTTTTATGTCGGAATTTAATAAGAAAAATTGGAAAGAAATTGAAGATTTTTGGATTAATTGAAAAATTATCGGGGTATTACCAAAGACGTAATTGTCAATTATCATCAAGCGATATTTAGAATAAATTGGGAATTGGAATTGGGTTAAAGATAATCTAATTAAATGAGAATTTAATTAAATTATTAAAGAGAAATTTAATTGGGTAAAAAGATTATTTAAATTAAAAGAAATTTAAATGAATTAGTGGGATGATGGTGAACCGGTTGGTTCATGCCGGTTTGGTCCGAATTGGCGGTTCGGTTTGGTTACTTGGTCCACGGTTAGTTGGAAAATAAGGAAGGGGGGATTTTCTTCTTAGCCTTCGGCCTTGTCGTGATAGAAGAGAAGAGAACGAGGGAGAGGGAGAATTGGGTGAAGGGAGACCCGAGAGAGAGACCGAGAGGGAGAGACCACAGTGTCAAGCAATGTTCGATGAAGGAACAGCCAGGGAGACATCATGGGTCGCGGCTAGGGCACGGATCAGACGAAGTCGCAGGACGAATTGGAGCTCCCACGGGCGGTGTTTTTTGGCGACTATTGGAGGTATGTTTGACTGATTTTTCCTTTTCCTTGACGTGTTGTTGATCAGACGTGGCTGGAGGCATTGGCAGGAACTGAATCACCTATCTCGCGTCGAGCAGGGGCGAATTCGGATAGTACTGATGTTAACCCGCAACCCGTCCTAGTTCGGCTTGATCGGTTCGGGTGGATTGTTGTTTGATATGCAGACAACCCCATCATTCTTTCCATAATCGTACACGACGTG
>CM039471.1:31134397-31213021 GCA_022433065.1 Begonia loranthoides | reverse complement strand
GCGAGGGCAACCTCTGAAAAGTTGGAGGAAATTGGGCGCCACACTGGCAGAGTGTTTGTCGAGGGCAGAGAATGAGAGGATTATATGGCAGAGAGCTTCTCTTCTCTAGAAAAAAGGTTGAAGGTCAAGAGAGGGTTGGCTGAGAGGCAGAGTTATGATGGGAGGTAGTGAGTAGGGGGTGTTGGCCGAGTGGACCTCTCTAAAGTTGCTACTCTCAGGTCTTCATGGTGAGAACGTTTCCTTTAATTTTCTTGTGTGTTTATGTGAAGAATGGGCAGTAGGAAATGGCAAAAAAATGGGTGTGGTACACTGTTGTGCTATTTGGTTATGCCGAATATTGTTGTTTATAAATTATGTCCTTCATTTTGGTTATTGTTGGCTGAATATTATTGGACGTTATTATGCTTGGACGTGGTTTATGTTCTCTAGTTAGTTCATAATTGTTAGGGACTGTTCTCTGTTTGGATTATACTAGAAAAATTGGTTGGTTAAGCTGCTGTTGGATTATATAGCTGTTGTGGGTTTGATTCAGTGACTTACATATATATCCTGTGATTGTCTTCTTCTGTAGGTTCTGTTAGTTGTGTTGGAATAGTTTTTGTAGTTTGATAAATATTCTGTAGGAATGATTAACTGTTTGGGTGATCTGTTGGAACTAATATTGGTTGGAAATATGCCATGTCTATTGGATTTTTGGTATTTGTATGTTGGGGATTGTCTCTACATGTCTAGCTTCAATGTTTTGCTTAGTAGTTAGATATAATATCCTGTTGGGTCTGTTGGTCACTGTGGGAAAATTGTGAATGGTTATTGAAAGATATTGATATGCCTTTGTTGAATGAAATTATTGGAAGGAATAATCTATTGGGTTATACTTTTCAATTCTGTGAATGGATTGTTAATCTGTCGTTAATATTCTGTGATGGTTGAAGTAAGGAATTGTACGCTATGTTGGTTAATTTTGAAAGCATCAATATGTAGATTTGGGATTATGCTAATGGAAAATATATTGTTTAGTTGGATTAATTTTTTGAGTTATGAGCTACCGACCGTGAGTTTAATTGGATGTTTATGTCTAAGAAAAGCAATTAGTTAAAGGAAGATTTTGTGGTAAAAAGGAAGTATTAAACTGATGTTTTAAATCAACATGTTGGATGATTATTCGTTGTAGTAGTGATAAGCTTTGGTTTAATTTCTGCAACTGTGAATACGTTGGATTTATGTTTCTAGATTTTGTGATGGGAATGGTTGGCAGTGATAAGTATAGAAGTGTTAATTGCTTGGATATAAACTTGTTAAGTTGCCGCCTTGGTTTTATACTCTATGGTTGTGTGTTGAATTATTAATTGGACAAAGACATGTACATAATTGGGATTAATTATTAAGCTATGTAGAAATTAAGAAAATGATTCTATTTAGAAGATTTTATTAAGTAACGAGGAGTTATAATAGAAAAGATGTTAAGAGTTAACAAGTAGATTAAATGATTTTAGTAATGACTAGAAGTTTATAAATTGTGAAGGTACTAAAAAGAAGAAAAGTTAACTTTAAGTGTTGAACACTGTGAGAAATGAGGTAAGTGATATGCATGTGTTTTAGTCTTCAGACCCTATATCGTAAGAATAAGATATGCATGTTTCGTTACTTACCGCTTTCCTAGCATGTCTATAGTTTTAATAGCATGTTTTGTTGTTTACTATTTTAAATAGCATGCTTCGATATTTACCATTTTAAAGCATGTCTACAATTATTAATTGCATTTTTCATTGCGTACTGCTTTCCAAGCATGTCTACAGTCTTTAATAGCATGTTTTGTAATTTACTGTTCTTAAAAACATTGTTACAGTTATTATTCGCACGTTTCGTTGTTTACCGTTTTCCCAGTATGTCTCTAGTTTTATATTACTTGCTGTGAATCACAGGTTTGAATGTTTATTTATGCTTTCATATTACTGTTAGAAATTGTATGTATTTACGAGCATCATGCATCGCGATTTTCAAAAGCGCATACGAAAATAGATTTTGTGCACGATTCCAAAGAATGGTTTAAGGGATGCTCACACAGGCTAAGTGTACAGTGTTATCAAGACCTGATCACCCGAAGCAAACTACCATCATTTATGTTGTAGGACTATCTAGTTTACCATTAAAAGCGAAACAGAAAATAAACAAAACAGATAATAAACGAATAATAAGTAAATTAAAGAAAAGAAAAAGGTAACGATATGACGCGAAACCGTTTAAGCCTTTGTGACACGACCACTAGCGAGCTTTCAGATTATGTCATCGTCGCTAGCAAGTATTCAGATTATGCCATTGCTGCTCATATCTATTGCAAGGTCCCTAGATTATGCCAAGACATAACGGCCAATGATTAGTAAGCTTTCAGATTATGCTATCACTGCTATATCAGAGGTAAAAGATGAAAACGATGAATAAAACGTAAAAGACGAAAATAATGAATAAAACATTAAAGATGAAAACGATGATTAAAAGTAAAAGATAAAAAGATAAGAAAAAGACGAGAACAGAAACTGTAACATCCAAAATCTTCATTGAGCTGAAGTATTGCTTAAGTGATAATTTTAGAATATTAAGAGCTAAGTTGGACAAGTAAAGATATTGGTCAAGAGAAAAACATTTGGAATAAGTGAATTAAGATACCCTGTTAGGTTCATAGTTAGATTATGAGAAGGATTGAAGTCAATTGGAGATACTTTTAGTTATATTGGGCGATGTCAATTGGATTGATCATCAGTAGAGGTAGTAAGAGGAAATATATTTGGACATATTTACGTATTGTAAGGGTTGGAAGCTAGTTAATAATAAAGTTAAAGATATAGAAATTATTGGAATAAACATGGGTAATTTAAGACATTAGTCAAGTGAAACATATTTGGAAATCTAAGTTTGAATAGTTTAGAAGAGTGATTTATTTTATATATATATATATATATATATATATATATATCTTTAATAAATTATATTGTTTGGAAGTATATATAATGGGAGAAGGATGTTGGGTCGCAGATGACAAAAGCAAAATGGGTATGGAAAATGAGTTTTTAAAGTGTGGTTGATTGGTTGAAATTTGTGGTTGATGGAGATCAACCGCAAATCAAATGGAGATCAACCTACAATAAAAATGGGTATTGGAATAAAAATGGGTATTGGATTAAAAATGGGTATTGGATTTGATGTTGATTGGATGTTAGAAATAATATATTAAATGATTAATGTGTGTAAATGGGTAATTCTGATGAAAAACTTAGCGGTTGTTCTTGACGGTCAATCGACTTGGAGGTGATCAACCAGTGAGATCAATCACATATTTGAAGAAATGTTTGGCGGAGGCTAGCTAGAGGGATGGTCGATCATCTTTCATGATAGTCGATCAGCTGCCATTTATGATGAGTATTCTGGAGAAGTTTTAAACGATGAAGGACGAAGCAAAGCGTTGTCTGGAACGTTTAGAAGATGAAGTGAACGTTGCTTGGAGTACTTGAACATTGAATAAAGTTGATGATCATTTAAGTGAGTATATTGGAGAGGTGATAACCGAAGTGAAGGCAGTGTGAGCCGTCAACTAAAGAGTTTGTAACGGTTGGACATTGATGGTTGAACATTTGGCCTTCTGTCTTTGGTGAATTAATGATGGAGCTGCTGGAGTTGCCTATAAATAGAGAGAGTGGTATGATGAATTCATAGAGAGGAAAAGTGGCGTTATTCTGCCGAATTGGTTTGAGCAAGTGAAGTTGCCGTGAGGAGTTCTGGAGGTTTCGAAGACAAGGAGAGAGAAGAATTTAGAGAGAGAGAGAGTTGTCGTTAGTGTGAATGGTATTTTAAGAGTATTGTTTTCTAAAGATTTTGGACATAAGGGTCGTCTCTGTTGGTGAAAGAAATTGTTGAAGAACAATGAGGGAGTCGAGTGGGTTTTTGAATGAATAGTTCAAGTAGCAGACACTCTCCTTATGCCTTATTGAAGTTTGAAGTTCTCGTCTTCCACACTACTATTCTGCCAAATAATTATATTGAATATAATTGTTAGTTAGAGTTATGTTGTAATGACTATGGGATAAGATTGGGTTGCATGATTTTATACGTTAGTGATTATTATTAAATTTGGTTAGGAATTAAATAGGTTTGTTAACAATAGGCGAAATGATAAGTTATTGGATTAAGGTTTATTATTGTTGTTGGACTAAGTGATTATTATTTGGTGACAAGGGCTTTATTAATTGATAGATTATTATTGGTTTAGGTTGTTAGTAATATCATGTGAAGTTTATTGGCATGGATATCGTTGGATTAAATATTGGATTAAGGGTTATAATTATTGGATAAAGTGATAGTTTAGATATAATGGGAAACTATTTATTATGGGTGTATGAGCATGTTATTTGAAGTTAGGGAAGTTAGAGGATCTTGTTATTGGAAATTAATTGTTAATAGTTTTATGTGCTAATAATTATAGGTTTCGTGAAAGAATCTAAAAGCCTTAACTTATTAAAGCTAAAGACCTCAGGTACGCGCTATTGCATGTGCTTTGTCCGAAAGGACCCACATGTCAGGAAATTAGGGTTTTGTTTGATGTTTGTTTACTAAATGCATAAGTTATATTATTGTATGAAAATGTATGTTGTTTGATTGTATGTTTATAGAATAAGTTCAGTTTCTTAGATAGGACAGATCACATGTAATACCTCGACTTTTTAAGTGGGTTGACTATCGGGGTATTACCAAGGACGTACTCGTTAGATTATATATTATAGAAATTAATGTAATCAAAATAAAATAAATATTAATTTTATGAATTAAAATATATAATATTTGAGATTAAAAATGTAAAGGGATTAAATTAAGAAATAAGGGGGATTAAAGTGGGATTGAAAGTAATGTTGGATTAAATAATTTTAATTATATTTTAATTAAGGGATTTTAATTTTATTTGTTTTAGGATAACTGAACTGGTTCAGTTGGAAGAACCAGTTCAGCTATTTCATTTCATCTGGCCTTAGGCCAATTGACGAAATGAAAACAAATGAAATAAGGGGGGGAGAGAGAAAAGAGAGGGAGAACGCAGAAGAGGAAGAAAATGAAGGGGTGAGAGGGAGAGATCGATCAGGAGAGAAAATGAAGACGAGGGTGAAAGAGGAGAGTACGATGAGTGAGAGGACGGCGAGGTCGCAGATCGGGCTTCTCGGTTTGAGGTGGTGAGAAGCTCGGGTCACTAGATTTTGGCGTCGAGCGTCTGGTCGCGATGAGCAGTGGCCCTCTGTCAGTCTTCTACGGCGATGGATGGCGATGAATGGCTGGTGTGGTACTCGATGGTGGGGATTTGGCGTCGGGAGGCCGCGGGTGTTGCTTGGGTCGTTGGGCAATTTGGTGGTTCAAGTTAGACCAGCTGAACGCCATGGTCCAGCTTGTGACTTGGTTCCTTCTAGATCTTGCTCTACAAGTCGACAGGGAGACAACTCTGACCTCATAGCTGTGGATGGCAGAAACTAGAAGACGTAGAGAGGGCTGTGGCAGAGTTAGGCGATGGAGTGCTCTACTCTAGACAATGTAGACAGGCAGTGGAGTGGGGAGATAAATTGATAGAGGAGGTGTGTTCTGTCGAGGAGTTGGAGAAGTTGAGTGCTGGGAGCTAGAGTTGGGAGCTCTGGAGGAGAAGCCAAGTGCAGAGGGAAGAATGGAGAAGTCTGAGACTAATGCTAGAGAAACGTGATGAAATATCAGAAAAGGGAGGAGGTTGGGGGGAGGCTACTCTCGGGCTTCCTCGGTTCATCAAGTAAGGGTTCTCTTCTTCAATGAAGTAATGAGATTTTTTATCTGCTATTGATTATTAGGTTCTGCCGACAGTTGTGTTTAGAAGAATAATGGAGAATTGATATATTCTGTTGATGGAGAATAGATTAATGTCCTATGAGAAGAGTCATATTTTGTTGGTGGGTATTTAGGCAATGTGTACCTTGTGCTTACTGTTATTGGTTTTGTGAAATGGGAAGAGATGATGCATGCTTGTTAATGTAATGTGAAGTTAAAGATAATTGTTTTGCATGCTTAGTGAGTGCTCTGTTGAAGGAAATTGCTTCTTTAGGTTCTTTGTTATGGATTGTTCGATGTTGTGAGATTGTTTGTGATTAGTATGGAGTTGAAAATATGTCTTATGAGTTCTAACGAGTTTTACAGTTTTAATAATTATATGTTCTGAAATTGAAGGGAGTTAGACTCAGTGTCGTGTATTAAGTTTAAATTATGGGAAATGTTAAGCGTTATGATTTATGGAATTTTCGCGATTGTGGTTAGAGAAATGAAGTTAATGAGTAATTTTTAATTGTGAAGGTGTCAGAAAGAGCAAAGAGGGACAGCAATTAAGTGCTAGCGCACAATAAAGAATTTAGGTCAGGATTAAGGGGTGTTTTGGCCATTGAGGCCCTACACCACAAGAGGGGGTGCGTGAGTCTTATGATTAGTTGTTCCGTAGTTAATTCCTCTGTTGGTTTATTTGCTGTAGATATTTCCTGTGTTGATCGATAGCGTAGATTTGTTAGTACCCCGTAGATTTGGTTAAGTTCTGTGATATTTTCCCTTTTTGTTGAGTTGCATTGTTTAGGGATTGAATGCATTGCTTTATAGAGAAAAAGTATGAATGTAAAAAGGGTAATGAATGGTTAAAGTGTGAAATGATGAATGGTACTGCCTAATCTACTTGCTGTCATTTAATTGTGCTATTTCCTTCAATTGCATGATCTAGCGGTCGTACTTGTTCCGCCCTTTCCTTGTTGTGCCTGCCATTCCCTTATTGGATATACATGTTAGATTAATAAGCATAGTAATCAACTAGGCCAAACATGTTTAGATGTTAACCAATTAGAATCCTAAGTTAGTTAACTAAAACATGTAAACTAAATCAATGTTTACTAGCCGTTCAATTCGTAGTTGTTAATCACTTCGTCAAGCATGTTAGCTATAAAGAGGATGGCAATATATATATTAATAAATTGAGCATGTGTAATTAGTTGTTTAACTAATTACAAATCCTTGAGCATGAAATTAACGGATTAGCATGTTTATAATTAACTAACCAGTATGCTTAAATTACTTAACATGAGCAATTCACTAGCATAAATAATCTCTTGAATGTGCTAGTTAGTTTAACTAGAGTAAGTAATCAACTTAAGTATGAAATTAACCAAAACATGTTAATCATTACTCAAAGTACATCAATTAGTAAAGCAAGTTAATTAACCAGCATGTTAACTTAGTTAGGTCCAGCATGGTTAAATGTTAATCAATATTGTAAGAGCATATTAGTTAACTTAGATAATAATGGTAGCCTACTTGAGCATGTTAACCAATTGAGCATGTAAATTTGCTAGGATAATCAATTATAGTCTTGGGCATGTAAATTGACCTAGAACAATTGTCGGAGCATGTTTAATCATTATTCCTTCTTGAGCATGAAATGAACTAGAGTCCCTAACTAGAATGATGTTCGCATGTCAATTAGTTAGATATGTTATGTAATTATATAATTCATTCTTGAACCTGTGAATCAATTAGGATAACCAACTAGATTAATATAATTTGATGTTGAGCATGCAACTCATCTAGGATAACTAATCAAGACGATCACCTAGAATAATAAATGTAGGAATTTTGTAAATGGACTAGGAAGTTAACTAGGCTAGAGAACTAAAGAAATAGAATAAGTTAGTATGTTTAGTTATTATTCTTTCATTGTTAAGAGTTAATATCATACTTGTTTTCTGTATGCGCTTTTAATTATAATTGTTTTCGGTGGTGTGCTTTCAATTATAGCTGTTCATTATATGCACTTTCATTTATTATACACGCTTTCAATTACAATTACTTTCTTGTATATGCGCAAATTCTATTACAATTACTTTCTTTATGTGTACTTCAATTATGATGAATGTTATGCAGTGAATCATCATTCATCATGTTAGGTTGAAAATGTATGTTCATGCATCATGTTAATAGAGACTAATAGGGAGTGCCACGTGGTGGTATGCACACATGCATAAGTGAGGCAAAAAGCGAAGAAAAAGTAAAGAAGGAGAAGGGAATTAGGAGTGGATGGGTAGCGGATCTAGTCTGCAATCTAGGCGTAGCCCTTCCCTTATAGGGTACGGGAGTTCTAGGTGCAAGGAAAAAGACTAGGTCCGACCACTATGCCATTGCACGAGAAAATCTCTCAATTCCAGCTCGAATTACGAGTATGGAAAAATGGAATGATAGAATAATGGATCCCAAAAGATCAATAGAATAACGGATCCCAAGGGATCAAAGAAAAATGAAGTAAAGTAATAAATGGATTAATGACCTAATGAAAGGATCGGTTTGGGTGGCCCCCATTCCGAAAAAACTAAAAAGTGGCATTCTTGTTGCATTTTCCTTTTTTCTTACTGAGCCATTAGGCTCACGTATTACTTGTGGTGTAAGTACATATGACAAACAGATAATGAGAAGATAAAGAACATATAACATAAAGGCAGGGATGACGGGTTTGCACGCGCGAGGGAGTTTGTGGCTGGCCAGGCATATAAAAAGGGGTAAAAGAAAAATAGTTTGATTTAATTAAGTTGAGTTTCGTAAATGTAATTTAACTTAAGTTTTCTGGATTGTAATTAAATGGTTGATTTAAGCTTCCGCAACAATTTAAATAAACGATTTTATTATTTACTCTTCCGCACGTATTGGTTTTCAAAACGAGTTTTACGAATGGTTAGTAGCGATCTGATTTAGCGTCGCACTCTGAAAACTGCTTTAAAAGAGATTTCAAAGGCCTTAGAAAAATTTAAAATTTTTACGCATTTTAAAGGCTTTACGAAAATCTGGGTCGTTACATCACGTTTTAAGGATACGATTAAGGAACACATTAGATAGGATTTGTATTTACACAACAATGTTAGGAGTTGAAATACTAATAAATGTAAATAGTTGTTTCTGTGGACCAGTTAGTTACGCCCGACATGGAAACCAAAGTTACCAACTGTGGTCCGGTTTAATACACCCCGCACAGATATCAAGTAAATAACTATGGACCCGTTAGATACGCCCGACACAGACATAAAGTAAATAACTGTGGACCTGTTAGATATACCCAGCACAGATATCAAGTAAACGACTGTGGATCGGTTTGATACGCCTAGCACGGAAGTCAACTGTGGTCAGATTGGATACGCCCGACACAAATGTTTATATGGTCCGATTTGATATGCCCAGCGTATAAATAGTCAATGGATGTTCCGGTTTGATACTCTCGACATATAAGCAAATAAAATAACGATATATGACTTAAACAGTAAAAGACAGAAATAGTAAAACGAAATAACGATATAAGACTTGAACAAAAAATGAGAAACAAAATAAAAAACCTTATACAATATTATAGAAATTGTATGTGAATTCTATGTTTTACATTTATATCACGTACTGAGTGTTAAGCTCATAGTTAAGTTCCATTGATGTAGGTAAGGAGCAGATAAATGAATAAAGTTGTTGATGGACGTAGCTGATGGAGTGTTGCTGTGTGGATGTTTGTGCTTTTGGTGACATTGACCTGTGGTTATGGCTCACGGAATGGAATAAATATTTTAAAAGGATTTTAAGTATTTTATGACTTCAAATAAATGTCTGAAGTTGTTGTGTTTATTTAAATGTTTAGTTAAACAATGAGTTTGTGGTATTTAATTGTAAAAGACTTCCGCTGTATGTTTTATATGATTTAGACTTCCACTGTATATTTATGACTCTGGTGTTTTAATAAGTAATGGTCTTATAATGGTTTTAAAAGAAAAAGAAAATTTTTATACGAAAAAAGGTTACATGATGTTACAAATGGAATCAGAGCATCACCGGGTAAAAATTATTTCTGTAGACTACCAACAGTGCAAACTCAACACGGGAATGCTTCATCAACTGTAAGTATTAAGTACATTGCTTTATTTAGAATAATGTTTTGTTTATAGAATTAAATTTAGACAATTATAATAGCGAAGGAAAGAACAGGGTTAGGATTGAAAATAACTTACTTGGATAGTATTAAGGCAATTCAGGGACAACTTTGGACGTTAGATAAATGACTTGGACAAGATTTAAGGATATTTTCCCTAACAAGGATTGAATATAATGGTTTGGACTTAGAAGTTAGGTAAGTTAGTGAAGTTTGAGGAATTTATTTAAGGACTAAAGGCTGGAATATATCATGGAATTAATAGATATAGTACTGAAGATAAACCATGCTCTAGGTTTGTAACAAAAGCTTGGGAGATCAAAGAGGCTAAATAAGAAAGAATACTAATAGAATACGTTTTAGACAGGAGTAAATACCCTAGACTAGACAAATTTTGAGGACAAAATCTATATAAGGAGGGAGAGTTGTAATATCCCAAATCTTCGTTAAGCTAAAAGTATAGCTTAAGTGATAATTTTTTGATATTAGGAGCTAAGTTGGACAAGTAAAGATATTGGTCAAGAGAAAAGCATTTAGAATAAGTGAATTAAGACACCTCGTTAGGTTCATCGTTAGATTCTGAGAATGATTGAAGTTAATTGGAGATACTTTTAGTTATATTGGGTGATATCAATTGGATTAATCGTCAGTGGAGGTAGTAAGAGGAAATATATTTGGACATATTTGGCTATTGTAAGGGTTGGGAGCTAGTTAATAATAAGGTTAAAGATATAGAAATTATTGGAATTAACTTGGGTAATTTAAGACATTAGTCAAGTGAAACATATTTGGGTTTGAATAGTTTAGAAGAAGGATGTTGGGTGGCAGATGGCAAAATCAAAATGGGTATGGAAAATGGGTTTTTAAAGTGTGGTTGATTGGTTGAAATTTGTAGTTAATGGAGATCAACCGCAAATCAAATGGATCAACCTACAATAAAAATGGGTTTTGGAATAAATGGGTATTGGATTAAAAATGAGTATCAGATTTGATGTTGAGTGGATGTTAGAAATAATATATTAAATGATTAATGTGTGTAAATGGGTAATTTTGATGAAAAACTTAGCGGTTGTTCTTGACGGTCGATCAACTTGGAGGTGACCAACCGCATATTTGAACCAATGTTTGGCGGACGCTGGCTGGAGGGACAGTTGATCATCCTTCATGATAGTCGATTAGCCGCAATTTATGATGAGTATTCTGGAGAAGTTTTAAACAACGAAGGACGAAGCGAAGCATTGTCTGGAACGTCTAGAAGAAGAAGGGAACGTCGCGTGTAGTACTTGAACGTTGAATGAAGTTGATGATCATTTAAGTGAGTATATTGGAGAGGTGATAACCGAAGTGAAGGCAATGTGAGGCGTCAACTGAAGAGTCTGTAATGGCTAGACATTGATGGTTGAACATTTGGCCTACTGTCTTCGGTGAATTAATGATGGAGTTGCTGAAATTGCCTATAAATAGAGAGAGTGGCATGATGAATTCACTGAGAGGAAAAGTGGCATTATTCTGCCAAATTGGTTTGAGAGAGTGAAATTGCCGTGAGGAGTTCTGGAGGTTTCGAAGACAAGGAGAGAGAAGAGTTTAGAGAGAGAGAGAGTTATCATTTGTATGAACAGTATTTTAAGAGTGTTGTTTTATGAAGATTTTGGATGTAAGGGTTGTCTCTATTGGTGAAAGAAATTGTTGAAGAACAGTGAGAGAGTCGAGTTCTTGTCTTGCATACTACTACTCTGCCAAGTAATTATATTGAATATAATTGTTAGTTAAAGTTATGTTGTACTGACTATTGTGATAAGATTGGGTTGCATGATTTTATGCGTTAGTGATTATTAGTAAATTTGGTTAGGAATTAAATAGGTTTGTTAACAATAGGCGAAATGATAAGTTATTAGATTAAGGTTTATTATTGTTGTTGGACTAAGTGATTATTATTTGGTGAGAGGGGCTTTATTAATTGATAGATTATTATTGGTTTGGGTTGTTAGTAATATCATGTGAAGTTTATTGGCATGGATAAGGTTGGAATAAATATTGGATTAAAGGTTGTAATTATTGGATAAAGTGATAGTTTAGATATAATGGGAACTATTTATTATGGGTGTATGAGCATGTTATTTAAAGTTAGGGAAGTTAGAGGATCTTGTTATTTGAAATTAATTATTAATAGTTTTATGTGCTAATAATTATAGGTTTCATGAAAGATTCTTAAAGCGTTAACTTATTAAAACTAAAGCCCTTAGGTACGTCTATTGCATATGTTTTGTCCGAAAGGATCTACATGTCGGGTAATTAGGGTTTTGTTTGATGTTTGTTACTAAATACATAAGTTATATTATTGTATGAAAATGTATGTTGTTTGATTGTATGTTTATAGAATAAGTTCAGTTCCTTAAATAGGACAGATCACATTTTATGGATACGATTAAGGAACACGTTAGATAGGATTTGTATGTGCACAACAATGTTAAGACTTGAAATACTAATAAATGTAAATTGTTGTTTCTATGGACCAGTTTGTTAGTCCTGGCATAGAAACCAAAGATAACAACTGTGGTTCGGTTAGATACACCTGATACAAATATCAAGTAAATAACTGTTAACCGTTAGATACGCCCGACATAGACATCAAGTAAATATCTGTGGACCGGTTAGATACGTCCGACACAGATATCAAGTAAACAACTGTGGATCGGTTTGATACGCCCGGCACAGAAGTCAACTGTGGTCTTGTTGGATACACCCGCCACAGATGTTTATATGGTCTGGTTTGATACGTCTGGCATATGAACAGTAAACAGATGTTTATATGGTCCGGTATGATACGTCCAGCATATAAGCAAATAAAATAACGATATAAGACTTAAACAGTAAAAGACAGAAACAGTAAAACGAAATAACGATATAAGACTTGAACAATAAAAGTGAAACGAAATAGAAAACCTTACACAATATTATAGAAATTGTATGTGAATTATATGTTTTATATTTATATCCGTACTAAGAGTTAGGCTCATAGTTAAGTTCTGTTAATGTAGGTAAGGAGCAGATGAATGGATAAAGTTGTTGATGGACGTAGCTGATTGAGTGTTGCTGTATGGATGTTTGTGCTGTTGGTGACATTGACCTATGGTTATGGTTCACGGAATGGAATAAATATTTTAAAAGGATTTTAAGTATTTTATGACTTCAAATAAATATTTTAAGTTATTGTGTTTATTTAAATGTTTAGTTAAACAATGAGTTTGTGGTATTTAATTGTAAAAGACTTCTGTTGTACGTTTTATATGATTTAGACTTCCACTATATATTTATGACTCTGGTGTTTTTAAAAGTAATTGTTTTAAAAGAAAAAAAAAATTTTATACAAAAAAAGGTTACGGGATGTTACAGAAACTACATAATGTTTTTAAAAGAGCACAACATGAGAATATTGTATGATAGTATGATAGTATAAGATAGGTATTATCACTTACTAAGCATTAGGCTCATAGCTTATGACTTGTGATTTAGGGAAAATGACGAAAAGATTGAAGAGCAGTAGATGAAATATTTGCACGGACGAGACTTGCAGCTGGTTAGGCTAATTAAAGTAAAGATGAATAAGCTGTAAATGTAAAGTAACATTTTATTAATTGTTTTAAATGAATTAATTACGTTTTTGCTACATTTTTAAAGAAAAAGGAATTTTTTTAAATTAAATCTCTATTTATGCTTCCGCTATGTTTTCAAAGAAAATTAATTTACACTTCCGCAATATTTTAAATAAAAGATTTTATAACGCTTCCGCATTTTATTAATTGAATTTTCATAACGAGTTTAACGAATGGTTAGTAGCGGTCCGATTAGACACACTCTGATATTTCTTTAAAAGAGTTTTAAATAAAAAAGGTTTTAGTGGTTAATAAAAGTTTTAAATTTTAGCATATTTTTAAAAGGTTACAAAAAATCGAGTCGTTACAGCTGCTCCTTCGTAGTCGCCAATCAGTCGTCCCCGAGCACCTCCTGTCGCCATTTCAACAATGCTGGCAACCTGAAATCGAGCCCCGACCCGATCCCAAGTAGTCGCTCCAACCCGCGAGATCCACCGACACAACTCGCTCGGAGTCGCCTCACGACGTCACCGTCCCATGCCCAAACGCCCTCCCACGCTCGTTCTCCTTTTTCCCCTCGTTCCCTCTTCTCTCATTCTCCCTACTCTCTCTTTGTCTCCCTGCTCTCTCTCTCTTTTGAAGAATGGCTGAAGGCCATTCTTTTGGAGTCAATCAAGTCTGTTCACTCAGTGAACCGGTTCATTTCTCCATTGATTAATTCCACATAATTAATTAATTTCATAAATCTTCCCATTTCTTCTTTCATTTTAAATTCTTTTAAATTATTTATCCCAACATTATAATTTAATTAATTAAATTAACATCTATTTTAATTCCAATTTATTCAATAAATTCATTAGTTTATAATCCTACAAAAACGTCATTGGTAATACCCCAATAATTATCCAATATCGCCAATTACTTTCCAATTATCCTTATTAAATTTTGATATAAAAAGTTGGGGTATTACAGAGTCGTTGGCCAGTGGAGGCCCTACCCACAAGCACTGTCTGTTTTATTCAATGCTAATATTCTGTGATTTCTTTCCTTTAAATCATTTCTTAGTTTGTAGAGGAATTGATAATGTCTCCTATTAAAATTATAGTCTCTGCTGATTAACTCTATGATATGAATTGCCAAACTATAAAATACTCTATGTCATGTTAAGTACGAATAAACTATCAGCTAAACTCTTAATTATTTTCTGTATAAATAACTCCTTATTAGTAGTTGTAAACATTAACTCTCTGTTATTCGCTAATTATTGATTTTGTTTTCCTTTGAATGCGCTAAAGATTGTTCTGCTCACTGCTCTGATAGACTCAATCTATGATATTATTGTTTAATCTATCATTATTTCCTTACTGCTTGCTAAATGTCATTGTTTTCCCTGATGTGAGCATGATTAGTTGACCCTATTATGAACTGTCTCGTTTCTATAAATATAAATAGATTGTTAGTTCTGGTTAGAAAATATTGTTAGCAAACCATGTTTTACTCTTTTAAAGATTATACTATCTCCAGTCATTTATTTATGCTTAATTCATGTCATCGACTAAATAACATGTTTTCCACTTACGATTAACTGCTGTAGTTAAAACAATGCTTTGCAATCCACGTTGAGCACTTGGCTGATAATAAGATGAATTGTTAGGTTGTATTTGTAACATCCCCTTTTCCATTTATGAATTTTTCATAAAATTTTGAACATTTTAAAAACCCATTAAAATATACTTAATTGAAAAAAAAACATCAAAGTACATTATGCAGAATAAAAATATTTAACTGTCTGACTGAAATAACTTAAATAAAATATTAAAAATCTATAACAATGTCTTATGCATTTAAAATAACTTTTATTCATTAGAGTCATAACCCCCGAGTTCGTTTCGTGCATGGTAACACAGGCTTGCATCGTATCACACTTCTTCAATGTTCATCACAAAGGATGAATAAGAGTAACAACAAGTTTAAATACTAAGAACAGACAGACATCATCAACAAAATCATGTCATAAACCATAACTAGCAGAGAACAACGAACATCATATTCAACAAACAATCCTACTCCTTTGATGTGGGTCCTTATAGACAAACCACATGAGATATTCCTTACCTTGTGTGTTTCTTCCCTTCCCTTTCCTCAGCAATGACCCTTCTCTCCGTCGACAGCAAACTCATAGAAGCTCTCTCTCTCTCTCTCTCTCTCTCTCTCTCTCTCTCTCTCTCTCTCTCTTTCACCAGTTTTTCCACCCAAGCCAAAAACTTGCAGCACTTATGTTATCTATATATATAACACTCCAAATGACCTTTCAATCATCTTTTGAAGGTGAGATGTCGAGAAGGAAGGCGTTGGACACTACTGGAGCGTCAAAGGTTGGGCATTTTATGTTTATGGCGATTGCATATCGCTTCCAGGAGATGATAATAAATGGCGGTCGATCGTTTTAGCTGAAGGGTGATCGACCACCAATGTGTTGAACGTTCGTCGACTTCTGCCTTCATTGTCACCGGCTGATCGCGTCGGTCGATCTCCCAAGATACGATCGACCGCCGCGATCGACCGCCAGTTTCATCTCCTATTTTCGTCTAATATTTATTTTTAATTCCTTGATTCCTTTAAATAAAAAATACCTAAAATTCCAACACTTCATAAAAACACCAATATCTCACATTTCCACTTAATTCAATAATTACATGAAATTAAATACCCCGGACATTGTATGACTCCATGTTTTATAGCATGTTAATTGTTTTATCATATATCTTGTTCTATTGCTGTACTTTTATTCCATGTTAATTGATATCACATTTTAGTACCTCATGCTAGCTTATTATTCCTGGTATTGTGTCGTGTTGCTTGGATTTAATTTAGTTGGATTCGTTTCATTTCCATAATATTTATATGTAATTGTAGTTATTGTTTCACATTAACATTCATCATGATAATAGAAACAAGTAGGAATGCCAAGTGGAGTTGGTATTCATATGCATTTACATGAGGAAAATGGATAAAGAAAATGAATGGAAAACGGGGAGTTAGAGGATGAAGGGGTAGTTCTAATCTAACCAGGTAGACTTTGTAATACCCTGACTTTTATATCGGAATTTAAAAAGGATAAATTGGAAATTAATTGGGGATATTTGAATTAGTCGAATAATTATCGGGGTATTACCAAGGACGTAATCGTTAGATTATAAATTATGAGAAAATATTGAAATAATTAATTAAGAATCAGGGAAATAAATAATGAGATTAAATTGGAATAATTAAGGAGTGGAAGAATTAAATAAATGGAAAGAGGAGAATTTAAGATAAAAGAATAAATAAATTGGAAGAAATAAATTAGGAGAGAAAGGAAGAAAGAAAATTGGTTAAAGAAGAATGAGAGGGAGTTGAACCGGTTCGGTTGAGTTTTAAATGACATTGGCCTTTGGCCATTTGAGAGAGAGAGAGAGAGAGAGAGAGAGAGAGCAGAACGGAGAGGGAGAGCGACGTGAAGAGGGAAAGGGGAGAAGCGGGCATCGGCTCAGCTGACAATGGGTCGGGATGGCGCCGACGTACGACTTCGGCGTGCGGTGGTCTACTGATGTCGTTCACGTGTGCTAGGGCTCGATGGGGCACCCGTATTGCGAGAACAAAGAATGCCCTTGTTGCGTTAAATTGGGCGCTGCGAACTCTAGTCCATGTAAGTCGGTAATTTTGCATTGTGATAGCCTTCGAGATTGGGAATTTTGACAGTTGGAATTGGTGAATCGCTTCGGCTAGATGTGATAGGGATGAACGTGATAGCAGGGGAGGGTGAACCACAAACCAGGCATTCGCGTTGGACTAGACCAGTGCGGTGTTGGTTCCCTCCTGCTGCTCATCTGGCAATCTCCACGTGATTCTCCAGTTGACGCTAAGGACTTTCCACGCAGCATAAACAGGTTGGACCTCCACCATTAGTACGTGTGATCATCCATCCCTGGTGGTCTTCTCCCTGGGTATAAAGGAATGGCAGAGATGAAGTGTTTGAGTGTTCTGTTGAGTTTCCTGGTGCGTGTTAGCGGCTGTGTATGTGTGAGCTATGAAGGGCAGCTAGGGTGTGTTTTGGTGAAGGTGCTCTCGGGTCCTGTAAAGTCAAAAGGAAATGAGCTAATGTTTTGTGTTTCTGGCTGAAGCTAACTGGATTGCAACAATGAGGAAATCAGCTGGAGGTTGTGGTGTTGACTGCTACGATATTCAGGTAAGAATATTTGCTTGTCTTTTATGGATTTATAAGGTGATTGTTAGTAGTGGATGATAATGAATGAAGGGTGACAGCATGATGGCAGTGAGTGCAGGGGATGTTGGAGTCAGATGATCTTTGATTGGAGACTTGAGCTAGTTCCCTCAGTTGCTCCTAGGTAAGTTGGGTTTCTTCCCTTGCTATTTGGATGATCGGCTTTTGGTTGTGGTAATCTGATGTGGAAATTACTCGCTGATGCCTTTGTTGATTATTGATGAATGTGTATAAGTTGGAATATATTGGAATTATGCAATGTCTCCTTGATTTGTACTGTGTGGATAATCTATTGGTATTGTTGGTGTGGAGCTTGTGAAATTTAATGTTTTGAATAGATTATTGGATGTTGGACTATATTGGAATTATGCCTTTGTTGATAAATATGTTCTATTCATGGAAGCTAGATTCTGTATGTTAAGTTATTGGTTCTGAAAGAGTGATATATGCTTGTAAAAGTTACATTCGGTATTTCGATAGGTGATAAAAAATTTTACACTGGTGAAGAGTTGTTCTATAATTCTTTTCGGTATTGTTGAACATGAATGGATAATGTCCTGTATTTCATTGTTAACTGTGAGGCTTGTGTGATTAAGGATATCTGAAGTTGACTTGGTAAATTATTCGCTCAAAAATTCCATGTTAAATAAAGAGTTAAATGGTTCTTTACTCTGCTGTGGAAATAGGTTAATGTGATGGGGTATTATTCGGTTTTGTGAAATCAATGCTCTGTATTTTTATGTCACATTGATGGAATGAGCAATTTGTTGTGGGTTATTGCTAGTCCGTTGTACATGTTAAAATATTGGAGGATATGGACCGTAGAAGTAAGGTTATTACTAAGTGATTTTAATGATGGGTTATTTAATAATTTTGAAGGTATTAAAGAAAGGAGAATGACAATTATGGGCTAATGTGCATTTCGGATGCCAGGGAAATTGATACTTACTGTGATTTGGTCTTCGGACCCTACATCGTAAGAATTAGGATTGTATGCTATGTGTTTACTAAATTTAGGTTCTTTTAATGATATGTTTATTAGACATTCATACCATCATATAGGACTGTATGTATTCACGAGCATATTGCATGACATACATAATATGTAAATAGGCATATGGGGGTTCGGGAGAATTGGTGACTGTCCATTGGTGGTGACACCCCTATTGGAGTACCTACTCCCACAAAGGGGCGGTGAGGTACGGTTAAGCCATATGAACTCCATGGCTTATCCTTTCTCTTGTACTGAAATCCCTAATATCTTCAACAAAAGTGAATGGGTATGGCACATGGTGACATCCCTATTGGTGTGTTTCCTCGTCAGAAATACTGTTAAGCCACGTGACCAATTGATGTATGCATCGCCCCGGTTAACAGACAAGATATGATTCTTCTCTATAATGCATCATATCTGCATTTCCTCTTCTTATATCACTTACTGAGCGTTATGCTCATTAGTTAGGTCTTGGGATGTAGGTATGTACAAGAAGCAGGAGAACAGGTCAAAGACAGTTGATGAAGGATTTGCACGAGTGGATCTTGGGGCTGGCTGGGCTAAAGAATTTATTTGAAAAAGGGTTTGCAAATTACATAATGTTCTTTAACGTTTTGTTTTAATTCCGCTGCGTTTCATAAAAGGAATTTATTACTTCTGCTGAAATTGATAAGTGTTTCAAGTAAAGAGATTTAACGATCGGGTTTTATAAAGGAAGAATACTCTGATGTTTTTTAGAGAAAAGAAAAGTTTTAAATTTCACGCGATTTTAATGTAAATAAAAACCGGGTTGTTACAGACTCGAAGAATCATGCCCTTCCCTTGTCAGGTCGCGAGAGCCTGTCTACCCTAGGTGTTTAGAAGCTGACAAAGAGACTACTCTCGCTGCCATGGATTCCTCTAATATCCCAGCTCAATGTATGAGTAATGTATGTAATGGAAAGAAATGAATAGTTTGGGTGGGACCCATTATGATATAATGAGTTAAAGACATACATTATATTGCATATCTCATTTTTTTCAAGGCCTTAGGCTCACAGTTTGCTTGTGGTGTAGCTGATTGTAGAGATGTACTGGTTCCAGGAGTGGAGGAGGAAGTGTTTCCCGTTGAGTTTGTGGGTTATTAAGCTAAATTGACTTGAGAGGGTTATGGCTAGCAAGAAGAAGAAAACTCTATTTTGAAAGGGTTTGAAAATAGATAATGTTTTGTAAAACTATTAACTCATACTTTAACCTCAAACCATATTTTGAATTTAATTACGTTTCCGCTTTAACTCTGATTTAACTTATGCATTTCATATTTTCTTTCTTGCCGTAAGTATTTACTCTCGCTTGTTTCAAATAAATAAAAAGAAAAATTTTACACGGTAATTAAAAATGAAAAAGTTAAAGAGAAATTGACACGGGGTATCACAGTTGGTATCAGAGCCTAACCAGGTCAAGTATGATTCTGTAGACTGCTGGTAACCCAAGACTTATCGGGCAATACTCCACAGACTATAAGTTTAATTTTATTCCTTTAACTATTTCCTTAACTTATTACTCTATAATGTAAAAATGTATAGGATTATAAATGGCTAGGCAAACGAGAGGGAATAATCTGGTTAATAAAGATAGGCGCGAGGCACCCGACCGACAAGAGGATGTTAATGGAAGTGATGGTACTAGAGTTTATAATGGGAGGGATGAAGCCCTTGAACGTATTGCTGCTGTAGTGGAACAACAATCTCAAAGTATGGAGCGACAATCCCAAAATATGGAGCAGCATTTCTGTATATGGAGAGATTCATGGGCCAAGATAATGGGAACGAGAACAGAAATCACCTTGCAGTGCCAATTTCGGGGGAAGCAAGATGGGAGAAGTTTCAACGGCTTAAGCCCCCTTGTTTCAATGGAAACATCTATGATATTGTGGGAGCTGAGGAGTGGATACACTCCTTGGAAGATATTTTCGCATATGTAGATATAAGTGAGACCAAAAGGGTTAAGTGTGTTGCCTACTTACTGACCCATGATGCACGCATCTAATGGTATTCTATTAAGTCCTCACAAGATGTCAGGATCCCGACATGGAACAACTTCAAAGAATTGTTCAATGAAAATTACTTCAACGACACCCTCCATGCACAGAAGTTGATAGAATTTGTGGACCTACGCAAGACAGGAACAAAATCGGAATATGCCCAAAAGTTTGAGGCGTTATCCCATTTTGCCTCTCATTTGGTGGCTCCTGAGGAGCATAAAGTTCACCATTTCCTTCAAGGGCTCAAGGTTGAAATTCTAGAGGGAGTCATTGTGTTTGGAATCGAAGGTATTCCCTATTCAAAAATTGTGGCCAAGGCCTTGGCAGTGGAAGGTGTGAAGGCCATGGCGGCAAGGCAAAGGGAGGCACACCAAAGGATATGGAAAAATAATTCAAACTAGCAGTCACGTAGTGGTCCGTCAATAGGTCGAGGATTCAAGCAACCCTTCAAAGGTGAGGCACAACAAAGGCATGACAAGTGACCAATGACAGAAACACACAATGCCCTTCAAAGTGGAAGAACAAATCAGCCTAATGCATGCCCAAAGTGTAAGAAAGCCCCATGGTGAATGTTTGGCAGGCTATGAGAAATGCTACACATGTGGGAAGCCCGGTCATATTGCTAGACATTGCGCAGCCAGATCTGGGGGACAAGGAGGTATGGGTCCTCTGGTTTTTGCTATGTATGGACCAGACCAAGAAGATGAGGAGCAACTGGCAGTGGTAGTAGGTACACATAACTTTATGCAATAGTTTTCTATAGGTGGTATTAACATGCTCCCTAGTTGAATTAGGAAATCTTACCTTAGAATAAGTAAGTTTTCTAATCCTAACAGGTACAGTTTATATTAATAAATGTGTTGTGTACATCTTATTTGATTCTGGTGTTACGCACTCATTCATTTCAATGGAGTTCTATAGAAGAAAGAATTACTTCTCTAGTTGTCTGAGCTACACACATAGAGTATTAATGCCTTCTGGCAACCACTTAATTACCGATGGAATTCTTAAGGCTTATGTAGTGGAGATAAATGGTCGTTCATTTCGTGCCGATCTGATCGTCATGGACCTGAAAGGGTACAATATTGTTATTGGCATGGACTAGTTATCTCTGCATCAAGCAGTCATCAATTGTCAGAAAAGGGAAGTCCGCTTTTGCCCTCCCGGCGGCGAATTGCATATTTTCTGAGGAACCAAGGAGAAAGGAAAGCTTGCTCTCATCTCTGCACTCAAGTCAGATAAATTATTGAAAAATGAATGTGACGGGTTCCTAATAAATGTGGTTGATACTACGGTGTCCCCTAGTGCCAAGTTTGAAGATGTTGTTGTAGTCCTTGACTTCCCAGGTGTCTTTCTCGATGATCTTTCTGATTTACCCCCTGACCGTGAGATCAAATTCGTGATTGACTTCACTGAACCTATTTCTAACAACCCATATTGTATGGCACTGACTGAACTGCTTGAATTAAAGGTTCAATTGGAAGAGCTAGTCAACAAGAGGTTTATCCGTCCGAGTTATTCCCATTGGGGTGCACCTATATTATTTGTCAAGAAGAAAGACGGAACGTTGAGAATGTGTATTGATTATCGAGAATCAAACAAGGTAACGATCAACAACAAGTACCCTTGGCCGAGGATTGATGATCTATTCGATCAGATATGTGGTGCCTGAGTATTCTTGAAGATTGACCGCGACTCAGGTTATTATCAATGGAAAGTTAAACAGGATGATGTACCTAAAACTACATTCCGCACTAGGTACGGACATTATGAATTCCTAGTAATTTCGTTCGGACTGACCAACACCCCTGCGGCTTTCATAGATATGATGAACCATATTTTCAGGGATTATTTGGACAAATTTATTATTTTCTTCATTGATGATATTCTGGTTTATTCCCAAACGGAGGAAGAACATTGCAAACACCTTCGGATTGCTCTGTCGATTCTTAATCAACACCGATTGTATGCCAAGTTTTCTAAGTGTGAGTTTTGGTTAAGTGAAATTAGTTTCCTTATCCATGTAATTTCCAAGGACGGTATCTCTGTGGATCTTGCAAAGGTGCAGGCGGTCATGGATTTGGTACAACCGAAGAATGTTTGCAACCTAAGAAGCTTCCTTTGATTGGCTAGATACTACATACATTTCATCGATGGAATTCTAAAAAATTGCCTTAACACTCACTAGCTTAACGAAGAAAAATACATGGTTTTGGTGGTCTAGTGATTGCGAGAGAAGTTTCTAGGAGCTAAAACACAGGTTGACGTCTACCCCTATATTGACCTTGCCTGTGGAAGAAGACAACTTCTATATCTATTGTGACGCATCCAAGAACGGACTTGGTGTGGTACTTATGCAGCATGGCAAAGTTATTGTGTATGCTTCGCGACAGCTTAAACCGCATGAAGTCAATTATCCCACACATGACCTAGAGCTTGCTGGTGGTATTTAAGTTGAAAATTTGGCGGCACTACTTGTATGGGCAGCGTTGTGAGATTTATTTAGATCATAAGAGCCATAAATACATTTTCATACAGAAGGAGCTCAACACGAGACAGCGCCGGTAGCTAGAGTTTGTAAAGGACTACGACTGTAAAATTAAGTACCATTAGGAAAAGCTAATGGTGTAGCAGATTCTCTCATCCATAAGGTTGTCGTAATTTGCATATTATGTGAGGAGATGCCCGTGGGACTCCAAAAAGCTATACAAGAGCTTGACGTACAAATGATTCTGACACAGTTGGATGTTGTACTATCAAAATTGACTCTAACGCCTTCCATACATGAGCAGATTAAGGATGTCCAACAGGGTGATGGTGTTTGTGGGGATTTCCAGTTGAACCCAACTCTACCTGCGTATCAGGAATTCTCTATGTCTGCTGATGGAATTATAAAGTATAAAAACTGATTGTACATGCCCAGTGACACAACACTACAAACAAAGATCTTGCAAGAAGCTTACTCTTCTGGTTTCTCAATTCACCTTGGATGCAATAAGATGTATAGAGATCTTAAGAAAAATTACTACTGGCCGAATATGAAATACAATATTGCTGGGCATGTGGCGTTGTGTCAGATGCGTCAGTAGTTGAAGGCCGAACATCAACAACCAAGTGGGATGCTCCAGCCATTTCCAATTCTCGTATGGAAAATGGAGCATATAACCATGCACTTCGTTACAAGTTTACCCAGGACTGTTAAAGGCCATGATGCAATCTAGGTGATCGTGGACAGATTAACGAAGGTTTCGCACTTCTTGCCACTAGGCATGACGTACAAGATGAACCAATTTTCTGATTTATATGTCAAAGAGATTGTACAATTGCACGGTGTTTCAGTCTCTATTGAATCTAGTCGAGACCCGCGATTTACTTCAACGTTCTGGAAAAGTTTAAACAAAGATATGGGTGCAGAACTGAAATTCAGTACAACATTTCACCCTCAAAGGGATGGCCAAAGTGAAAGAACGATCAAAACACTCGAGGATATGCTACGTGGTTGTGTGCTCGAATTTCAAGTCGGATGGGGAAAGATCCTACCATTAATCGAGTTCACCTACAATAATAGCTATCAGGCCATGATTGCTACGGCAGCATATGAGGCGTTATATGGGAGGAAGTGTAGATCTCCCTTATACTCGAGCAAGATAGTCAAAGCGACGTTCTATGGTCTTGAAATGGTACAGAAAACTACCGAGTCTGTCACTATTATCAAGCAAAGGATGCTAGCAGCCCAAAGCCATCGAAGAGTTATGCTGATAATCATAGGCAAAGTCTAGAATTCAATGAAGGAGACCATGTATTCCTGAAGATATCTCCATTCAAGGGTATTATACGCTTTGGAAAAAAGGGAAAGCTCAACCCGAGATACGTTGGCCCCTTTGTAATTACAGAAAAGATTGGATTTGTTGCATACCAATTGCAACTACAAGATTCTATGGCGGATGTACACAATGTATTTCACGTGTCAATGTTAAAGAAATGTCTGGGAAATGCAACTCTATTGGACCTTCACGAGAATAGCGATGTCCAAACAAACTTAAACTACGGAGAAAGGCCTGTTCAAATTCTAGACTCCATAGTAAAAGAACTTCGATGTAAGCAGATTCTGCTAGTCAAAGTTTTATGCCAGAACAATACAACCGAAGAGGCCACATGGGAGGAGGATGATATGAGAGCCAAGTATCTGGAGCTATTTAGTTAGCTACTTTTTTAGGACAAAATTTTTGTAAGGTGAGTTGAATGTAATACCACGATAATAATTCCCCATTTATATAATGTAATGAATTTTTGAAGAATTATTGTGTTATGTTGCGGGGCGGTATGCTTTTGATTAATGTTGTGTAAATATGGGAAAAAAATTAGGGAGTGATTAAAGTATAAGGTCTTGATGGAAAAAGGTGCATTTCGAGTTTTTGGTCTCATCGCGATCGACGCACAGTTGTGGGTTGCGTTTGAAAAGTGTTACGGATCATCCCATGCATTTTGGGTCAATGTTGGGTCCACTGTTCATGTCCAAAAACGCACCCTTTTTACAATATAGGTTTTCGGTCAGACTGCAGTCAAGTGCGGTCAAGGTCAGGTCTAGGAAGATTTGAATCTGTCCAATTTTATCTACCTTTAGGTTGACGTGCGGTCTACGTGCGCTCTTGTGTTTTGGTCAAAGTCTCAATCGAAAATGCAATTCTGAATGAAAATGCAGAATTCGGTCATCATGCGATCGATGCTCGGATGTCTTCCCTCGACCGAAATCATGCTGTTCTACGAAAAATCTATTTTAAATACACAGGTGTTTTGTTGTTTAGGCATCAAAATCCCACTTCCTTGAAAGACCAGCAATGCTCCCCACGTCTGGGCGCCCTCCTCCATCACGATAGGTGACCGACCACCACTCCTTTAGGCTCCAGGTAAGGTCTTCACGCTATTGAACTACCCAACTGTGACACTCCCTGTGTTTTCCATTTTTCTCCATGCGTTGGTGGGATCTTTGTGTGTGTGAACGTTCTGTGAGAGCTGAGCTGTTAGAAGTGTGTGTTCATTGAAGTGATACGTTGTGCATTTGGAGAAGGGGTTTGTGGACTGAAGAACACAATTGGGTTAGACAACTCGTCGCTGCATTTTCTTCTAGTATATAAATTCTTCAACGATTAGCAATTTGAGGTAAGAAATGGGTAGAGTCGTTGGCCAGTGGAGGCCCTACCCATAAGCAATGTCTGTTTTATTCAATGCTAATATTCTATGATTTCTTTCCTATAAATCATTGCCTAGTTTGTAGAGGAATTGATAGTGATTTCTTTCTTGTAAATCATTGCTTAGTCTGTAGAGGAATTGATAATGTCTCCTATTAAGATTATAGTCTCTGCCGATTAACTCTATGATATGAATTGCAAAACTATAAAATGCTCTATGTCATATTAAGTATGAATAAACTGTCAGCTAAACTCTTAGTTATTTTCTATGTAAATAACTCCCTATTAGTCATTGTAAACATTAACTCTCTGTTATTTGCTAATTATTGGTTCTGTTTTCCTTTGAATGCTCTGAACATTGTCCTGCTCACTGCTCTGATAGACTCGATCTACTATATTGTTGTTTAACCTATCATTATTTCCTTACTGCTTGATAAATGTCGTTGTTTTCCTTGATGTGAGCATGATTAGTTAACCTTATTATGAACTTTATCGTTTCTGTAAATATAAATAGATTGTTGGTGCTGGTTAGAAAATATTGTTAGCAAACCATGTTTTACTCTTTTGAAGATTATACTATCTCTAGTCATTTATTTATGCTTAATTCATGTCATCAACTAAATAGCATGTTTTCCAATTACGATTAACTGTTGTAGTTCAAATAATGCTTTGCAATCCACGTTGAGCACTTGGCTAATAATAAGATGAATTGTTAGGTTGTATTATATAGCTCTGAAATATGACTCCATGTTTTACAGCATGTTAATTGTTTTATCATTTATCCTGTTTATATTGTTGTACTTTTATTCCATGTTAATTGCTATCACTTTTTAGTACCTCATGTTGGCTTATTATTCCTGGTATTGTGTCGTGTTGCTTGGATTTAATTTAGTTGGATTCGTTTCATTTCTATAATATTGATATGTTGTTGTAGTTATTATTTCGTATTGACATGCATCATGATAATAGAAACAAGTGGGAATTCCAAATTGAGTTGGTATTCATATGCATTTACGTGAGGAAAATGGATAAAGAAAATGATTGGAAAACGGGGAGTTGGAGGATGGAGGGGTAGTTCTACCTCCAAAGAATTATGCCCTTCCCTTGTTGGGTCGCAAGACCCTGTCTTCCCTAGGTGTTTAGAAGCCGACAAAGAGACTACTCTCTCCGCCATGGATTCCTCCAATATCCCAGATCGACGTACAAGTAATGTATGTAACATAAAAAAATGAACAATTTTGGTGGGACGCATTATGATATAATGAGTCAGAAGCATACATCATATTGCATATCTTATTTCTTGCTGGGCCTTAGGCTCACAGTTTGCTTGTAGTGTAGGTGATTATAGAGATGTACTAGTTTCAAGAGCGGAGGAGGAAGCATTTCCCATTGAGCCTATAGGTTATCCAGCTCAATCGACCTGAGAGGGTGATGGCTTGCAAGAAGAAGAAAACGCTATTTTGAAAGGGTTTGAAAATGGATAATATTTTGTAAAACTATTAACTCATACTTTAATCTTCAAACCGTATTTTGAATATAATTATGTTTCCGTTTTGACTCTAATTTAACTTATGCATTTCATATTTTCTCACTCGTCTTAAGTATTTACTGTAACGACTCAATTTTTCTTACCTTTTTAAAATGTGTGAAATTTAAAACTTTTCTTTTGTAAATAGCGGAAAACTTTTTTAAATTGTAATCAGAGTTTTTTTTCTCAAAAGTCGGATCGTTAGCTGTGTTCCTATTGGTTGGGTGTCGTTTTCTTCTGATTTTAAATCATTTCTATCGCTGAGCTGCGATGATTCGGACGAGTGCAGATGAAATCTTCACGTCCGCATTCGTCCGCAAGAAAAAATTTTGCAAGCAAATCCTAAGGTCTCGGACGAGAAATGGCGTCGCCATTCTCGTCCGTACCATTCGCAATTGGGGTTTGGACGCCAGTCAGCGTCCGCACGTGTTGTCCACATGTGTTCAAAATTGAACAGAGTCGATGCGGACGAAGCCTTACCCCCTCTGCAGTTGTCCGAGGTGTCGTCCAAAAGTGCCCATGATTTGGACAGAGGCAAATCAGACAAGGTTCCTGCTCATCTGCAGACGTTCGGGTTTGCCCGAAAGTCCCCAGACTTGGACAGATTTGATGCGGACGCGTCCTACTCTCATCCGCATTGTCCATTTCCTCACCCGCAACTTCCCAACAGAGCGAAGTTAGGACGCTGAATCGCGTCCCAAGTCATCCCAAGGTTAGGTTGTAATGCCCCGTTATTCTAAAACCATTTTTCTCAATTTAAAATACGTCATAAAAATTTTTCGCTTAATTTATTCAACATTCGAAATGCATTAGAAATGAAATCAGAGTAAATAGTGTGGAATTCAAAACATAGTTTAAAGGTTCACAATAAAAATCCCAAAGTCCCTTGTTACAAATATTAATAGTTTTCAAAATACCACTATATCAAATTTCCAAAATACCCTTCTCTCAAAATACTATCATCTCTCATCCCATACGAGTCACACCCAGCAGGTCAAATCCGCTGATAACATGAGGGCTCATCCTGGAACGCCTCTTCCACAACTGGAACATCATCATTAAATTAATCACCTACATTACAGGGAAAACAATGAGCCTACCACCCAACAAGAATCAGAATTTAAATGCAATGCAAATGATGTGTGACCACACAATGCATTTCAAAAGAGAACCGTTTCTCTTCTGGAAGTTAAGGTGGAATACTCCCTAGAGACATGTAGCCTAACCAATAACTCCGACGAGGAGATATATCCATCGAGGGTGTTACCACAAGCAGGTATCCTCACTTTTGTTGAAGATGTTGTGGGTTTCAGAACGGGGTAATTGTGAACCCTAGAATCCACGTAGCTACTTCTAAACCTACCACTCCCTACGTGGGAGGAATCTACCGTATGGAAAGTCACAATTCACCCAAACCCCCACACACCTATTTACGTATATTAGGATGACGCACAACATGTAAACAAATTCATAAATCCTAAGATGATGCATGAATGTCACAAAATAAATATAAGAACAATGCATGAAAGGAATACAATTATTGCAATTAGAATTCATGAAACTGTAAAGTAACACAATTTAAATACATTGTATGAATTTCATTATCATTTCATATTATTAACAAAATTTAGTGTCCGGCAAGCCTATAAGTCCTTGAACCACTCTTTTAACCATTACGAACAAGGAAACACGGTCAAAGAATTTAATTGTTGGACATTCACAAGGTAAGAATCCTAACTATAAGCATAAGGACAGTCTACAACATTTGGATCTACAATGCTTGGTTTACGATTCATAGATGACAGTGATTCAAACTTCCAGATTTGATCCAAGTAGAAAATCCCAAGGTAAACTCAACCATATCAAAATTTATGCTTATCTAGGGTATGTCAGCTACTCAGTTCATCATCAAGAATTTCATACTATCTACTCAGACACAAAACATATTAGCGTTGATCTCTAGCAATTAACAGTTCTAGTTTAGTTAATACCCATTTCTATTTCTCACGCTAGAGACAAAATCCACGTAATGATAGAACAATAGAAGCAAAGCAATCCAACTGCTAGTTATTTGACAGAACTCATCATTTAAACAAGCAGCAACTTAACCAGAATTTAGTATTTCATGCAGGGCATTCAAGGCAAGTCTATATCATCCAAGACCCGTAATGTAGGACCTCCTCAGGTCAACCACACATTCCAATTCTTACCTTAGTTTTCCAGTAGCTAAAATCCAGCAAAACAGCAGCTCAATGAGTGTCCACAATCCCTCCAAAACTTTTGATAGTCCATAAATGTAGCAACATTAAGGATACATCCTATTTTCACGTCCAATATGACCAAAACTAGTGCTTCAAAATCAAATAAATAAACTCTTATCTTGTCTCAGTTCACAGGTGGACAATAGAGTATCCTTCACACACTCTCAATCCACAACTTACATCACACTCACAACACAATGTCACACTTCATTCACAATTGTCAAATACTGGAATACCCAGGGGGAACTTACCTCTTATAGATGGAGGAAAGACAGAAAATCCACCTGAATGTTGCAGCTCTGAACTGATGAAGTAATCACCCAGAAGATAGTCACACACTATAATGGAGAGTGGTCCATTGAGGAGGAGCCATGTGTAAAGCTTCTAGACTGCAAGGAGGGAGGAGACAAGTTGCATGGGGCTAGGGAGAGAAAATCTTCATGTAAAACATGAAATCGGAAGAGAGAGAGGAAAGAATATAAATGGGTTTCTGGAAAATTCCCGATAATTCGGACGAGTCGAGTCATCCGCAACCTCGTCCGCATCATTCAAAAGTCGAATTGGGACGATAAAACAAGTCCTAATACCTCGTCCGTACCGTCCGCAAGCAACATTCGGACGCGGTCTTTCTTCATCCGCACATCGTCCGAATTGTCTAGAAAATATTATAGATTCAAATCGGACGCGGGCCTCCTTCGTCTGCTTCATCCGCACGTTGTCTGAATTGTCTATAAAATATTACAGATTCAAATTGGATGCGGGCCTTCTTCGTCCGCACGTCGTCTGAATTGCCCTTCATAGAACAAGTTGGGACGCAGAATGTCGTCCCCCATATTGTCCCAAAGTATAACAGGGTTGCGGACGAGACACACCATCAGGAGTGGCGTCCCAACTCACCAATACACATTTTTCTCAAGCTTTTCATGCGTTGAATATTTTTCGACGTTAACCATATGCTTTCCAAGCATGATTTACACTTACCGTTGCATAATTTGATGCACTATCCATATATAATTATCCATATTTGTTACATCATCAAAAAGAAAAATATATTTTTGGGGTATTACATAGGCAACGTTCCATGTGTGCACGAATGACACTTCATGTCTGCACAGTCGTCCGCGTGTGTCCAAATAGACCGAAAGCCCATTTCCTTTTCATCTTCAACTAAGTTTTTATTTGAATTCGTCTTTCACATAATTACAAGTCAAAACTCATGCGTATAGGGATGAAATGTATTATGCGAAATTTCACCTCCAAAGTTTGATTACATCATTTAATGGAAAATTTTGTATCGGGTTGTTACAGGATGTTCCAAGTGTTGAACCATTACCAAACCATACTGTAGCAACTTAAGAAGTGTGAGGGATTTTAGAAGTTTGTTGATCAAGATTTGCATATGATTTTATTGAAATAACACACTCAGCCAAATCGGATCTATTGCCCAAACTTAAAAGAAAGACAACATATGGATTTTGTTGTAGAATATGCACTAACTTTGAAATAACAATTGAAGAAAGTCTTTCTGTTAACTGCATTTGATGCTGCAATTGCACGTATGTATCATAAAAGTATATTTACAAATAAGAAGGGCTCTCATTTTATAGAATAATTGGATTAATAAAATGATAGATTTGTCCTTGAACATGGAATGTATATATCTCTTTGTTGCAATGGGATAAGTTTTTGTCTTCTTTGGCAACAAAAGATGTGAATATGAAAGTATTTTTATAAGTTTGCACAGAAGTACGAAAATGCACAGATCCATTGCTATCCCCTGTGAACAAATGATATAGTCCTTGAGGTGCAAGGTTTGAAGCTAACTGAACTTCTCCCGAGAAACATCAAAATAATGGAGTTTCATGTAAGAATTTCTTTGCTCCACAAAAAGGATATGATGCAATAATTGGTACGTGATTTTGCTCAAAATGAATGTTAAAGAGATCAAAGGTAGATGGAAGATGACCTTTTTCTATTGGGTGAGATATATTAGATGGAGAGCCAGAAAAATTTATGATTCACTTGTTATGTAAGAGAATTTGTCAAATAGATATAATAAAACTATATGGAAAGTGAAATACAAAACTTATGTTATTGACATATAATATAATAGAAGAAAAAGGAAAGTATATGTGCAATGAACAGAAAAAACAAAAAAACAAACCACAATCACTTGATTGAGCAGCCAATTTTCTTTTTGCATAAAGTGAGCTTTGTTTATGGCAAATTAATGCCTTTTTAGCATCACTTTGGGATCAATACCATGAACTAGGACGAGACATGGATTCAATGAAACCTACAATTGCGCACACAAATTGTAAATGGAAATTGAATTTTGAAAAATAACGATTCTATGTTAATCAATTATAAATAAAAAGTTGGCCTCAACATAATTGAACAATATCATAACTGAACAATACGTAGAAAAATAAATTTACAAACATCTGATTAGATTACAAAAAAAACATATACCAAAAAACAACGAAGCAAGGACTAGGGAAAACAAACATCTTTATGAGTTATTCAAAAGATAGGCAAAACATGTACATTATATTACAAAAACAACATAAAAATAATCGTATAGAACATACTGAAAAAGGAGTCACTCCTGAGAGTCATGAGGTCTCTTTTCAGATAACGCAGGACGAGTTGAACATGTACTTTCAACTTTGATTGTTAGTAAGAAAAAGGATGGGATAGGAACAATTGAACTAAAGGCGATGAAGGAAGAAGAGCGTCAACTTCTTCAACAATATCAAGTATGATGAAACTCGAGTTTTTATAGTCTAGATAGCTTTGTTAGTCAACTTTAAGTTGGAAGGAGCAAACTTTAGTCTTTTGTGCATCAAATGATTCCACTATCTTAGAGAGTATTTCCTAAATTTTATTTTCTAGAAAAAGCATAAGGAAAAAGTTTCAATAAAAAGACATCTAAGTTTGATGTTGAAAAGACAGCAAAAGTAGAACAAGTAGAATAGAGAAACCTAGAGACTCTTACCTCATAGAGGCCAAAGTTTCAATGTCAATGGACAATATCTTTTCAGCATGGATACCAAATAATATTCATTTTATGATGCCAATGTTATCGGTCAAATTGACCTCAAGAGAACATTTATGATGAAATAATGAAATTTTAACAAATAAAGGAAAGCAAATTATAGAGAAATATATGATGGCACGGTAAAACAAATTACCGTTTAACTACTTGCACATCAGCGGCATGAACAGTCGCAAATTAAAAGATCAGTTGTGCGGCGACGAGTTGATTTCAGACACTTGTCACATGCAAAATAGTAAAATTGTTGCTTGATGATCTGAAGCGATACAATAGCATGAATCCATAGGCGATCCATCTGTTTGGAAAAATATATGAGTCTGTAACATTAGTCTAAAGAGATAAAATAAGAAAACACTACCAAAGAAAAATAAAGAAAAAGAAATGCAACTTATAACTTACTGTATATTCATTATTAGGAAGGTCAATAATGCTGATTATTTCCTCTTTTAAGGGAAGAGTTAAGAAAGATGCGAAACTTGATAAAGCAGTAGTGAAAATGAACAAGAATTCATCAACTTGTACTGAATTCTCAATAGACCTATATCAAAGGATATAATAAGAGAACAAGGATAAAAAAATGATGAAGAAACCAAATGCAAAAGACAACCATTTTTTAAGCGCATCAAAAGCTGGAAGAATAGATTCCATAATGATGGAGGTAATTGTTGTAGTGGAAAGAGACACTCCTATACAATAAAAAAATATATCATATATCGTAAAAGGACTGTGAATATAGAAGATGTTAAAATAAACTACCATAAAATGCCGAAAATTCAAATCTGTAGCTATGATGAATAGTCTCTTCTCAATTACTAAAGAAATTGTTTGACACTCATTTGATACAAGCTGACCCCACATAGAAAGTCTCATAGAAGATAAACTACAAGAAAAAACATAAGTGAAAAACTAAGAAATAGCAGGGAGTGGGTAAAAAGAGATAGATACATTGAATCAACAAGCAAGATTTCTCTAACTTGCAATGTGTCACCCCTTATATTGACATTTTTCTCAAGGAACATTGCAACCACTACCCCAATTATCTCTAATTGCATTAAAAGGCAAACAAAAATAAAATTACTAAGGAAAAACCAAGGGAAATGGAACAACATAAAAGAAAGACGATATAAAAAATTGTTCTTACCAACTAAATGGTGTGTTCCAACATGGGATTTCAATTGATCGAAAGAAGTGCAAGCAAATATTTCTAGAGAAAACTCAATCTCTGACACGGGCACATCTTCAACAAGCGTACGTGCATTGATCGCCCATTTATAAGGTTCATTTTCAAGCCGAAACTCTAGCTTATTTTCGGTCACCAAAGCATTTGAGATATAATAATTTTTTCCAAGTTGTAGGGTATTCTGGAAAATATCTATATTAGAAGAAAACAAAGTGGCATGAACTCTCAAGTTCCCTGAAGTAGAAAAAATTAGGGATGTTTAAGGTGAAATTCAAAAGATGAAAAACAAAAAGAGTGGATGAGAAATTACCACAACATCAATAAGAAGTAGCTTCTGATATTTTGTTGGGCTAAGGCGGCAAATTTTTTCCAAAGGTTTGCGCAAGACATGGACTTCAACAACCCAGTCTTCATTCATTTTAAGAAATATGTCCGCGATTTATTTCATCGGTACAATAGAGAAGGTTTTTTTCTCGAAAGACTATTAAAGAAGTAAAGATTCACGCAATTCTATCAACTAAAATATTAAGATAAGTTATACTAAAAGAAAACGCTACTGAGATGAAACAATCATGTAAAGCAAAAAAACATATAAACATACATTAAGTAATCACATGAGCAAGACATGTAACAACAATAGCACAACATGAGCAACAACATAACATCAATGAAAAAAATTGAAAGAAGCAAATGCAAAATAAAGGACAGAAGAGCAAGACTCTTCTGTCTAGATAAATCATCTATCTAAACTAACACAATAGCACTTTTTTTTAGCATAGAGTACCTGAAAGCAACGCAAACAAGAAAGATAATCAGGATGTAGAAACAAAGGCCAGCACTGAGGTAGAGGAGACCAGAGAAAGAGAAAACACATAGAAGAAGATGGATAAAAATACAAAGCTACTCTATTCCCCATGCAAAAGAAATCATTAGCGGGCAGATTCATTAAAGAAGAACACCTAAAAATGTATGGGGCAAAAGGAGTAATTCTAGCAATTAATATAAAATCCCAAAATTTTCATAATATTTAGCATAAAAATCCTAAGTAATTATATTTGAGGATTTTAGAAATTACTTTTTCGGAATATATACAAAAATTTGAGGCATTGTCTCAGTTTGTATCACATCTAGTGGCAAACAATAAACATAAGGTTCATCAATTTGTGCAAGGGTTAAAAGTTGAAATTTTTAGGGGTGTTAAAATCTATGGGACAGATGACATTCCATATGCAAAGATTGTTTCCAAACCATTAAAAGTTGAAGATGCTGAGCTAATGGTGGCTAGGCAAAGATAAATAAACCAACAATTTTGGAAAAACAATCAAAATCAACAACAACAGAGAAGTGGACAGCCTATGTACAAAGGAGTTAAAAGGCCGTTGGAAAATGAAGAGCAACAAAGAAAAGATAAACGTATTATGAATGAAGCAGTTGCTACACCATCAAATGTTAGAATGAATCAACCTAGCCAACGTCCAAAATGAAAGAAGTATCACTTTGGAGAGTGCAAAGAGTGTACCAGATAATGTTTTAAATGCGGAAAGCCAAGGCATATTGCTAGATTTTTCCCAACCTTAATTGGAGGAAAAGAAAAGATAACTCCAAGGGTTTTCTCTTTGTTCATAAATAAGGAGGAAAATGAGTTACCTGCAGTTGCGTCTAGTATGATTTACATTAATGACATAACTACATATGCTTTGATTGATTTTGGAGCTACTTACTCATTTATTGCATCTGATTTTGTGTAAAAATAATTTTTTTTATAAACTAGTTAAAAGTAAGTATAAAGTTCTTCTACCATCTAGTGATAATTTGATATCTGATCGTATTTTAAATGGGGCTTTTGCAATTGGCGTCGTTCTAGGTAAAATGTCAATACTAAACTCTACTTCTCTTGTTGGTGGCAAATTAGAGAGGTCGTCTGGAAAACGTCTAGAAATTCTCGAGCTACTAACACTTTATACAAGGACATAACTTCTTTGGCTTGAATACATGTAATATTTGCAAGAAATCCAAGACATCCTGAAATTAATAATCTCCGAGCTCTCATAGCTGATATTACTAGAATACTCGAACCTTTTGAATCGCTAATGAATAAGAATGGTTGTTCTCCGGGTAATTGAAATTTTACAATCTTCTTGCAACAATCAATAGTTGCATAATGTTTGGTTAACCAATCCATTCCAAGAAAAAACATTATAATCTTGCATTACTAGCACGATCAAATTTGTTTCGAGTCCCTTATCCTCAATAAGAACGTTACACCCTCGAATAATAGAATCGACAAACATTACATTGCCCAAAGATGTATCCACTCCTAACTTATGCTCTATAGGTTATACTATTCTTTCTAACTTCTTAGAATGCGCAAGGGATATAAATGAATGAATTGCTCCCGAATTAGTTAATACATAAGAAGATATGCTTGAAATTAAAAGTGAACCTGTCACCACATATGGGTTTCCTTCAGCTTTGTCTTTGGTCATAGAAAAAACCCTTGCAGCTGTCTTATTCTGATCTTTGGTATTCATAAAGCAGTTGTTGATGAAGTGCCTAGTTTGACTACACTTAAAATAGGTCATCACCTTTGTACGACATTCTTCGTTATGAGCTTTCTTGCATGTAGGATATGTAGGAATAGTGAGGGGCATCTTCGTCTGATTCATATGCTCTCTTTTGATAAACTTGGAGACTCCTTCACTAAGTCCATGAGTCATAGGTCGCTTAGATCCAGTCCATTGTTCTTGAACAAATCGCTTCACCTTCATTGCCTCATTAGAGACTATATGAGGGGCAAATCGGGATAGTTGGTCAAACTTGTGCACGTAGTCAATAACACTTCCAGTCTGCTTCAGAACCATAAATTCTTCCATTTTTTAATCCTTCATGGTGTCCGCAAAATATTTCTCGTAAAATAACTCCTGAAACTGCTCCCATGACATGGTCGCAACTGGATGCATCATTTTTATAGAATCCTACCAATAACGTGCTTCCCTTCTAAACATAGAAGATGCACATGACACATTTTTCTGCCTCTGCAATCTTTGCATGCTCAAATATCTCCCCAATGGTTTTAATCCAATCATCCGCAGCTGCTATGTCTGCCAAATTTCCTTCAAAAGTTGGAGGCTCCATTCTCCAGAATCTTTCATAGTCAAGATCTATTAGACGAGGTCTATTAGGGATTTGGGCTTGAGTTTGAGCTTGAACTTGGGCTTAGGCTTGGGCCGTGACATTAGCCGTTTGCACTAACTAATCAATTTGCCTAAGTTGCCTCTCAATCATATCCATCATTCGAGCGAGAATTGCGTTACGTTTAACATTATTTCCTCTACGGTTTGCCATAAGTTTACATCACAAAAGTTTATTTTTAAAATCCATATTTGGAATATTTTAAAATTTTATTTATTTATTTGTTGATTTAGTTTATTATTATTATATATGTGTGGAATATTTTAAAATTTTATTTATTTATTTGTTGATTTAGTTTATTATTATTATGTGTGTGTGCGTGCGTGCGTACGTTCGTGCGTGTGTGTATTTATTTATTTATTCATTTCGTTGTGTGTGTGTATTTATTTATTTATTCATTTCGTTGTATTTATTTAAATTTTTTTAATATTATTATTATTATTATTTTGTTTTTCTAACAAAAATTGACAAAATAGGAATTATCAGAATAAATATAAATTCAAAAAACAATACTTAATTGATGATCGGTAATGTTCCAGATGTAGAAGAGCATATAAATAGTCTATAGAACCTTATAAACCTATAGCTTTGATACTAATTTATAACATCCCAAAATCTATTTTCCTAAAATTTCAAAAAAATCGTAAAATTTTTCCTCAAATTGATTGAAATTTAGGTCATATTAGTTTAGTCAAAACCCTAAATACAAATTTTGAAATTTCTTAAAATCCTTAGAGTCATTAATTAAGCGAAAGAAAATCTATCATTTATTGAGAAATATTTAAATTGTTAATCAAACATTAAATAAATGTATCGATGGATATACTGAAATAAACTTTTAAAATTTCTACAACCACAATATTAAATATCAAAACATGATTTAATACGTTGATTAATGAAAGTACTAATTTAAATACAATTCCAACGATATCATTCAAATAAAATTCCAAATCAAGATTTGTTTATTAAAATGATATTTAAACAATTATATCACTCCACTGACTCAACGATATCCTCATCTATATGCTCATCTGTCTCTGAAATATTCTCGATCAACTCAAACTCTTCTTCTGTTAAAAACTCACATACATCGCAAAACTAGAGGTAATATAAACTCAGTAAGTAAAAATATATGCATAATTAAATAAATTTCATGCGTTATCAAATTTCCATGGTTAAAGTTACATACTTGTTGGAATTCATTTTCTAACCCTACCAAGTTTTAAGCTTTTATTAGTCATCGCAAGATTTCATGTGTTCAGGCTTTCTTTTAGTCATCTCAAACTTTCTATGCGTTTAGACTCTCATTAGCCATCACAACATGTTTTCCATCAATTCCATCAGATTCACACACATACAAGATGTCTTATCAATTTTATCTTTAATTATTCATATGTCAATATCTAATCATGCTTGTACAACTTAAAATATCAAGATCAAAATAATATAATAAAGTTGCAAAATAACTTAAATAAGAATTTATTTTGTGATGTAGGAGCAATAACCAAAACGTTGAAAAACCAATATTTTTACTTACTTGGATTTTGAGGAAATATAAATTATAGGGTTTTTTGTAGACTCCGAATAATCTTCCCTGCTTAAAGAATTAATCAAATTCCTTCCAAAAATTTATCCCTAAAAGAAATTAGATACAAATTCCTTATCGATAAAATCCTTAAACGAGACGAGGTTAAAATCAGATCAATCTAGAAAATCTTTAGAAGAATTTTGGGTTAAAATTGGACCAGGTCCAGTTCAGTTTCATCTGGTTCGGTCTGATCCAATTCGATTTGGTCTGGTCTTGTTCACTTAAAGAAAAACAATTTGTTTTTCCTTTCTCCTGCCGCTGAACCCTAGCCATCGTCGAGCTCCCTTCCTACGAGCAAAACCCTTATGCCAGTGACCTATTCCGTCGATAAAGCTTGGGACTTCATCTTGCACGCAAAGAACTAGCTGCTGCTAGTGAAAATCGCGAAGAAGAACAAGAAGCGGGCGATGGATGGGTGAGTTTACTCCTTCTATTTGCCTCTATTTATAGAGTAGGAAATCCATTGAACAAAATAGTAGAAAACTCAAATTTGTTGAGCTCCGAATTTCAACACATGCCTAATTTTAGGTTGAGTGGAAAGACATTTGAGGATAAAGAAAATTAGAATTAGGTTTTTGTTGAATTTTATGTTTGAGTTAAGCAATTGTTGAATTATTGTCTTGCTGGAAGAAAAATCAAACTTTGATTTCTCAATTGGATAACAATTTATAATTTTCTAAAATTCTGATCCCAAATATGTTACACTTTCCAACTAATTTGATTTACTTAAAATCGTTAGATTAAAAAATTATAAATGAATGATATGGATTAAAAAACAAAAGTTCTACGATTATTAAAAAACAAGGAGAGGATGCTCCTCCCATTAATAATTAGCTTTCCTGAACCAATCAGTGATATCATTGTTTTTGTCTTCCTTCAGCTTCTATGACAAAGGTATATGATTTATACCTCTCTCTGTATCATCAGCTCTTCCAACTTCTTCAATCTACGTGATCTTTAAGGATTTCTCTCAGGTAGTCCAGCTGTTCAAACCCACCTTGCAAAGCCTCCCACTACAATACGCATGTCATTATCAGTACCAGACCCATAGAAATAGATTTCACATCTACAAACAGATTTTATCATCAAATATTCAGCCATACAATGTGAAGAAGACCATCTACAATGAGGCCTATAATATTGTAATTAATCCAAATTAAGATCCACAACATTTAAGCAGCTTATTATTAGATTTGACTCCTTAAAACTTACCTCTTGATGACACAAAGAAATGAGTTTCCAACCAGTAGCAGTAATGTACCGACGTTTTAGAACTGTATGTCCGAGCGGTACCCCTGGAAAGAAACGAAAGCACAATTCAAATTGACAAGGAAAATGTCCACAACTCTTGAATTTATTTAAAAACAGAATCCCCCACCTGTGTTCCTTGAAAAATGAGTGGGCCCATCTATCTCCAAAGCAACCCTCTTATCAACTACAACCGCATCTAAAGTGTACCCGTCTGCAACATATTCCTTGATCCAATCAAGGCCAATGCTAACAAGAAGTCGAGCTACTTCCTTCTGAAACGATGATGTTGTTTTCTGATTAAACCTCTTAGTTTTTCCAGCGAGAGTTACTTTCTCCTCGAGAGCACTACTCAAAGCAAACTCAAGATGGGGATATTCCACCTTTAAACATTGGTTTGCAAGGAAAATCTGAGAAGCAAACATAACGTCCTGCCTATATTGTCCTGAAACCTTTTGCTCCTCAAAATGACTAAGAGTACTCCATAAATGAGCAAAAAACCTGCGGTCCATTTGTCCAAAAACAGCATAAGACCAAGCTATGTTGCCTATTTGATCCCTACTTAAATTCAGAACAGGAAAGCCAACATTTCCATCCAAATCAAGATCTTCAATTCTGCTAACAATCATTTCTTGCTTACCAATTAAAGTTTCATCACCTAAACATTTAAACTGCTGCGCAAGATTGAAAGTTTCATCCAGTGCTTCCAAAAATGTGTCAGCGGGCTCATTTAAAGCAGCAAAAGCCCACAACACTTGGGCAAGTTCCTGCTCTTGGAAAGTATGAACGATACTTGAAGCTCTTACGACCAATTTAGAAAAGAGATCAGAAGCAGAATGCTGCATTGAAGCAAAAGCACCTGCAATATTAGCAATATTCTGAGAATTGAACTCTGCAACTTTGGTTAGAGCCACTTCTGCAACTCGCTCCATTTCTGATAAATAAAGCAGATCACCTCCAATTTTGGAGAGTGCCCATGCTATATTAGAGACTCCTTGAGCTGAGCATTCTGGCAAAGATGTCATGGCAATTGCAATAAGTATTGACATTTCTCTTTGACGAGCAAAAGCCAACCTTCGGGACTTCATCATCGAAACTTTGTCCATATTTTTTGCAATTCGATGAAGGGCAGTAGCAATGTTCAAAGGAGACAGAGGAGAGGGGCTTAAACCCTTCCCTACCGCAACAATTGTTTCTGAAGTTACTTTCAAAACTTCTTCTGCAGTATGTGCTTCTATTATTTCTTTGTTTAAGTTAACTTCTTTTCTACGATCCGAAAGTCCTGAGAATTGGGAGAGCCTCAGCACAAACTCTTTCCTTGTTTTCTCCTTCATTTCTTCATACATTCCACCAGCGATCGAGCTAACATTCATTCTCAGGTTACTAGTATCGTTAAGAGATTCAGAATTCAGTAAATCTAGGTCTTCATCTGAATCAAAATTCAATTTCTCTATGTCTTTGCTTTTCTTATTAACCTTAACCTTGCTTTCCACTTTGTTCATCGTCTTATTTTTCTTCTTTTTTACGACCATCAAATCTTCCATTGTACGGGTGAAGCCTCTCACCTCAATAGACTTAAGGGCCACCTTCCTCGCTCTCATGCACCAATCCATCCCGTCAGTGTCTTCATCAAATCGAGACACTCTTTTTAAGTTTTTCCTCCTCCCAGGAGTTTGAAAAGCCAGAGGGTCGAGATCCGCAATCAACTCAGATTCCCAGTCCATATTAGAACTGTCACCTTTATAATCGACATTGTCATCATCAAAATCATAGTCTGCTGCAGCCTTAGAGGTAATAACACCATCCCTACTCAAATTCAGGCAATTTCTTCTCCTGATGACCAGTGTAAAATTTGGCGTGGAATACCCCTTTTTAAATTTTAAGAGGGTTTTAGGGTAGAAAACGGAGGGCCTCAATCCTAAAAAGATTTGGCGAGAAAACGCGGCTGGCAATCCTTCCATATTCATGTTTCTTAAATCTATTTTCTAAGGCATAAGCATGCAGCTAAACATTAAAACCTAGAAAGGTTTTTAGGCATTCGATGTGTACCTAAAACAGCAGAAAGGATCAGAGATTGGTTCGGATTTCGGAATAACAACTTACCGGTTTCAGAACAGGAAGAAAGCGTTCCTTTCCTCCTAATCACTAGCTTCGGTAGGATTTAACGCAGGACGGAGGTCGTTGCGAGTTTGAATGTGAGCAAAGGATCGACGACAAGTAACCCCCAAGTTGGACTTCAGAGCCTGACCCCTCTAACATGATAGAGTGGAAGCTTGCAATGAAATCCACCACTAAACTATCTCCTTGACCTTGCAGTAGGATTTAACGCAGGAGGGAGGTCGTTGATGGAATTACGAGTTTGAATGTGAGGAAAGGATCGACGAAAAGTGACCACCAAGTTGGACTTCAGAGCCCGACCCCTCTAACATGATAGGGTGGAAGCTTGCAAGGTCCTTGACCTTGCAGTTCGTAATTTTATTTTATTTTATTTATTTATTAGGAAATTAACAAATCAACCCCTATATTTTATATTCAGTGACAAGTCAACCACTAAAGTATCTTTGCTAACAACGTAACCATTGAACTATGAAAAATAGAGACCACAAAAATCGTTGTCACGTATGCCGTTAAATATTTTAATTTTTGTTCTGCAGTGGAACACTACACGTTACTTCATGGAACATCAATGCTAAATATGAAGGTTTTAGTACTGACGTTCCTCAACGGAATGTTACACTTTCCACTGTGGAACGTCAGTACCAATTAAAATTTATACTGCGTTCCCCCACGCAGAATGTCAACTTTCTACTCGAAACTTCACGTATTGTTCTGCTTTCCGTTGCCCTAGTATAAATAATTAACATTCTGCGCTCCAGTGAGTTCATTCATTTCCTCTGCGAACCCTGAATTCCTCGAAAAACCTTCATACTCTTAGAGCGAATTTTCTCACTATTTCATTTATTCCAATGGATTCTAGGACAGTGAAATTGACTCTCAAGCGTAGGGATAAGCGGTTATGCATTTAAAAACATTGTCATCTAAGTATAAATTGGGGAGATTGTGTGCGGGAGCAACTGGGATTTCTCTGTGAACTGAGTTTGAGTGAACGATTGTGAGGGACTTCTCGGGCAGCGACAGTTGGTGGTAAGTCTCCTGGACGTTGAATTCTTGACCTCCTGTGTGTTTTCCTTCAACTATGATGGTGTATTCTGAATGTTGTTAGTGATACTCTCGATTCAAGCTGCTGCGTTTGGTGCTACGGTTTCAGGCATTCCTCTGGGTAAGGAAATCTGCTCTATAATTGGATTAGAATTATGGTTGCTGTTCTAGATTGTTGTTGTTCTGGATTGTTGTTGTATGTTTTGAATAAATATTCTCTGTCTGTGTCTATTAAACACTTTGTATGTTTTGGAAATTGAATATTGAAAGTTAATAAGTATAGAAGTATTAATTGCTTTGATATAAAGTTGTTAAGTTGCAGCTTTGGTTTTGTGTTGAACTTAATTTCTAACCGTAGTTAATCGGGATTAAAACTATTCAACTGAGTTGTAATTAATTAAGCAGTTTAATTTAAGAAACTTTAATAAGTAATGTATAAGAATGAACGATAGGAAAAGTCGATGAGATTAATTAGTTAATTAATTGACTAAATTAATTATTGAATGTTATCAATTGTGAATGTACTAAAAGAAGAGAAAAAGATAACGAATAAATGTTGAGCGCTTCAAGCAATTGAGGTAAGTGATATGCATGTATTTTGGTCTTCGGACCCTACATCTCAAGATTAGGAGATACATGTTTCGTTGCTTAACGCTTTCCTAGTATGTTTCGTTGTTTACAGTTTTAAATACATGTTTTGTTGCTTACAGCTTTATTAGTATATGATTAAGCACGCTTCGTTGTTTACAGTTTTTAAGAGCACGTTTTGTTGTTTACAGTACTTAAATGCACGTTTCATTGTTTACTGTTTTTATAGCATATTCTGTGAATCGTACATTGACTATTTATTTACGCTTTCATATGAACTGTTGTATGCATTCATGAACATCACGCATCACGATTTTTAAAAGAATACGAAAATAAATTTTTATGCACGATTTTGAAAAGGAAAGACAGAAAACGAAAAGAAGTACAAATGAACAGAAAACAAAAAGAAAATACAAAGGAACGATTAAGAAAGATAAATTAGAAGATTCTTCTGGACTGGTAGGCCAAGCCCGCACAAGAACAAAAGAAAAGAATAAAAGATAAAGAAAAAATAAATGTTTCTGTTGTCCGGTATGTCACGCCCAGCACAGAAACAAAAGAAAAGAAAAGAAACGGAAATGGATACGGATATGGAAACGGTATGAGCACAGATACGGGAACAAAAAGGGGACCAGGAACGAAAAAGGAAACAAAAACGAAAACGAGTTTCTATAACAGATACAGATACTGTAATGACCCAAATTTTTGCAAATCCTTGAAAATGTGTAAAATTTGAAATTTTTCTTTTTAAAACAAAAAGTATCAGAGTACGTATAACCGGATCGCTACTGACTGTTTCTTAAAACTCATTATGAAAACCAATTGATAAAATGTGCGAAGTGTTATAAGTAAATCTTTGTAAAACATGGCGGAAGTGTTATAAAACCTTTTATCTAAAATGTAGCGGGTTTATCAAACTTTTCGGAAGTGTAAATAATCTAAGTAAATGAAATAGCTAAACATTCCATCGCTATTTAGAAAACATGATTTAATACAACTATTTCGTTTTTACCCTTTTTACGCCTGGCCAGCCACGAGCCCCCTCGCGCGTGCAATTCCTTCACCTCTGCTTTATTATTTGTACGTCGTTCTCGTATATGAGTCTATTATTATATGTTTGTCACTTGTATCTACACCACAAGTAATACGTGAGCCTAATGGCCCAGTAAGGAAAAGGGTTTAATGCAATTATGTTTATGACTCTCTTTAGTTCATTTGGAATAGGGGCCACCCAAACCAATCTTTTCATTAAGTTCATTCGTTTGTTCGTTCGTTACTCGTACTTCGAGCTGGAGATTGGAGGTTGTCATTTGAGATGACCTAGTTTGATCGGCTTCTAACCTCATGTGTGCATACTAGTCCCTTTCCCGACTTGGTAAGGGTGTATCCTAGCTGTTAGGCTAGATCCGAACTACCCATCTACCCCAACTCCCTACCCTTTCCGGCGTATCCCGCCTTCAAGGTTTCTTCCCTTCCGGCGTATCCCGCCTTTAGGGTTTCTTTTAGTGATAGGCGTATCCCGCTCATCCTGAAACATTCTTTTTCCCTTTGGGCGTATCCCTCCCTCGAGGCTTTATTCTAGTGATAGACGTATCCCGCCTATCCTGAAGGTTTTCTATTTCCTTATTCCTTAACTTTTTTCCTCACTCATGCATGTGTGAGTACTACCCCAAAGTGGCACTCCCTACGGGTTTCTATTAACATGATACATAATGCATTATAACGTACATTAACGAAAATTGAAATGCGCTTTGAAGTAAAAGTACTATAATTAAACTCGAGCATATAATGAATAACAATAATTGAAAGCATACATAAATACAGGGAACAATTATGATATCGAATTAAAGCAACGAGTGAACAAGATGAGACAATAAAGTAACATACGAAAAATTACAATTAACTAAACATGCTCATTGAACTAAGCTAGGCTAAACATGGAAACATACTGTAAACATCGAATAACATAAACATGATTGTAAATTGGAAATCCTTATTCTAATTGGTTAAATATGCTATACTTTAAAAGTCTAGTTTAGTTAATTAACTGATTAATTAATTAAGCATGCTCAGATAAGTTGGTTAAACATACAAAGATTGAATATACGAGCATAATTATAAATCATTATCCTAGTTAATTACATGCTCAGATTCAGTTAATTACTCTAGTAAGGAATAATTAACAACTAGTTAAACATTTTCATATTACTTAATAAGAGTAAACTAACATATCCAAGTAGAATGACAATTATTATGCTAAGTAGTTATCCTAATCAATTTACATGCTCAAGATTGTGATTGGTTATTCTAGTCAATTTACATGCTCAGATTACATACTTTTATTCTAATAATTCAAGCATACTTAATTATCGTTGTTAACTAGTTATTGTTGATTGATTAATTAACAAAGTAAACATGCTCGGACTAATTATTAATGGAACACTCGTTAAGTTAATTAACATACTTGAGGATTAACTTACACAACTAGTTAAGTATGTATGAATTTGCTATTTCACGACTATTAACTTAGTTAATAAAGTAAATATCCTCAATCAAATAAACATGACATAACTTAGATCTATCGTTATTATCTTAGTTAGTTAACGTGATCAATGATGTGATTAATAATTAATGGGTAAATGACAAATCAACCATCGTGGTTTGAAGTCAATGACAAGTCAATCACTATGGTATTTTTTTTAACAACTTAACTACTCACGTATGTTAAAATGACAAATCCAACATCACACAGACGTTTACCGTTAAAAAGCTAGGAGAGAACGTTCGAACGCCGGAACGACCCGTTCCGACATTCTGAAGAATTCAGAACGCCCAACGCGGGGCGTTCTGATTTTCTGAAGAATTCAGAATGCCTAAAGTTCTGATTTTCTGAAGAATTCAAAACGCCCAACGCGGCGTTCTAAAGAATTCAAAACGCCGAACGGCGTTATGAACAAATCAAAATGCCGCGGGGCGTTCTGAAAGGGCATTCTGAAGAAAATCAGAACCCCAGTGAGGAGACACCACGAATTTCGTGGTGTCTGGTGCGCAAGACACCGCATTTTTATGCGGTGTCTTACGCTGAGACACCACATTTTATGCAGTATCTTGCAAGGCACCGCATTTTTATGCGGTGTGTCAGCATCAGACACAGCATAAAAATGCAGTGTCTCAACAAGACACCGCATTTTTATGCGATGTCTCAGCAAGACACCGCATTTTTATGCGGTGTATTCAAGACACCTATGCGGTGTCTTGCAAGACACCTCATGGTTTTATGAGGTGTCTTCAAGACACCTCATTTTATGAGGTGTCTTGGTGTCTTCAAGACACCTCATGGTGTCTTGCAAGACACCGCATAAAAAGGTGTCTTGAAGACACCTTTTTATGCAATATTTGTGAGACACCGCATAAAAATGTGATGTCTTGTTGAGATACTGCATTTTTATGCGGTGTTTGGTGAGACGCCACATAAAAATGCGGTGTCTGGTGAGACACTGCATAAAAATGTGGTGTCTTGCAAGACACTGCATAAAATGCGGTGTCTCAGTGTAAGACACCACATAAAAATGCGGTGTCTTGCGCACTAGACACCACGAAATTCATGGTGTCTCCTCACTAGGGTTCTGATTTTCTTCAGAATGCCCTTTCAAAACGCCCCGCGGCGTTCTGATTTGTTCATAACGTCGTTTGGCGTTTTGAATTCTTTAGAACGCCGCGTTGGGCGTTTTGAATTCTTCAGAAAATCAGAACTTTGGGCATTCTGAATTCTTCAAAAAATCAGAACGCCCTTCGTTGGGCGTTCTAAATTCTTCAGAAAACCAGAACGCCCCGAGTTGGGCTTTCTGAATTCTTCAGAATGCCGGAACGGGTCGTTCCGGCGTTCAGACGTTGTCTCCTAGCTATTTAACGATAACCGTCTGTGTGATGTTGGATTTGTCATTTTAACATACGTGAGTGGTTAAGTTGTTAAAAAAAATACCATAGTAGTTGACTTGTCATTGACCTCAAACCACGATGGTTGATTTGTCATTTATCCATAATTGAATTAGACAAGTGATTACTTAAACATGCTCAAATAGAATTACCATTATTATTCTAGTTAATTATCCTAATTAAATTGCATGCTCATTATCACAAGTACTAATACTAGGTTATGAAAGTAAGACAAATAAATGGCAGCAGAATAATGATTAAATACATAGCAGCTTGAAATTAATAACTAGACAGAAGTTAAACTATAAAGAACAACTCATAATAATGTCTTCGCACTTAACTCATCTATCTCGTTCATTATCTAAGCATTTCTCGCCCATCAATTGTCTATCACTCGTTCATTAATTATTTAAGCCTTTATGACATAACTAACAATATCACTTAACAGTAAAGAATACCAACAATGAATAATAGCAATTATATTAACCAAGTAATATCACAAAGCTAACAATAATCTACCCTATCAATCCAAGGAAATAACAAAAAAAATTTCATTCAAGGAACACAATACTACTCATGCACACTACTTGTGGTGTAGGGCTTCCAAATGGCCAAGACACACCCAATTTCCTTACCTTGAACTTTATCGCGCATTGATACTTGACCGTCATCTTTTTCTCCTCCTTTCAGTACCTTCACAAATTAGTAATCATTTATCACTAATAGTCATGGCTTATAAATTTCCCTACCCTTAATTACTAAACAGGTTCACAGATCATTAAAAAGAATACATCTACGTCTTAACGGAGCATTGATCCAAGCTTTATCATTATAACATGCTTAACTCGCTTTATAAATTGTCCGACACATCCATGCTTCATCATTGAATAATAATGAACAGTAGTTAAATCCACCCAACACAAATTCCCAAAAGCACAACCAAGAAATTGACACACCAGCAATTAACCAAAAGCATTCCAACACCAACAGGTTTCATGATTCCTCATTCATTCCCAAATATTCTATTTAGCAACTTAACCCAACTTCACCATTGAAATCCATTTTAACAGATTTATGCATTCAAAATTAACCAACAAAGTGTAAATACATTCAGGAAATAATATCACAGAAATCACCCAACAACATAGCAGTTTTGTCCAACATTTTTATCCATAACGTTAATATATCTTCTTAACATGCTTTGACTAACAAAGTACTTATATTTTTCAATCCAAACAATAACACTCATATGACCATCACAGAAGTATCAACAGAACCCAACAGATTATTACAGCTCAACACAACTGAAAGAACCCACAGAGGAAGACAAACCTCAGGACATGTGCAAGTCATACATTCAATACCAAACAACAGCTTATTATCGAAATAGCATAATACATTTTCAGACAAATTTCAACGCCACCAACACCATTAAATCCCAACAGGAAATTGTTCATTCCCCAATACATAACTACAACCAAAGTTGAACTAAACTTCAGAGAAGAAATCTCACCATCAGTCAGAGATAATAATTAACGTGCATAGTCAAAACTTCTCTAGCATTCATCAATATCCCACATGACAAAAAAGCAGTAAACCAACCAATATTATTTCTAACAACATATTATCCCTCGGCAGAAACCCAATCATAACAAAACCAATTTAACGGAGTAATGCTCTACATATTGCCAATCGACAGAAGTAATCATCAAGAATGTAAACCCAACAGCATGAAACAAATCTCCAGGATACACAAGCATTATAGACTCATACATGAAGAAAACCTCTCACCTTCTCGGCCTCAGCTCCAACTCCCTTCCAGCTCTAGGTTCAACATCTACAGGAGCATCCTAGTCTCCCTCTTCCCTTCTCTATAAACCATCATAAGAGGGGACACTCTCTGTCAAACCCTAGAAGGCAGAGAGCATAGTTTCCTGGCACGCCCAACATTATCCCGTGTTTCTTCCTTCTTTTCCAGAAGTTGTCGTTTGTCGTCTCCCCTTTCGTCCGAGTGTGATGCCAACTGGAAGGAGTGTGCAGATTCTCCCTTGACAGTAGGCTACTCAACCTGAACCAACCTGACCGGGTTCAGATGCACCAAGTCGGGGTCACAATCTGCACCCATCTAGAATCGCCCCCTGCCCTTGCAACCAACGAACAATCAACCGAAATGTAGAGGAGGAGAAAACCCAACCAACATACCTCCGATTTGTCGCCAGAAATCGCGACCCGTGGAAGTCCCGAGTTGTCCCGCGCTGCCTCGCCTCCAGAGCCCTAACCGTGAATGTCGTTCCACCTCGCCTGGACATCGTGCACGCTGTCGCGTGGCGTCGCACAGCCATCCTGAGCTCGCCCGTCGCCGTTTGCCTCCCTTTCCTCCTCTCTCTCTCATCTGTTCTCTCATTCGGTTCTCCATCGCGAAGAACGCAGAAGACCATTCTTTGGTCTTCAGCGCATAATGGCCTACGGGCCAATTAAAATCCCCCTGAACCAGTTCACAGTGTGAACTGGTTCACTCTCCCGCAATTCTTTTATTCAATTTAATTAATCATCTTTTACTAATTCCATTTTAAATTCCCAATAATCCAATTTATGACTTAATATTCTCCTTTTTCATTTCGTCAAATGGCTGAAGGCCAGACGAAATGAGAAGTGTTGAACCGGTCCCTTAATAGGACTGATTCAGTTAATTGAAAATACATCCTCATTTATAAATATTAATCCCAGTGATTCACATATATCATAATTTAATTTAATTAACCCCAACTAATCACTTATATTATAATTTAATTAATTGAATTAATATTTATTTTAATTACATTAATTTTCATAAATTATAATCTAACAAACACGTTCCTGATAATATCCCGATAATTACCCAATCGATCCAATACCTCCAATTATCTTCTTATTATCTTTATTAATTTCCGATATGAAAAGTCGCAGTATTACAAATACGGATAAAGAAACAAACACGGGAACGGATACAGAAATGCGTACGATCACGGATACCAAAACGGATACAGAAACAGGAATAGAAACAGAAACAGAAAGAAAGTACGTAAATGTGAAAAGATAAAAGAACAAAAGAAAGAGAACGAAAAGACAAACTGCATACGGTTTTAAAATGGCACAACATGTACATGTAGCATATTAGGTATTATCACTTATTGAGCGTTAGACTCATAGTTTATGTCTTGCGATGTAAGTACAAGTACGAGAGATATAACGAACAGATTAAGGAGCAGTCAATGAAGTATTTGCACGGGCGAGACTTGTGGCTAGCTGGGCGAGACTTGTGCCTGGCTATGCTAATGAAGTTAAAAAGGGAAATGAGTTTTGTAAATAATATAAACGGTTTTTTTATTATTCTTTAAATAAATTATTTATGCTTCCGCTGTAATTTTAAGAAAAGAGATTTCATAAATAAAGTCTTCCACTATTTATAGCGCTTTCAGTGACGAGTTTTAAGCAAATGTTTTTAATGGTCCGGTTTTAAGAAAATTACTCTAATTTCAATCTAAGAGGTTTTAATAAAGACTTCAATTATTTTATAAAAGTTTTAAATTTCACATATTTTTTTTAAATGTAAGAAAAACTGGGTCGTTACATTATGTTTTGTGATATAAGTAAGTATGGTAACAAGGAAAGGAGTAGCTGATGGAGGATTTACATGTTGCGGGTCTGTAATACCATGAATTCTTATTATATTAAGTCTTGGTTAAATAATGATGATTATTGGAGTTGAATTGGAAGTGTTGAAATTATGATGTGTTATAATTTCAAAGTTTTGTGTTATGGCTTAAGAAGGAGTGAAGATTCAAATGATTATGGGATATTTGATAGTGAAAGTGGTCGACCAACTTGGAAATGGTTGACCAAAATATAAACAGATTAGAAAGAGGAGCTCTCGGGTAGAAAAGTGGTCGACCAGTATAGAAGTGGTCGATCGAAATATTGACAAATTAAGAACAGGGGGCTCTCGGGTTGAAAAGTGGTCAACCAGTATAGAAGTGGTTGACCAATTTTCTGGAGAAAAATGATTTCTAAAGAAAAGTGGTCACCAAAATAGAATTGGTCTACTAGAATACCAAAGGTCACTTGAATTTTATGCAATGTTTGATTTTAATTGGTAGAAATGGAGGTGGAAACCTCCAAGGCATGCCCTGCTTAGCTACACCTCAAGCTTGGAGCTGGAGAAAGAAGAATGTTAAGGATTTAAGGGTTGAAGACTTAGACTCTTTTAAGGAAAAGAAAACTATCTCTCTCTCTCTCTCTCTCTCTCTCTCTCTCTCTCTCTCTTTCTCTCTTTCTCTCAAGAACCTCTCTAGAGTTCTCCTTCTCTTCTTCTTTTGAAACTTAAGATATGTTAAGCGCTTTTATGATTTTGTTAAGAATTTTATAAGGTTAGGGGAGGCATTGATGCACCCTAAGGTCCAATCATCCGGACCCGAGCCAATAGGTTCATTGCTTATATAATTAGTTACTATTTTATAGGATCGAATAAACTAGAAGAACTTGAGCACGAACCAATGCATGATGAAAAGAAGGCTCCTCAACATTTAATCACATTTTGACCGAGCACAATTAGGAATTCACTTCCATAGACGTTTGGAGAACGGCCCAACAACCATGGACTCAGATAAGCCCACACACTTAATCAAATGGGTGGGACCAAGTCCAATTGGAGAAAAAGAGAAAGAACACACATCCTTGGCCTAATTGCTCTCCTTAAATGTATTAGGTGGCCTTGGAATTACTAAAAGAACTTTACATCTTCCTAGGTAAGCTTTGTCTCACCAAAGAAGAATCTAGAGATGACAATTCATATTCCAAGATGCTCTTGTAGTTTTCTAGACTCTTTTCATTTTCCTAGGTAATGAATCTCCCCTCTTTCTCATCCCCCTTCTTCTATGTAATTAATGTTTGTTTTGGTTTGTTAATGACTTTTCCTCTTCTTAGGTGGTTGGTTATTAACATCTATTTATTAGTTGCATTGTAACTTGTGTCCAAAGATGGGTATATATACCCCCGTTTTGTAATTCAAAAGAAAATCAACTTTGAATCAAAAACTCTTGTGTTTAGTTTGTGAAATTCTTTCACTCTCTTTTTGCTATCCCTTATTTTGGTGAGTCATATCCAAATTGAGTGTTAGTAGGTTTGGTAAGTCATATCCAAACCGTAGCTTGGTGATTCATATCCAAGCTAGCCTCCATTTTTCTTGGTGAGTCATATCCAAGCGAAGTGTGAGTGTACATCAATTAACTTGATCCCTCAAGTTAATCCTCTCTCCATCAACTTAGCAAAGCGAGCTAAGTCCATTCCATCAGGAATAAGTCCAAGCACCCCCATGGTTCTCCCTTGTTCTTCACATCACTTCCGCATTGTTCCAAACCCCCGTTTGGGACACATCATTTGGTATCAGAGCCTGCAAATTTCCAGGTTCCCTTGCTTCAATTTTATTATTTTGATATTTGGATAATTGGTCTTCCCTTATGATGAAACGAGACTGCCAGTATACAAGGTATTACCGTGATGAAGAAGAAGAATTAGATTATGTTCTTTCTACTTTCAGCGGATCAAATTGGTACGAAAATTACACAGAATGGGAAGAAGACCTGGAAAACTTTTTCTTAAGTCACGAATTGTCGGATAGAGGCAAAATGAAAATTGCGTCTTCAAGACTCAAAGAAAAGGCTTCCCGTTGGTGGAGAAAGATAAATTTCGAGAGAAAGGAATGCGGTGAAGATGCCATAAATTCTTGGAGAGTGATGAAGCGATTGTTGAGAAAAAAGTATGCTCCAGAAATTTTCAAGACCATCTCACCACCGCCTATCAGAAAGTATGAGTCAAGATATTATAGTGAAGAAGAAAATGAGTCATTGGCATCTATCCCAATTTTTGACGATTTAGTCCTTGCCGAAGACTATTTGGATTAGAAAGGCGAGGTTGACAAAATTTTGCTACGTCTGTATTTTTTGGAAAGAAGCACGGTAAAAATTATTTCTTCAAACCTTCGAGGAAGAGCTTCAAGATGGTGAGACAAACTAATTTCCTACCAAAAAGAAAACGGAGAAGAAGACATCAACACGTGGTATTTGATGAACAAATACTTAAGAAGAAAATTTGCTCCATCCACAAAGAGATTTTCTAAGAGTCAACAATCTGAGCGCCAAGAGTTGAAAGCCATTTTCAGTAAGGTCAGTCAAATACTGGACAACATGAGTGATAATCTCGCGTTGATACAAAAGTCTAAACGTTTTTCCACATTACAAGCCAAGAGTCATATTGCGGTGGTAGAAGAATCTGACAGGACTAAGGAGAATATTATGGAAGAGGAATGTAAAGATAACTCCTTGGCAGCAACTTAAGCAAGAAGAAAAGCTTGTGGAGGTGGTCATATTACCTGAAGAAGGACCACTGCTATCTTTGGATTTTCTGAGCATGAAAGCAGAGTTGTCTGAAGAGGAATGCTCTGAGTCGGAAGACCTTGTTGACAAGAATGTATCCTTGGTACTTATTCTGAAAGAAATAAAAGTGCTCATGGAAGAATGTTGCAAACAAGAGATGTCTGTCCTCTTAGAATGTCATGATCCTCCATCTCTCCAAATTCATAGAATTGGAATTCCAAAGGAGCCAAACTTCCAAGACCAGCAAGTAAGGTACTTACCGTCAAGTTCCTTAATTGATTTGGATTTTAATATTAGATGGGTAAAGAATAATGATGATATGGACTCTGCTATACCACTTGGGATTGGAAATGTTATCATTGATGCTCATGTTGATCACTCTATATATCCTGGGATTTTAATTGAAGTTGATAACTTTAGTATGCCTAATGAGAAGATGGAAGACTGTTTGTTTACTACTTATTATGGACAGTCAAAGATGGAAGTCATTATGCTTTGTGTCAACCTGAATTTCCCATTTGATCCGGGTGGAAGGCATGAAAAGAAGATAATGATGAATACTCATTGGATTTGAGGATAGATTCTTTTCAACCCCGAGAGTATGATGCACCCTAAGGTCCTATCATCCGGACCCGAGCCAATAGGCTCATTGCTTATATAATTAGTTACTATTTTGTAGGATTAAATAAACTAGAAGAACTTGAGCACGAATCAATGCATGATGAAAAGGAGGCTCCTCGACATTTAATCACATGTTGACCGAGGACAATTAGGAATTCACTTCCATGGACGTTTGGAGAATGGCCCAACAACCATGGACTTAGATAAGCCCACACACTTAATCAAATAGGTGGGACCAAGTCCAATTGGAGAAGAAGAGAAAGTCCACACATCCTTGGCCTAATTGCTCTCCTTAAATGTATTAGGTGGCCTTGGAATTACTAAAAGAACTTTACATCTTCCTAGGTAAGCTTTGTCTCACCAAAGAAGAATCTAGAGATGACAATTCATATTCCAAGATGCTCTTGTAGTTTTCTAGACTCTTTTCATTTTCCTAGGTAATGAATCTCCCCTCTTTCCCATCCCCCTTCTTCTAAGTAATTAATGTTTGTCTTGGTTTGTTAATGACCTTTCCTCTTCTTAGGTGGTTGGTTATTAACATCTATTTATTATTTGCATTGTAACTTGTGTCCAAAGATGGGTTATATATACCCCCCTTTTGTAATTCAAAAGAAAATCAACTTTGAATCAAAAACTCTTGTGTTTAGTTTGTGAAATTATTTCACTCTCTTTTTGCTATCCCTTATTTTGGTGAGTCATATCCAAATTGAGTGTTAGTAGGTTTGGTGAGTCATATCCAAATCGTAGCTTGGTGAGTCATATCTAAGCTAGCCTCCATTTTTCTTGGTGAGTCATATCCAAGTGAAGTGTGAGTGTACATCAATTAACTTGATCCCTCAAAGTTAATCCTCTCTCTATCAACTTAGCAAGGCGAGCTAAGTCCATTCCAGCAAGAATAAGTTCAAGCACCCCCACGGGTCTCCCTTGTTCTTCACATCACTTCCGCATTGTTCCAAACCCCCGTTTGGGACACATCAGGCATGATGGAAAGAAGAAGAAAAATTAGATGGAAAGGTTGAAATCGGGTGGATTAAGTATTTAATGATTATTGTGTGCCTTCCCAAAATTTAGAAATTAAGCCAATTGAACATGTTATTAAAGACATATTAAGAAAGAAGTTGGTTCTAGGATGAATGGATTTCGTTAAGTAGTATGAAAGTTACAATCAATCAAAGATCGGGGAAATTTATTTATGGTATTCCAATTTAATTATTATCATTTTTTTTTAATTAAGGAAAGTCTTTTGCTACGTGTTTTATAAAAGAAAAAGTTTTCATAATCCATATATTTTAAATAAAATGAAAACGGATAGTTACACAAAAATAATTTAAGAGTCAGACTTATTATAATATAACCAGCCTAGTTTATTACCTACAGCTTTTATTGTATAATTTCAATTCTCATATCACATCATACATATAAAGTACTTATGTAGTTCTGTCTCATACATCAATGTGTTATTGGTGGCTTAATTTATAAATTAGAAATAATCAAAAGAATAGGTCACTTGCACCCAGCAACACGCAGGGTAAAGAAACGACAGTTGTCAGATAACAGCGTTGTCTGGGATAAGAGCACCTCGAGGAAGAACTACAACCCCTCCACTAATGACACAGTCATTGCCTCCTCCGTCTCCTTCTTCCACGTTGTATCTGTTGATGATCTGCAACAGTCAAAACCCTCCATCTCATCACAAATCCTACTAGTACTCACTGGTAACAAAAGAAAAGAAAGAAAGAATCTAACCTTCACATTTTTCCCTATCTTTGCATTCTTATCTACAATTGCTTTCCTAATCCAAGTGTTATCCCCTATCCCCACCGGAACCTCGCTTCTCTTCCCAATTCTCCCTTCCCCCTCCTTCCAACCAAAAGAAGAACCATTAATTCAAATAGACCGAGTCGCTAAATCATTTTAATAAATGTGAAACGGGTCGACTAAATTCCCGTCACTTTTTCACTTATTTAGTGTCTTTGGCATTAATCTTCATAACAAAATGAGTGAAACCAAGCTCATCGACCAACACTTGCATTACTTGATAGGTGTCGGAGCCGAAGATGACAGACTCCTCGACCACGGTCCCTTCTCCAATTCTCGTCCTCATACCAATTACTGACTCTCTGATCTCGCACCTCTGCACTTGTGAAGTCAAAAAATGAAAACATTGATCAGACTGAGGACGACTTGTTTATTAGAAACATTTGGGAAGATGAGAATGAGTTGTGGCTTATAGTCTCCCTCACATTAAGGATGCAGCCATCGCCGATGATGCTGTCTGTGATTACAGCATCACTCACAAAAGTCGGCGGCAGAAGCCGAGGAAGCGTATAGATGGGCCAGTTGGTATCGAAATAGCTGCTTCCAAAAATATATAATTTTACTAAAAATTATTAAAAATGAGATCAAAATGTTGTGTGGGTAGAAGAAATTCTGACTTGTAAGTGTGTAATGGGTTAGTCTCTTTCTTAGTGCAGGCCATGTTTGCTTTGTAGAATGCTTGTATGCTTCTCATGTCTTCCCAATATCCTTGGAAAACAAATCTTTCAACCTAACCATTCCGCCATTATCAGCAAACCAGAACCAGTAAGTGTTCAGGTGTAAAAGCAAATACATTAAACAGACCTTCCTTCCCATTGATATCGCGGCGGGAATTACTTCACTGGTGAAGTCATTTGCCGTCGGGAAATGTTGTTTTAGAAGATCCACCATCGTATCTCTCTCGATCACGTATATCCCCATGCTTAAGTTCATCGTTTGTTCGCTCCTACCATTTCCACTTCCCTGCTACAGAATCTTTCCGATAGCAATATAGTAAACTCGAGGTTTGAAAACGAAAAGATTTAAAATAAAAAATTTACTTGAGTGTTCGTGGTGGTGGATTGTTTTCCGATATCTGAGTTAGAAGGGATGATCCCAACTACTAAATTACCGGAAGCAACTTGGAGAAAACCAAAAGCAGGGTGATGATCTTTTCTCGTGGCCGGAGAGGCGACGATGGTAATGTGGGCATTGCTTTTCCGGTGGGCCTCGACGACATTTCTGTAGTCCATTTTGTAAAGATGATGCCCGGGAAGTAGCAGAAACTCAGTAACAGGCTGCTCCTCCAGTATCCACAGGCATCTTCTCACAGCATCTGCACTTCCCTGATTTAAGAAATTATTTAACTTATCAAATTAGCATCAAATCTATCGCTTAATCTTCTGAGATTGAAGACGGCTGATCATTGTACCTGAAACCATGTGTGATGCTCAGGGCTTTGGCAGGCGGCTATCACTTGGAGGGAGACGTCCGGCATATTGCCTACTTTTCCGGCATAAGCACGGGAGAGGTGAGAATTGAGAGAAGCGGAGTTGAACTGAGTGAGAGCGTAGATTTTGTGAATGTTGCTATTAATGCAGTTGCTCACCACTGCATCCACTAGCTTAAAGTTTGCAGCGATGGGCATCGCCGCCTCCGAGCGTCTCCGTGTGAGCGGGTAAAGCCCAGCTTCGGGTCCATCTCCGAACACGATAGCCGCAACTCCCTGGCTAAAATCATGGCGAAACATCAACGTGGGTAGTACTAGCGGCGGCTGGGAGTAAAGACGAAAGGAAGTGGAAGAAAGGTTGAAATGACCCTTACACCCACATCGCCGAGAACTCGAGAAACCGAAAGCAGAAAGCTGAGAGAGCTGCAAATTATGCGCCATTGACGTGATTGTGGAGACAGATTGCTGTTATTAATCATATCGTCAATGGTGGCTTCATTATTTGGCATCAAACAAGCATATCAGTGAATCGCCTTTATGTTTGTAGCTGTCGTAATGAAGCTTCCTGATGAATATCCATTGTTTACATCTTCTAATCTCTGCAAAGCTGTTAACTTTGCAGATTCATTAGGCATTGATTGTAGGAGGAGGATGGTTAAGGAAAAATGAAGAGCCCTTTGGAATGAAGTAGTAAACAAGGCAGGCATAGTTTTGTCGGCCTTTTTTTGTATAGGCATTTTTAAAAGATTGCATGAAGTCTGTTTATTTTAGACCAATTATACTGTATCCGGACTGTTTTGGTTCGATTTTAGGCCCAAAAGAACGACGGATAGAAGGCAACTCAGTTTTGAACCGACATCGAACTGAGGCAACGAAGGTGCTCCAATGGTTTTTCTGATCGGTCCTTTTGTTGGGCTTTTTTTGTTGTGCTTAATTTGGGTTTAAAAATTACCATAAAATAAAAAGATTTTAACATGAGTTTTGCTCTGAAATAGTACGAATGTTCAAGTTAAAAAATTAAAATTTTTATTTATTCTTTGGTTTTGTTCGGTTTTCCATATGGTTTCTATATGAATGACTTTTTTAGAGTTAAAATGAAAAATAAACATAATTTGAAATTATTTTGTGGCCTTAAAAAGGGAAATTAACAAATCAAGCACTGTATTTTGGGATTAATGACAAGTCAACCTGTGGCATCCCGCCCTGTGAAGGCCAGGAAAGGCCCAGTTGTGGGTCCGGCCCATATCAGGGGGGGCACAATCCCACATCGCTTGGGAGAGTAGAAAATGCATGGTATATAAGCATGGAGCCCCTTTCTACCTAGTACAACGCGTTTTGGGCTAACCCCAAGAACAAACCCGTGCGGGCTTCGGCCCAAAGCGGACAATATTGTACTGGGAGCACCGGGGGACGTTACACAACCACTAAACAATTTTTGCTAACAACTTAAATACTGAACTATAGAAAATAGATGTCGCAAATATCGCTGTCATGTTTGCTGTTAAACATTTTGATTTTGTTCCACGGCAGAACGATAGACGTTCCTTTGCGGAACTTTAGTACTAAATATAAAATTTATATAATAAAGCTCATAGTTTGTTGTTCCTTAGTGGAATATTATATTTTCCTCCGTAAAAAGTTGAAATTCCATGGTGAAACGTCAACTTTCCTCCATGGAACGTTATTACTAATAAACATTTCTCCTTGTCTGTCGTTATTAGTGCATAATGATGTCATTCCGTAGAGGAAAGTATATGTTTCGTCGCAGAACATCATACTTTCCCCTATAGAATTACATCATTTATGGGCAGAAAGACATCATTCTTGGGTGAAAAGTATGACGTTCAGCATTCTGTTGCCCTAGTATATATCAATTGGCATTCCGCGCTCCGGAGAGATCAACGATTTCCTCAGCAAACCCCAAACTCTTTTTGCTCTTAGAGAGATTTTCTTATTATTTCATCTATTCCAATGGATTCTAGGACAAGCGAATTGACTTTCAAGCGTAAAAGTGCTTTGTCACAGTCTCAACCTCAATTTCAACCAGAAACATACTCAGCCCGTGATCACAGAAGAAATGCAACTGAATTCATTTGTGCCCAATTTTAGCACAATGCACCTGCCGTGGTTGAAGTAAAATATGTTGTTGAAGCACAAGCACAAGCACAGACCGAGGTTAAAGCACAACTTCAACCTCAACCTCAACCTTAATGACGACTAGGAGCTCAATTGGTCCTTCTCGAAATTTTTATAGATAGTTTGTGTAACATCACGCATTTTTTTTCGTATAAAAATTTTCTTTTCTTTAAATCATTTGCATGATGGAAAACCAGAGTAATAAACATACAGGGGAAGTCTTAGAGTAAACATACAACAGAAGTTTTTTACAATTAAATACCACAAACTAATTATTTAAATAAACACATTAACTTAAAATATTTATTTGAAGTCATAAAACACTTAAAAGCTTTTAAAATATTCAAATACATTTATTTCATTTCGGTGAGCCATAACCCAAGGTCAATGTCGCCAACAGCACAAACGCTTAACCCGATGTGTAATATCCCGATAATATTTCCCCGTGTATATAATGTAATGAATTTTAGAATAATTAATGTGTTATACTGTGGGGTGGCATGTTGTTGATTAATGCCATATAAATTAGGAAAAATATTATGGAGTGATTAAAGTATTAAAGTTTTGAAGAAAAATGTATATATTTCGGTTTTCGGTCGACCCGCAGTCGACTGGTGGTTGTGGTTTTGCATTCGAAAAGTGTCTCAAATAGTCCGTTGCATTTTGGGATAAGGCTGGGACGGCATTTCGCGTCCAAAATCGTACCCTGTCTACAAAGTGAACTTTCGGTCGACTCGCGGTTGAGTGCAGTTGAATGCGGTCTTGGAAAATTTGAATCTGTCTAATTTTGTTGACTTTTTGGTGGACATGCGGTCGCTTTCCCTCGACCAAAATCGCAATTCTAAAGGAGAATGTAAAATTCGGGTGACATGCAGTCGAGATGCGAATGCCTTCTCTCAACCGAAAACGCACGATTCTGCAAAAAAATCTGTTTTAGATATATGAGTGTTTTTGTTGTTTAGGCATTTATTTCCCACTCAGTCAACAAGGAAGCAACTCTCCCACGCCTGGACACCCCTCCCAATCCCTCTAGGTGACCAACCGTCACTCCTTCAGGTAGGATTCGTGTATAAGGTTGTCCAACTGAGTTATTCTGTGCATTTTTCTTCTCTTCTCCGCGCGTGAGTGAAACTCATTGAGTGTGAGTGTTCTGTGAGGGTTGAGTTGTGAGAAGTGTGTACTCTATGAAGTGATACATGTGCATTGGGTGTGAGGTTCGTGAATTGGAGTGTGAGGTTGGGTTGGACTACTCATTGCAACATTTTCTTCCAGTATAGAAATTCTTCAACGATTATCAAATTGAGGTAAGAATTGGGTAGTGTCTGTAATACCCCTATAATTTTTTCCTTGTATACGCGATGTAATCAATTTTCAAGATAATTAATATGTTACATTGCGTATTAATATGTGTTAAATTATTACGTGTAATTATGTGGTAAAGATTATGGAATAAAAAATAAGTATGAAAATGTGAAGAAAAACTAAAATTTGACGAATTCGAACGAAGGCGGACGACATAAGGATGAAGATCCTCGTTCGAAAACAGATATGTAATACCTGGACTTTTTATATCATAATTTAAAAAGGATAAATTGGAAAGTAATTAGAAGTACTTGAATTAGTAAAATAATTATCGGGGTATTACCAAGGAAGTAATTGTTAGATTATAAATTATGTATACTTATTGGATAATAATTAGGACTAATTTAGGAGGAGTATTATTTTGGATAATTAATATATATATATATACACACATATGTGACGGTACGGGTTAATTAATGATAGGAAAATATGGGGTTGATATTGGGGAATAATTGAAGTGTGAAAATTTAATGAAAATTGTAGAAACTTGAGAATTAAAACGCACGTAGACGGGATATCGCATCCGAAAACGAGTTGTGCACCGTCCCCGAGTTTGGGACGATGCAGGACGAGACTTCGCATCCCAATTCTCCCTTCAACGCGAGAATTTGGACACATACGGACGAGTGCAGACGCCTATGGACAAGAAGATTTTGAATCTGTCCAATTTCTGGACAGTTTCAGACGCACGCGGACGAAGGTGCGGACGCCTCCCTTCATCCAAAAATGCAATTTTGTCTAGGAATCGGGGGATTTCGGATGAACGCGAACAAGGCAAGGACGCTCCCCTCATCCAAAAAGTCGAGTTAAACTGAGAAACCCAAAATTTTCCAGACACTTTCTCTCTCATTTTCGTTTCTCCCTTGATTTCTCTCTCTCCTACAACACGTCCCTTCTCCCTCTAAAGGCTTGGAAGCTTTCCACATGGCTCCCTTGTAGTGGACCTCCCTCCCTTGGTGTGGGTGATTGTCACTTCCCCTGTAGAAGCTTATCCATGCTTTCTCTCTCCTTCAGTCTATAAGATGCGGGTGTGGGGGCTGCGTCTGGGTTTTCACTCTACAAGCAGTGACTGAAACAAGAGGTGAGTGCTACATTTTGCCTTGTGAGTGTTTGAGGAGAAGAAGCTTCTCGGGTATTCTTGAGGTCAGAATTTCCTACCTATCTGTTTACAGATTTCATGGAGTTATGCCTCTGCTGTAATCAGTTTATGGATTTGAAGTGTGTTATAAGTAGAAGATAAATGATGAGCTTCCTTATGTTGGTTTATAGCTTTGAAGATTTGTGAATGTTTGATTTCCCTATTTTGGTTGTTGCTATTGAATTGTGGAGAAATGAGATAAATGTTGATGGGATATGCCCTGTTAATAGAAATGGTTTCCTGATATTTACTGTTTGTTAGAAATAATTGATGAGAACCATAATGGGTGTTAGCTTTGTTGACTGTTACTCTGGGTCTTTGTTAAGAGATTTCTCTTGGAATGTTATGGGTATTGTTGGATGTCTACTCTATCAAATTAGTGTTGATTGTTAATATTGATAAAAAAAATAAATGGGTGGAAGTTGTTGATTGTTTAAGTTGGATATTAAAGGTTTATTGTGGGAAGCTGTTAAGTACCATGGTTTTTGTCACTCTTGACTGGTTATTAGGAAACACGTGTATGCTTTTGTTACTACTATGTGAATCATGAGTTGTTGTTATTTAGTTACGCATGAAGGATATTGTTATTGAAGGATGAGAATTACGTACACTCTCTATTTATTTGGAAATGACTGTGGTGCACTGTTGTTGTTTATATCTTTTATAAGTTACTGTGATGGAATACTGTTCGGTTTTGTGAAGTAAATTCTCTGTAATATCCTGTCACATTGATGGAATGAGCAATTTGTTGTGGGTTATTGCTATTCCGTTGCACATGTTAAGATATTAGAAGCGTTATTGCGAGATTGCTAGGTAATTAATGACTAATGAGATTTGTTAAGCGTTAAAATTTATGGAAATTTAGTGATTGTTATTAATGAATAAATATCGGTTAAATGGGTTGATGAAAATAATTGAATGAAAAGGTGAGATGTATTATTAATTGAATGAACGAAGAATAGCAGTATTGAAGTTGAGATTCATAATGGGTAAATATATTGATAAATAAATGTTAATTATTTTGAAGGTATAAAAGGGAGGATGGGCAATGTTAATTTCTGAACTGCATTATGGACGCCATGTAAGTTGATACTTACTGTGCTTTGGTCATCAAACCCTACATCACAAGAATTAGGATAGTATGCTATGTGTTCTTTTAATGATATGTTTATTAGACATTTATATAATCATATAGGACTGTATGTATTCACGAGCATATTGTATGACATACTCAACATATGTAAATAGGCATGTGGCGGTTCAGGAGGATTGGTGTAATATTCCGAATTTGTATTGAGCTAAATACAAGGCTTATGTAATAAATTAAGACGATAAGAGCTGAGTTGGAAAAGTAGAGATATTGATCAAGAGAAATGCATTTGAAATAGTTAATTATGATACCCTGATATGTTCAAAATTAGTTTAAGGGAAGGATTAAGTTTATTTGTGAATGGGTTGGTGATGTTTGGAATTAGAAAAGATGATATCGAGACTGTGTCAGTGATTGGTAGTCAATGGATTAGTAAGAGAAAATACACTTGGATATAATAAGGTGGAAGTTATAAGGTCTATTATATTTTGGAGTACTTTGGATTTAATAAAAGAATAAGGTGGAAGAGGAGTTATAGAATATATACTTTGAGTATTAAGGAATAAAGTTATGGATAGTTGGATCATTCAAGTGTTGGCCAAAGAGAAAATATATTTGAACGTAATTGGACGTATTTGGATATTCTAAGGATACTGTAAGGAATGGAAGTTTGGATATAATTGGGTATGGAAACGTGAATCATATAGTATAAGTTGGTAGATGATATAAATGTTATATATGTAAATATATGGTATTGGTGCTTAATGGTTTGGAGAAGACGATGTGGTATGGAGGATATTACTATTTATATTATGACCTTGGATTATTGGTGCAATATAAAATATATATATATATTGAAGACATGTATGAAATTGTCACGTTAAAGGAATAACATGAATATACATAATCTGAAGAAGAATTATGCGGTCGATTTCGATCGCCATGATTTTGTCGACCGCGTGATCATCCGCAGTTCAGAATCAAAGAATTCTGCGGGCGTTTGGTAGAAGGGTGGTCGATCATCCTTCATTAAAATCGATCGCCATTAAAAAAAATTATTGTCTGGAATGCACAACCAAAGTGATGATTCGTTGTCTGAACAACTGGATGATTATGGGTGATTAAGGATGCATCCAGTGGTCTTCTGTCTTCAATGGGATGATGTTGAGTCGTTGTTGGAGGTCTATAAATGGAGGAGTGATGGACGAGAGTTGGGAAGAAAATGGCATGTGGAAGCTCTGCCAAAATAGTTCGAGAGAGAAAGAGAGTTTGCAACCGTGAGTAAGAGTGTGAAGGTTGAGAGAGAGAAAAAGTGATGATCCTCTGATGTGGTGTTTCAAAATGTTTGAAGGTTTGAAAAGAAGTAGCAACCGTGAGCAATAGTTTTGAAGATTTATGATGTTATACGCTGGAGGTGTGGGTCTGTGGTTGGAAATTCTTCTGGAGTTTTGAAAGAGCAGTGAGGGAGATGTCCTGAAGGTTGTAGGTTTTGGAGTTTTGAAAAAGCAGTGAGGGAGATGTCACACTACTATAATTTGTACACGTGATGTTGTGTGCATTGTGAGGTGAAAAAGCTGCATGGCTATTTGAAGAAATGAGTCTGTGAGTGACAGAGAAGATTTATAGAAGGAAAGTATGTGATAATGCGGTACAAACCGTGAAGGTTTTAGAGAGATAGAGGACGTGGAATAGTCTGGAAATGAAAGACATGATGAGAAGTAGTTGGAAAGGTTTGAAGAGATTGAAGTTGTTAGGATGGAGTGATGTCCTGTTGGGATGATGAACTTGTGACTGTGGACGTGGTACGACAATTCTGTGGAGCACGTGAGTCGGTAAAGGAGAAACTTTAAGTGGTAATCCCTTAAAGCTATGGATTTCAGGTAAGGAATAATGCATGTGTTTTATCCGAAAGGACCTACATCGCAGAAGTAGGGTTTTTGTGTAAATTGATAGGTTAGTCTTTATTGATGGTTATCTGGTTAGGTCATATTCCTACATTAGATTACTAATAGTTGTGATGAAAATGATTTTCTAAGATGATGGTCAGTGATATAGGAAAAATTAGATTACTAATAATATAGTTAATTAGTATAAGTCCTCAATTTATATTCAAGTGATGGATATCATAGGATAGTACTTATACTGTTCAAGACTAAGTTAGAAATAATACGTCAAGGATAGAGAATTAGATATATGACGTTATAGTGTAATAGGAACATGTTTAGTATTAATGTTATAGTTGAAGCATAGTATTGTTTGTTAGTTGTTTGTAGTATTGTTTGCGATATATGAACTATTATGTGTGATATTGATGTAGACATATTATAGGATTATATGTAATGCATTGCATGGGCTAATAGTGAAGAAAATAATGGTGTTTTCTACGTGGGTTCGGAGACTTAAGAGGTTGCTCACACGTAGGGAACAACTCGTTTGAGTAAGTTCGGAGACTGAAGAGGTTGCTCTTACTTAACGAGTGGTGAGTTCAGAGACTAAAGAGGTTGCTCTCACCCAAACGGTAATGAATGTAAATGTAGGTGGGTTCTTTTTTACTGAGTTTGGAGACTGAAGAGGTTACTCTCACTCAACTTACAAATGTATCAGGCTTAATCATGTAGAGTTGTTATAGAGGTTACAGTTGTATTTCATGATTATATTCCTTACTGGGCAATAGGCTCATTATTCCTCCTGTGATGTAGATATGTAAGAAATCAAGGATAGCAGCAGTTGATGAGGCATTTGTGCGTTACGGGCTTGGAGGCTAGTTGCTGAAAGGTTTAATGAAGAAATGTAATATTTGACAATAACATTTTTCAAAAACAAACCTTTGTTATAGTAATTCATTTTATTAGGAAGGTTTTCAAATTGTGTTTAATTCTTTTAGTATTGTAAATACAAGTTTTCCGCTGTCGTAAATATTTTAAGGTTTTATAGTATGATATGTATAAGTGATAAATTTTTTAACGAAAAAGAGTTTATGTATGCACTTCTTATTTAAGCTAGTTTTCAAATGAAAAGTTTTTTGCTGTGATTTTAAAAGAAAAAGTTTTAAAAAATCGTGGGTTTTAAATTGAAAGAATAAATGGGATGTTACAATTGGTGACGGTCTATCAGTGGTGACACCCCTATTAGAGTACCAACTCCCTCGTAGGGGGCAGTGAGGTACGGTTAAGCCACATGGACCATAAGGTTTACCTTTTCTCTTGTACTAAAATCTCCAATGTCTTCAATAAAAGTGTATGGATATGGCACGTGGTGACACCCCTATTTGTGTGTTTCCTCATTGAAAATACGGTTAAACTGTAATACCTCGACTTTTTATATCAGAATTTAATAAAGATAATTGGAAAGTAATTTGAGACATTTTGATTAATTGAATAATTATCGGGGTATTACCAAGGGCGTATTCGTAAGATTATAAATTATGGGAAATTAAGGTAATTAGAATAAATATTAATTTAATAAAATAAATTATTATGTGGGATAAATAATTTAGAGGGGATAATTAAAAATGAGAAATTAAGAAATAGAGGGAAAATTATGAAAGGAGGAGTGGCTGAACCAGTTCACTAGTGAACGGGTCCAGCGTGTTAACAGGAGAATGGCCTCTGGCCATTCTGGGAGCGAGACCCAAACGAGAGAATAGACGAGAAAGAGGGAGAGAAGAGAGAGAACAATGGAGACCGTGAGGGACGACAACAGGCGGCGGTGAGCTCGGGTCCGACGAGCAAGCAGGTGGTGACGTTGCAGGTTGCGACTGCTGGTTTGGAGGTCGGGCTTCGCCGGTTGATGCGGTGCGAAGCTCAAGTCGTCGGATTTAGCATCGTGTCGTGATGAGTGGTGACGCTCTGTCGTTTGCTGTGGCCGGCAACGATTGATTGGCGACGGTAAGATGGATGGCGACGGCAAAGCTAGGTGAAGACTGGTGCTGCAATGTCCAGTCGCAGGTCGTGAGGGTGGTCTGGTGGTTCATGCTAGACAGGCCGAAGGCCATGGTCCAGCCTGGTGGTTCTTCAATGCGGAACTAATTTTCTCTTCTTCTGGTTCTTGTTATGCTGGAGACCGACAGTGGATCGTGCAAGGAGTGGTTCTCCAGGATGGCAGGGACTTGCAAAGGAGTGGTGATGGCAGGAAATGGTGTTGTGCTCTCTAATGAATTGATAAGGTAGAAGAAAAGGTGATAGGGAGGGATGGCAGAGTGTGAGGAGTGATCTGGAGGAAGAGAAAAGCTGTGAAGTCCCTTGGGTGAGTTAGAGAAGTGAGACCGAAAGGAAAGAAGGGAGAAAACTGAGAAGGCAGAGTGTGTATGATGAGTCGATGGAGGGTCTGGAGCTCCTGGATTTGCTTCAGGTGTGCCTTGGTCGCTAGTGAGTTTTCTTCTTGGCTGTTTCGGTAGTTTGGACTCTGTCTTCAGGTGTTGTGGGTATTGCTTTAATTAATTGGAGATATTCAGTTATGGATTTCTGAATGAGTTATTAGATGGAATAAATTGTTAGTCTGCAAATGCAATAAGATTAATATTCTGGATGGATTTTGGATTATTACAATCTGCCTTTGATTGACGCCCAGTTGATGTTAGATTTGGTTCTGTTATTGATGTTGTCTTGGATGTGTTGGCCGATTACAACTTAGCCTTGGTAACTCTGGATATTACTGTTGTTTTGGATTTAGCTTTGTTGTGATAAGATAATGCTTTTGTTGGATGAAATATACCTTGCTATGCAGAAACTATTTTATTATCTATTTTAGTATTGCACGGTAATTTGAATAATTCAGCTACCAACTTATAATTCGACATGGAAGCATGATTACACTCTACGTTCTAATTTTTGGATGTGAAATTGTGCTTTATGTATGTTTGAATAAGATTCGATAAACTATTTGTAAAGAATATCATAAACCAATTGGTTGGATATAATCGCTGTCCTTATTGTTCTATTATGCCTTTGTTAATGATTATGGACAATCATATCAAAGATGTCATGCTTTGTTAATTATACATGTGTAATGTTCTCTGTCAGAGCTATTAGAACTGTTAAATGGTTGTTAAGTTGTAAGCAATAGAAGCGGTTAAGTAATTGAGTATTAATTGTGGGGACTTAGTATGTGGGTCGTAGAAGTAAGGTTATTAATATGTGATTTTAACGACGGGTTATTCAATAATCATGAAGGTATTGGAAGAGAAGAAGAATAAAGATTTAGCGCTAACCCGCATTAAAGATTTGAGGTAAGGAAATAGGAGTGTCTTGGCCAGTGGAGGCCCTACCAACAAATAGTGTGCGTGAGTTGAGTTTATTCTTGGTTGATTTTATTGCTGTTAGTTTCCTTAGTTTTCCTGTAGTTTATTTGCTGCAAATATAGGAATGACAATGCTTAGGGAAATGAAATGGTTAGACGTGATGAATGGTTACTAAAGGTTTAAAGAAAGAATGAACTACTTGCTGCGATAATCTACTGTATTTAGTTATAGCTTTACTTGCTGTAATTATCCTGTTGTATTTGGTTAATTATCCCTGTGTTAGTTATAAGTTGTCATTTTCCTTTATTATATTGTCCTGCTATATATAGTTAAGCCTATTGTTAATCCAATAAAAATCTGGAGTATGTTAATTAATTGATCATAGTTTAACTAATCAATTAATTAATCTAAGCATGCGAACTAACTAATAATCTAAACATGTGAACTAATTAATCGGTGTTTATAATTCTCTTTGAGCATGTTTAGTAATCAACATGTTTAACTAGTTGGCATTAATTAACATGTTTAATCAATTATTCGCATGTTACTTAATTAGAGTAATTAATTAAACATTGAACATGTTAATTAACTAGAGTAATTAACTAAACATTGAGCATGTTAATTTACTAAAGTAATTAACTAGACTTGAGCATGTAATTACCTAAGCATGAAATCTGAGCATGCAATTAACTAAGCATGTAATCTGAGCATCAAATTAACTAAGCATGTAATCTGAACATGTAATTAATTAGGATGAAAATTGGATTAATTAGGGTAACTAACTAGAATAATAATTGAAGCATGTAATTAGCATATTTAATCAATTAGCATGTTCACTTACTTAAGCATGTTTAATTAGCTGGACTTATAAGCATGATTAATTAGAGCATGTTAATCACTAGAATAATTAGCACATTTAATTAACTGAATAGCATGTTAATTAACTAAGTATGCCATGTTTAATTAACTAATTAATTATAATCAATCCAAGTAACCAAGAAATCTATTAACCTTAGTAGTGTTCAATTTGCCTCGTTGATATTCTGTTTTCTGTTTTCCTGTCATTTCCTTGTTGTAACTTCTACAATCTAATGTGTTACTTTATTAGAGAACAATAGAGAAAATAAAAGAAGAATGAAGTAAACGCGAATGAACTAAGAGTCTTATCGACTATGTGATGTGAAATATATGTTTTTACCTTTCTTTTGTTATTGTCTTCTTGCTGCTTGTCTTCTTGTGTTGATTGTATTATAGTAGTTCGCTAAATCTGAACATGTTAGTTAACTTAGCTAACTAACTTAAACTAAACCTGAGCGTGTTAACCATTTAGAATACCTAACTAGAATAGTAAATGCAATTCATTCTTGAGCATGTAAATTGACTAGGGAATTAAGTAGGATAACTAGCATGTAAATCAATAATATGTTCCGTTCAAGCATGCCCTTCATTGTTTTAATTCAATGTTTGTTGTTCTGATAGGTGTGTGTAATTCTTATTTTCCCCTGATGTTCGTTGTTTTATAATTATAATTGTTGTGTGCTTTCAATTACTATTGTTCATTATATGCACAATTTCAATTACAGTTACTTTCATTTCAATGAGCAATTCAATTACTGCTATGTTACATTATGTACGTATCATGCATCATGTTAGGTTGAAAATGTATGGTCATGCATGTTAATAGAAAATGATAGGGAGTGCCATCTTGGTGGTGGTACTCACACATGCATTATGTGAGATAAAATGTTAAGAAAATGAAGGAAATGGGGAGTTGGAGGACGGATGGGTAGCAGGTCTAGTCTGCAACTAGCCGAAGCCCCTCCCTTGTCGGAACGGGAGTTCTAGTTGCAAGGGTTAGATCCAATCACTATTCCATCCCAAAGGAAATCCTTCAATCTTCTGCTCAATATACGAGTAAAGAACGAATGAATGAATTAATGCAAAGTAATGAACGAACGAATGATGTAATGAAAGGATTGGTTTGGGTGGCCCCCATTCCAAAAAGAACTGAAGAGAGACATTTCATAACTGCATTAAACCTTTTTCCTTACTAAGCCTTTGGGCTTACAGTTACTAGTGGTGTAGGTATATGTACTTGTATGCGAAAATGATGAACAGATAAAGAAAAGATAATAAAGCAAGGATGAAGGATTTGCACGGGCGAGATTGGGGCTGGCCAGGCTAGAAGAGTAAAATAAGAAACGGTTGTAATTACATTAAGTTTTATTGTTTTGAATTCAATTGTTTAGTTTCTTCATTAAAGTATCTACGCTTCTGCAATGCTTTAAACAAATGATTTTATAATGCCTCCGCAATTCATTAATTTGATTTTTCATAAGGAGTTTAACAAAAGGTTAGTAGCGCTCCAATTTAGCAGTGCCCTCTGATTTGTTTTAAAAGAGATTTCAATGGTTTTACAAAAGTTCAAATGTTTAAGCATTTTATAGGATTTACGAAAAACTAGGTCATTACGTAAGCCATGTGACTAATTGACGTATCCATCATTCCAGTTAACAAACAAGATACGATTCTTCTCTGTAATGCATCGCATGATCATACATAACATCTACATTGCATTTAGTTTTACCACTTACTGAGTGTTAGGTTTATTAGTTAAGTCTTGTTGATGTAGGTATGTATGAGAAACAGGAAAACATGTGAAAGATAGTTGATGAAGGATTTGCACAGGTAGATCTTGTGGCTGGCTAGGCTAAAGGATGTAAAAAAGAGAAAAAAGTTTTGTAAAGAGTTTTGTATTTAAACCGTAAAAGAAAATAATGGTATTTATTATATATTTTATTTCTTAAAGTTTTACGCTGCAATTTATAAAAAAGTTTTAAGTAAAGAAATTAACGATTGGGTTTTACAAAAGAAAAGTCTTCGAATATTTTTATAAAAAGAAAAGTTTTAAATTTTACAGGATTTTTAAAGGCAATAAAAACTGAGTCGTCACAGGATAGCACATCGTCCCCAAGTTTTGGGATGATGCAGGACAACGTGCATCATCCAAATTCGTCCCCTGTCTCCAAACTCGACTTTTTGGACGAGACTGGACGAATGTGGATGATAGTGGACGCTGAGATTTTGAATTTGTCCAATTTTTGGACAAATTCAGATTAGCATGGATGAAGGCGAGGATGCACTCCTTTGTTTGAAATTGCAATTCTGTCAGTAAGAGTGAGAATTTCGGATGCACACGGACGATATAACAACCTGATTTTTCGTAAATCATTAAAATGCGTAAAATTTGAAATTTTTCTTTTTAAAACGAAACATATCAGAGTGCGTCTGACCGTATCGCTACTGACCTTTCATTAAACTCATTATGAAAACCAATTGATAAAATGTGCGGAAGTGTTATAAAATAAATCTTTGTAAAACATAGCAGAAGCATAAATGAATCATTTAAAAAATAAACTAAACAATGGAATACCGTATAATAAAACTTAATGTGATTACAACCGTTTCTCAATTTACTCTTAGTCTAGCCAGCTCCGAATTTCTTCATGCAAATCCTTCACCTCTACTTTATTATTTGTTCGTCGTTCTGGTATATGAGCCTATTATTACCTGTTCATCTTTTGTTTCTACACCACAAGTAATACGTGAGCCTAATGGCTCAGTAAGGAAAAGGATTTAATGCAATTATGCTTATGACTCTCTTTAGTTCATTTGGAATGGGGGCCACCCAAACCAATCTTTTCATTAAGTTCATTCATTTGTTCGTTTGTTCATTCGTTACTCGTTACTTCGAACTGGAGATTGGAGGGTTCTTAGGGGATGGAATAGTTGACCGGACCTAACTCTTTACTTGCAACTAGGTCCCCGTTCTCGTCAAGGTAGGGGACTTCGCATAGCCGCAGATTAGTTATGCTACCCATCCGCCCCCCAACTCCATTTTCTTTTCCTTTTAGGCATATCCCACCCTCAAGGCTGTTTTCTCAATGATAGACGTATCTCGCCCATCCTCACTTTTATTTTCCCTTCGGGCATATCCTGCCCTCCAAGCTTTATTCCAGTAATAGACTTATCCCGCCCATCATGAATGTTTTCTACTTCCTTATTCCTTAACATTTTTCCTCACTCATGCATATGTGAGTACCACTCCCAAGTGGCACTCCCTACGGGTTTTTATTAACATGATGCATACTCATACATTCTCAACCTAGCATGATGCATGATGCCTCGTAACATAACTTTGACAGAAATTGAAGTGCGCATGGAATTAAAAGTAACTATAAATAACAGGAATTGAAAGCGCATAGCAAGATAATGAATAGTAGGGAACAATTACAAACCCAAATCGAAAACAACATACAGATTATAAGAGACGATAGGATAAACGTGCGAAGCTAAACATGCTCAAGTAGAATACACTTATTAAATCTGTTAGTTATCCTAATAAGTTTACATGCTCAAGTTAGATAACACTAATTTAGTCACTTAACATGTTTAAGTTTATTCTTCATCTCCTCAGATTAATTAACATACTTGAGTGTAACAAATTACATTAGTTATGTTAACATGCCTTCTAAGTGATTGAACATGCTTAAAGAAATTAACATACTCACGTTTTATTTCTTTCATTACTTACACTAGTTCATTAACATACTACCATTATTATCGAAATTCTTTAACATGCTTGAATCCAATCATTACTTATTAGCCTAGCTAATTGAACATACTAATTGATCATGCTAATTACAAGCTAATTAAACATGCTCAATCAATTACTTTGATTAATCATACTAGTTCATTTACATGCTCAACGTCTAATTAAGTTAATTACTCTATTCAATTAACATACTCAGACAAAGACAATAATTAACGGAAGAATGACGAGGACATGCTTACAAATAAGAGCTTGCAAAATAACACCTAATCAACTACTAACTAACATACTCAACTAGCAATTTACTTAACATGCGTGAGATTAGTTAGGGAACATGCTCGCACATTGATTGTTCAATTTAATTATTCTAATTAAGTAAATTAACATGCTATTGCATTATTCGGATCAATTAACATGCTAGTTAAGTACTTATTAAACATGCTAGTAAATAAATGGCAATTCAAATGGTATACAGGCTTGGACTACTAAATGGGTTACATGTTCAATTGATTATATTTAACATGCTTAAGGGTTTAGCAATTATCGATGAACATTTAGCTAAGTGGCAGAACAATAACCAAAGAAATGATCACATTATAAACATTTAGCAGTACCATAAAAACTCTTAGCTCATTTCCAGACTTGTCATTTCCATTCATACCCATTGGTCATTCACGTTTTCAGCATTATCACCATCTATCGCTAGAAATTATGAAACTCATATGCAGTCAAGGAAATCATTTACAATAAATTTTAGCAGTATATATATGTATAATGGCAGGAACTGTCACTCAAAGAGAAGCAACGCAAGTAAAGAGAACAACCAACAATCAACATAGAGCTACGGAGTGCTAATAAATCTATACTATAATCAAGGGAAACATTTAGCATGATAAGGCATTTAAATCACAAAACTATCAAGGAATATCACATAACCACAATAAGCTACATAACACATAACACATAACATAAACTCACGCACTCTACTTGTGGTGTAGGGCCTCCAAATGGCCAAGACACACTCATTTTCCTTACCTCGAATCTTTAATGCGGATTAGCGCTAAATCTTTATCCTCTATCTCCTTCCGGTACTTTCATAATTAAACCCCACAACTTATCAATGACGCATTCCATATTCTAACTTATACAAATTTTAAGTACTCCCTTGCACCTAAACGGAACATAACGCTTAAAGATGCAAACATGCTCAACTTAACAACTTTGTCATAATCTACACCCTTAAATCTTTATTAATTAGCATCATACATGCACGTTAGAAATCAACAAAGTAACATAACATGAACTCCATTTGCTCCTCCTTAGCCATCATCAGAGACATTCCTTAGCAACCATTAAGCAAATGCTAAATCCAACACATACACATGCTTCACATGGAGAAATAAAGACTGTCACGACCCGGAGGGGGGCCGGACAGAAACGCCGGGCCAAACGACCTGATCTTCGTAGAAGAACCGATCGCTCAGCCCAAGGCTAGTTAAATTATTGCCGAAGACTTGTAAAAATACCCAGCCGCGACCCACTTGTGATGGGACACGGTCCATTTTGTGATTGCGAGAATAATTAATATTGCGGAAATGATAAACTTTAAAGTCCAAATGATACTGTGCATACAAACTAGGAAATCCAACAACCAAGTTAAATATTTTTACAGTCATCCAAATTAAAAATAATTAGTCGTCTATTGTTACGCTTACCGATGGATAAGAGTTTAACTAGGGAAATAAAATAAAATAAAATAGCAGTAGAGCCTTCAACTGAAATTCTAACCTGGAAAAAAATAATTCGATTGGGGTGAGTGACTAGCTCAGTATGGAATTTATACTAAATACTATGCATGTGTAAAACTTGTTTTACCTTTTCTTGAAAACTATGAATTTCGGGGAATCATGCACATTTTAATAAAACATTGAAATCATTTTCGTCTCAAGGAAATCAAACCCAAAGGCCTCCGACGAGATTTAAGAAAACATGGTTGTATACATAGACAACTATCAGTCAAAATACTATCGTCGTGTTTTGTTACGAAATTGTGTTCCGTGAAAAAGGAGGGTCACTCAAGGACTCCTCCGAACAAACGCACAGAAAGGCGGCGACCGTTTCCGGGCAGCACCTCACGAGCCTGGAGGAATGAGAAAAGAAAAATGACGGCGGTCTGTAGACCCGACTCGTCACCCAGGTTGTCATGCAAATTCCACTACGACACGCCCGTAATATATACAGATAAAAAAATATACCCTGATTAGGTTTAGGGATTTGCAACCCACGGAAGCGTCATCACCTTCCCAATGTCTCCTATTTTCACACAGCGCGCAAACAAAACATCTCCACGGAGTAGGAGATGGATCGGGGATGTCCCCTTGATACTTTGACGCCGAGACCGTGCAAAGTGTCAGGAGGATTCATCCCATACAGGTTATAATCATCACATAACAACATGAAATCCAATGCACAAAAGTAAACGTGTAAAACTTTCGTACATATATAGTATAAAAAGCTGACGTGATGTCGAACAGTCCCTGTCAGGTTTTTCATGTGTGGTATTCCACAAAATAGGTTTTTAATTTGAAAACTATGCAATGCGATGAAAGCAACTAAGTATAAAGCCCCTACCTCAATGGCGATCTCTTCTTCTAACTGAATGAACACTTATCTTAGGTGTCGGCACGATGTCCTTAAACTTGTCTGAGCCTACAAGTTAAATACAAGATTTCATAAATAAATCTTGAGGATCAAGTAAAACATCTTATATTGGATAGAAGCCTTAATGTTCACTCTATGCTGCTTTATACACTATAATTCGATATGCCCCAAGGACCCATAGTTGCCCACTTAGGTATCAACACTTCTCTATCTCATAGAAGAAATTAACCAATACTTAGACCCAACCTAAGAGCTCACTAACAATTTCAAATAACAACTTAAAGTGGCAACAACCACTCTTTAACTTGGTCAGTAACCAACTAACATGTACAGCTTCAGAACCAACACATTTTACATTCAACAACAAAGCATTAGGAATCCATCACTAAACAGTGAGCACAGGATGGGTGATTCCCACTGGCATAAGTCCTTAGAATCTTCCTGATATCAAAATCTCAACGAAATACAACAGGGCATTAAACAGCCATAACAAACAATCAAGGCATTTTTTCTTCACCTAAAATAGAGGCCTGAATCTATCGGCATTCTCATCAAGCTAAGATCAAACAATGAGCATTTTCCCTCTAAACAACCAGGAATTTAAAACTGAGCCTGTCATCTAAATCCAAACAGAAACAAGCAAACCTTGCCATAACATCAGTTCTCTTGTCAAAATCCCGAAAGAAAACAGAGGCAGAAAATCACAATCCAAAATCAGCACATAATCGGCTTAATCTGTCATACTCACCAAGTCCAAAAATCAGTGGGTTGGAGCTCCTCGGCTCTGCCCTCTCAGTCCAGAAGTCCACCTAGAACAAAACTATAAATTTTTAAACAAACATTGAAGTTGAAAAACCACAAAATGGATCCCCCTAGCCGGACTCAAAATCGGAGAAGCAGAAGGCTCACCTTCGACACCAAATCGGCGAAGAAATCCCCTCAGGCGAAACCCACGGCCGTGGCTTCACCGATCCCCGTAGTTGGACCGTTCGCTCGCTCACCGTCGCCGGCTCTCGTTCGGACAGAACTGGTCGCGCTCGCCACCCTCTCTCTCTCTCTCTCTCTCTCTCTCTCTCTCTCTCTCTCTCTTCTCGGCCAATGCAGAACAGGGAAGGGGGAAACCCTAAATCTCTTCTTCCCCCTTCTTCGATTTTCCTTCCTGCCAACAACACTCTCCCCCTTCTTTTTACTATATATTTTAATCTGTTCTTTTTTTTTTTCTCTTTATATCACATCACCTTTTTTCTTCTTCCAAAAACCATTTAACCCTTTCTTTCACTTCAAATTCTTTTTATTCCAATCTTACCCTCAATCCGCCAATCACTTCTCCTTTCATCAAATCATTTCTTTCATTTTATTATTTCACTAATCCAATAATTTTATCCATAAATTATATATCTCAACTTCAACCACCAACTTCAATTTCGATTTATTCCGAACATCACCTAATGATATTTACAATTCCAATTAAATTTTTCAATTCTATCTCTTAAAGAAATTTTTCATTTGAAAATTCTTGATTCTATTGATTTGATTAATTGACCAAAATTTCACACGTGTTTGCTACGCAACGATTCATATCAACTTTTCAACATCATGACCAATTTAACGCGAAAAAAATTTACACGTGGAAATTCATTCTCTTGAAAATTCTCGGGTTTCACAAAGACAGTAGCTCTAACAACAGATGATCTATATTATCCATCACAATAGGGCACATAAACTATCCTCACAGAACCAATGACAGATAGACAAAGTCATCTACATAATAGAAGCTCAACAGATTAACTCATTCAAAACTCCTTTAACCAAAACAGCCAAGAAGTTAACCAAAACAGCCGAGAAGAGATCATTACCAGCAGACCAGGAAGCTCTCAGCCACCACTCCACCCTTCATGGCTCGGTCCTCTACTCCAGAGAGCTCCTCCCTCTCAGCTCAGCTCACCCTACTCACCCGAGCAGCTCAACATTCGTCTCCCCTTCATTGTCTCTTCTCTCTCGCCCCTTCCTGTTCTTGTAAATCACTACAAAGAGACACTCTCTGCCACTCCCAGAAGGCAGAGAGTGTAGTTCCCTAACATGCCCGACAGCATCACTGTAATTTTTTAGAGTGTTCTCTACAAGCTCGACACACTGTTGATCTCACCTGGAGTAGCACTGGTTCGAGCCAAACCGCGACCCGGACCCAGGATCTCCACCTGACCCGTCCATCTACCCATCGACCCGAGGGGTCGATCGCCTCCTGCCCATTGCTCGCCGCTGCTCTTTCATCGTCGCCAGCACTGCTTGTCGCCATTTTGACAACATCGGCCACCAGAAATCGCA